>WBMY01003225.1:286415-311865 GCA_013397315.1 Donacobius atricapilla | reverse complement strand
TTTTTTTTTTTTTTTAGTTCAGTGTGTGGGAGAGTATCTGGTTGCATTAACCATTCCTTTCCCTTTACTTCCTGGAGCAGCTTACTTTGAGGTACTCAGAGTTACACATGAGAAAAGAAGCATTTTTAGAAATAAAAGAAGTCCTAAAAGTACTTCATTGGAGGCTTTTTCTTTTAATGGCCAGTAGTCTTGTCTCTTGAGTCTGAACAAATGCTGTTCAGTTTTCACTGGTAAAGTGTCACAAAGATAGAAACAGTAGGAGAAGTGTGACATGCCTGTGCCCATTCTTACTGAGCCTGTTCAGCAAAGTCATTTCCTTTATGTTCCTCACAAAGTTTTCTCAGTTTCTACATTTCTGTGGTATTAAAGGTGGATATAATTTTTTCTTCAGGTACTTTAGGCACTTGCAGAGATTGACCACACCACAGTTATACAGGTCTGCTGCTACTCATGCAGTGTGCTGGTTTTGTGTGATTGCCTCGTGTCAAATAATGTCTGTTTTTCAGTGCACCATGGCACTAATGCTGGAAATATTTACAACTGTCACTACTTTTTCTTAGTCACAAGTTAGTTCTGCATGTAAGGCCTGCATGTTTTTTGTTTAATTTTTCTATTTCTCAAACCAAAATTCATCAGGCAAAGATATACACGTTTGTCTCTCTGTGCTAACTAACTGCTGCAAGTGTTCAGAGGGGGCTGCAAGAGTTATGCTATCTTTGGCCTGACCCTGGGGAATAGCATCAATGTCATGGTCACGTTTTAGGACAGCATCAGTATATTACACATGTAGTTTTTGTAACCTCAAACAAGGGGAGAAATAGAGACCTTCACAATATTTTTGATTTTGCATAGCTATTGTCAAAGATAATCTTGAATATGCTCAGTGGTATTATTAGAAATCACTTAAAATGGATTTTCAGATATTTTTAAACACATATATTTCTTCAGTGTCTTTCAGAGTATCTGCTGGCTAGTGTCAGAGATTTACTTGCTGTTTACTTTTGGCAGTCCTCAGACTTGCAGAGTTTCTCGTGATTGAACATCAATTTTTTACTTGCAGATTGCTAAATGCAATGGGATTATGGGGTTATTTTGAAGATCTAATTGAGTTAGCCACAACCCAGTACTGTGTGAGAAAGACCCTAATTTCAGAAGTGAGACTGAGTTTGTAGCTGGAGTAAGAGAAAGACAAAATCAGCATACTTTTAAAACTTATGCATTGAGGCATAATTTGATTGATTGGGCTTTTCTATTAGTTAATAACAAAGTGTAAAGGACACTTTCTTGTTGGACTAAAAGCGTTCTTCTTAATGAAAACATCATACTTTACGGAGCTATTGATTTACCTTTTTTCTTTCTGTTCACAAGGCTCGCAGGGTATTGTTTTAAGAGGCAATGGCATGCTCCTTCATTCCTTTACAAATAGTGTAGTTTTTCCTTTTTTTGTTCTCTTCCCCTTCTCAGGTAGCAAAGTCAGGGGGAAACAGGAGTTATATACCCTTTAATTAGAATGCCATGGAAAACAAAGTTAATAATTATACTGCTGTGGCTACTGTGTTTCTGACATTAGATTTGTGGGTTACATGTTTCTAACACATTTCAGTCCTTGTGGCAATGTAGTCTAATACATATGTTTTAAAGTATCTTCTGGAAACAGTTGCCTGAACAGTTGCCAGTTCTTACTTCTTTTTTGATAGTAATGAATTAACAGGACACATTTTCTCCTGCCTGTGAATGATCTGTTACTCTACACAGCGTCCTTGCTAGCCGCTTTCAGTCGTGGGAAGATATTTGATGTTTTCCAAGTCACTGTGACAAAACTTAATGTAGTTACATAAAGTTCATAGGCCTCCCTCTCCAGTGTGACTGGCCCTCTTAATTATCCTGGTTTCAGCATGCCTGATTTGAAACACATG
The DNA here is from genome assembly GCA_013397315.1 of Donacobius atricapilla. Lineage (NCBI taxonomy): Eukaryota > Metazoa > Chordata > Aves > Passeriformes > Mimidae > Donacobius > Donacobius atricapilla. The sequence goes on along the minus strand of WBMY01003225.1, from coordinate 309,949 downwards.
GAAATGGAGACCAGTTTTCAAGATGTGTAACTTGTGAAAAAAAAAGGACTCTTTTTCCATTCAATATTAGCAATTTTAATACCAATTTTTATTACACAAACACATTTTCACAAGAATTCTAACAGACTTTGAAGCTTGAATTGCATTTAGTCTTAGCTGTTATTCAAAGAAAAGAAGATCAATGTTGTCAAATAAAGGAAACCTTCCTTTGAGATGACACTCAGAAATATTTTTCAGCCCTGTCAATTAGAGAGTTTCATCCTCTGTGCTTATAACTGTGACAAGATAATAATTGAGTAGCACTTACTTAATTGATACAAAATCACTGGGGGGAAGAGGAGAGGATCTTATCTTAAAATTGCTTAGTGATGTGTAGGGACTCCTTCTTAGAATCTATAAGGTTTTTCAGGTCACTTGTTTATTATGCAGGCATGTTTCTTGCTTCACGAAACTTCTGTTGCCGTGGCATTAGAACGTGCCAGCTAAGAACAGATTTGCTTTCCAGATCCATCAAACATTCCACCTCTGCAGTAAGTATTCCTTCAGCTCCATAGAGAAAACTCACACAATGTTATAGAGATGCACAAATTTTGCAATGTTGCAAATACATATGCCTTAGCTGTGTTTTATTTCTTGTTAGAGACAAAACCATTTACTATCAAGAGCAAAATAAGGTCTTTGAATCAGTCAAATATTAACTACACTAGCGTAACAGAATTTGGTGATTATTGCTGTGCATATCCTTTTCAGTTTTTAAAGTCACATTTAGCACATATCACACCAGAAGGATTTTTAGAGAGAAGCTTGAGATACAGGAGACAGGTTCAATCTCAGCTTTATCACAGGCATTTGGTAAGACAATTTATTTCTTTTTATCTCAGTTTTCCTTTAATGATATGAGAGTAATGTTGCTTCTTGATGCTACAATAATAAGGGGTCTATAGGTACCTGACACGTAATTTTATATAAAATCTTCTCAATTTCCTAGTTTAACTGCTTATAAGATTGTGTAACTTCCTTTTCACTCTCCAGTTATGTTGAGAGAAAACAGCTTTGCAACATGGCAGGCAGCTGGTGACACTCTGCATTCCATATAGAACACTGGAATGTAAATTGTGTTCCCAGTTCATCTAGTCAACAAATGAGTCAACTAAGGCACATGACAGATCCTTCAAAACAGTTGCTTGAATCATCATACTGGAAAGTTGTAACATATTTTGCCCATATGAGAAGTTTCTTTTAGTGTGCAAGCCACTTTGTAGGTCAGCTTTTGCCTGAGTCAGTTTTTCATATGCCGTATGTATTGCTATTCTATTTAATTGAGTTGGGTATTCACATTAAATGTCCTCAAATTTAATACTGGTTGTTTTGGTTTTTAAAATTTTTTTATTTTCTTAAGATCTTGGCTTAAGTTGTCACTCTTGACAGTGTATTCTACAATTTATTTATGTACCATGTCAGAGTGTTTGCTTCCAACATTATTAAACTTACTGACATTCAATTTCATTACAAGTTTCTTGAATTAAGAAAAAAAGATAAATAAAAGCAGCACCTGGCTTTCTTTTGGGTGCTTCCCTTGTTAGAAGGTGTTAGGGAAAGTAGGAGGTCAGTTAGAGCTTGATGAAGACCTGGCTGTCCTGCTTAACACCCACCTTCGACTTCTGAAAATCCTAGCCCTGCTCCTAGAAATGGACTGGAGATTATCAGGTGATGACATAACTGGGTTGAAAGAAAAAAGAGCCTTAAGATTTGTCATGACTTTCTGGAAAAAAAGAATGCCAATGAAGGTTCCATTTTAAAATCTCAGTTAAGTAGTTGGCTTCCCCAAAGTATTAAGATTGACCTAACCCCACTGTAATGTGAATCTGTAAAAACCTGAAAACTAATGCAAGTCCTGCTATTCTGTTTTAAAACTAGTTCTAAGACATAAGAAAGAAATAAATAGAAGGACTGGAATTGATAAATATTTAAACTTCTATGGTATGAAAGAGTAAGGCGAAGGCTTTTTTTATTGTCAATACATTTGTAGCTAGGAAAGGTCACCCAATGCAGTTAAGATTTACATTATAGTTAATTATAAAAGTCCTGCAGTTGATAAGCCTTTGGCTTTTAGCAAATTGAAACAATTTCAGGAGAGGCTGTGCATGGAACAAATTTACTCATGACAGCATACAGAATTCTCATTGTTAATTAGCAAGATCCAAGGTGAGTCTCATTCCTTCCTCTATGAGAAGTAGTCTGGCATGTAAAAAAAGATGTGTGTGTATGTGTGTCTTAGTGTATTACCTGTGTTGTTTGTATTTCTAAAGTACAGCCAAGCATTAATCATATTTACCAAAACATAGGCTGTAAATTTGGATTAATCTTCTAAACAATATGTGAGTTTTTAAATAAATGCAATACAGATTACCTAGTCAGGACTCTCCCTTAACTCCCTCTTGTTCTGTGTTAAGAAATCTGATTTGACCGATTAGGTTATCTTAAAGGTTTTCTTCCTGAGGACAACTAAAAGGCATTCCGTGTTTGAGTCCTCTGGTGTTTGTGTCACACAGATGAGGTCAGGATCAGATCTGTTGAGAAGCCATAGGAGCAGAGAAGATTCTGTTTAATTTCCTAGCTTCCCATTCTCCATATCACAATGTATGAGATGGCTTCCTTACTGTCAGGCTGAGTGCAAGCACGGACCTGGTGCATACTGTGTCAACTAGGAGTCATTTCTATGGATTCAGAGTTGAAACTCGAGTGTCATGGTAATGCAGACATTTTCGTCTCAGAGTATGCTGGCTAGAATATGGTTTTGAATCTTTCTGATAATAACAATAGCTGGCAAAAGTAACTAAAAATGTGTAGCTTGAGTCAAAGAAACAGGAGTGTCTAGAGTGCTGAGGGACAACGTAATTTCTATGGAATTTTTTTCCTGGTATCAAGCTAGTTTGCAAAGATAGATATGAACTTGCACCTTTCCTGTTTGCACATAGAAATAAATTTGGGTTTCTTTGTCCTAACTTCCTTTCCATTTTTAGATTAAAAATATCACAACTCTCAGTAGGTTTTTCTCTGCCTCCATATGGAGTAGTCATTGCAAACCTATTTTACAGAAGTTTTCTACTATCTTAAGATCTGAATATGCAGAAGAAAACATATTCTGATGTGGTTTTGCCGTGCTCTAAGGCGGATATTTTAAAGCTTAAAGAATCTGAATGAAAATAGAAAATGTCTTTCTTCTTAACCATCAATTTAACAAATAAAATCACATTGCAAATGCACACTTTCCAAACCGGATTGAGTAGGAATTGGACTAGAAATAGCATAGTCTTTAAGCTGTTAGCATATTGCAGAGAAGAAAAAGAAAGAATGTCCACTAATTTTTTTATTCTAAGGTCATCTTGTAAAGCTATTGAGCTAAATCATGTCCCTCCTCCATCCTTGCTGAAAGTTTAGTGGATTTAGATAATGATGAATGAGAATTTCAGACTTTTTGTGTATTTTCTTGTTAGTCTGAATTCAAGCTATTATGGAAGCTTTAATGAAAGAACACGTCTCTAACTTTGTGTAACTACTGAATTCAGCTGGCAGTGGTATATTTGAGAAAGCGTGAATGAGGGTTTTCATTCAGGATCCAACAATATCATACTTTGTCTTTCTTAACAAAATGCTTCTGTCTGTATATTTTGATCTTGCAGACAATGCCCTTCAGACACAAAAATACAAGACGAATTGAAGGCCTTGATAGCAATGTGTGGTAAGTAAGAGGAAAATATCTGCAAATTTCAGAAAATGTCCTTGGCTGATGTATTTTCTTTCAAAAAAAAAAAATTATTGTCAATAATAAGGTACATGGCAGTTGCTATCTCTGGAATATATTTGGCACCTGTTTAGAAGCAGTGAATTAAATTCAATTAAAGGTATGATTAATTGTAATTTTTGAGCTTTAAATATTAGGCTTGGGCTTCTTTTCATCTATTAAACCATGTAAGACAAGTATAGCTCATGGGCATGGCAGTAGAGCTGATTTTCAAACTTAAATGTTAATTCTGTTGAGTAATGTATTTCAATTACACACAATTTGTGTTTACCGAGCAAGTCCGATTTTTTTAAAGCCATTATACTTGTTTTATAATTTAGCTCATTATTTTTAATACATCTTCTTCTAGGTACTAAATTGGTCTTAAAGCAATATTACCATAACTGATAAATATGGAATTTTCTTAGTTGGTGAAAAGACTATTTTGGACTTACCTTAGTTGTATGTATGTGTTGCAATAGTTGTGTGTACATATACAAAAGGTGTTTTGATTATTCAGCCTCAAGCTTATTTTTTGCAATTTGTATTCATTTTTGACAGAACTGTGATACTGTGGGGGGGTTATGATAGGGGGAAGGTTATTTTGTTTTGTTTTTTAAATCTTGTTAACGTTCTCATAGGGAAGAAAGAGTAAAATGTAAAGCTGACCTGTGAAGGGAGGAAGGAACAACTGTTCAAGGATCCTGCAGGCTACTAGGAACAGTCAATAGGCAGCCTGTAACAGTATGTTGCCTAAAATTACTTAAAAAATTATATCACTCTGAGGTGACTGGGTAGTTTAAATTCAATTGACTGAATTTAACCTGTAAGACATTTAATGTGCCTGGTATTCAATTTCTGCCTATATCCAGAATAACTGTGTTTGTGTATCTGCACATCTGAGCACACTTCTGGCAGAAAAGTCATTCTGTGGCTGCAGAACATCAGCCTTTTCTTGGTTGTCCTCTGACCCCTGTGGTCACTTACATTATTTCAGCCCTCAGCTCTCCATGGGAGCATTCTACTTAAACCTGTTCCCACTGCTGTAAATTTGGCAAACTGAAATACTTTTGTTTTGCCTTCTAATGCTAATGAATAAAAAGGTATTTTTTTTCTGGTATGTTAACTTTAAGATGTTTTTCCCTCCAGGGTTGAATTTACAAAAGTGGCAGCAGATCCCTCAATTGTCAATCTCGGCCAAGGCCTTCCTGATATATCCCCTCCCAGCTATGTTAAAGAAGAGCTGGCAAAGGCAGCAGCAGTTGACAGATTGAACCAGTACACCCGAGGCTTTGTAAGTATTGTGGAACTCCAGGACCCAAGTTCAGTGGAAAATGGGCCACAGGAAAAGAAAAAAAAAGACTTTAAATTAGTTTTATCTATAGATCATAGTCTTATGTCCCAAATTAAATTGATCTAGTAACGTTATTGGTTACTAATGAACTTCCTCTGTATAGGCTGCTTCGAGGCAGAATCCTTCAGCAAGAGCAAAATGGTAGAGCAGGTCTGGGATAGGTTGTCTCTGAGGAGTTGGTTCAGTGTAAGGAGTGTAGGTTATACATTTCCCTCTGACTTTGATCAGTGGGAACATGAATCAGACAGTACAGTGAGAGAATGAGAAAGAAATACTTGATACCACTTGAGAGAGCACCTCTAGGATCAAGAAGATATTCACTCACAGAACTTGGTAGGTTTCAGTGGAGACTAGGAAGAGGTGAAAACAGGAAGTTTTTTCCCCTGGAATATATTAATTTCCCATTCTGTAAGCTGGCTTGTAGAGTCTCTGTCTTGAGCTGGGTGTGAGTATGTGGCATTTACCATTGTCCAAGGCAGGGTATTCCAGGGGACTATTACTGTTTTAGTATGACCACTTCCTTGTTTGGTTTGTCTGTTTTGATAAAGATAAACTGTACTGCCCAAATGAGAATCATGTGCCAGGACTGCTACAAGACCCTAAGAAGTCCATCAAGTATTTTTCTAGCTGACCATGTAATGCAACAGGGGCAGAAAAGCATTGTATAGACCCGTAGACCAGAAACTGTGTTGGTAGTTGTGGCATCACTGTGTGCATATTTCAACATTACTCTTTGCCTATTCTCTGAGAGTCTGCATGCATTAGAAATGATGGGGAGCAGCAGTGGCCAGCACTTCCCTAAAGGACAAGCTCTCACAGTGAGCAAGGGGAGGTCGGGGCAGCTGTGCCCTGGGGAGCAAGGCATGCGCAGAGATACTGCCTAAGGCAGCTCAGCCCACCTGAGATCAAGGCAGAAAGCCAATGCACAGGTCAGGCTGAGCAGTGATAACCACAGTCAGACATACCCAGTCATCACTGGGCAGTGCCAGGGTGACACAGCAGGTCTAAGGTCAAGCCACAGAATCAACAGGGACCTTTAGCTACGTACAGAGAGTCCCTGCAAGTATGAAATACATACATATGTGCATACATATAAATATACACACACATAACAAAAAATTCTCTTTATGTAGACTTAAAAGAATAAAACAATTATTTTATTTCAAACACACAAATGGTATCCTGAATTAAGTGAACATCTGGGCTAAGCATTAGTATGTTCATCATGCACAATAAGGTATCTGAAAAGTCTTTGCTGACCAAGCAGGCAAGGTTTTGGAGGAGCCTTGGCACAGTGGACAAGGTCACAGAGAACATGGGCTTCAGCCTTGTCTGGCTGCTCTACTGTAACACACTTTAGCAGCTACTACAAAGAACATTAACTCTATCTCAGGCTGAAACCATGCCAAGTCTACCTTCTGACAAATATTCGCAGACTGATTCTGTAAAACTATTTGCAAATCAAGCATAAATATAATTTTCCTAATGCATGCAATTATTCAGTATTTATTTCTGTCACTTATTTCTTTATATCCAAATGGTTTGATAATTCCCATGATAATTATGGTTGACAGATATACTGTAGATAGTAATTAAAGAGGAATTTTTACTAATAATCCCATCTTCAACCTTTGTACTTCATTTACAAGCTTCTGCACTTCTGAGGTTTTTGAGCACAAGTCTTTGTGGTAGCACATGTGGGAAGGATGGGAATGTATGATGCCCACCCATCTGATAATTATGCCATTGTCTCAGCTAAACTCAGCGCTCTCAATGACTGTAGGACCATAGAGTAGCCTGATGTGGCTTGGGTGCTGCAGCATTCCTGTCTTCCTGATTGGCTTGTGGCAAGAAATGGCTGTCATTTGAATCAGCAATGATTTGTAAGCCTTAATTTATGGTAATGTTTTTGTTTACAGAAGGATTCATGATTTAATGCCTTGTGTGTGAAATATAATGTTCAATATTTGAGAGGATTTTTCTTACATAGTTGCATTTTCTCAAAGAGCTGTTTTCTATTTCTACCACATATTGCAAAAGAAAAAAGATTTTTAAAGTAGGAATCCTGCGGTTTACATGAATAAACAGAATTGTGCCTTCTTATTTCAATGTTGTATATGATCTTTGTTGCATGCTTGTTTTCTTTTTATTTGCACATTTTGAGAAGAGTATGTTAACTGCCATATTCCTGGAGGGGACACATGGTGAATGGTACTCTGAGATTTGGGGTGTGACTATATGAATAAATTTTTTGATCACAAGTGCTATTTATCAGCAATATATAAATACAATAAAAAGATTTTCCTTGCACCAAATACTTTTAGTTGAAAGATAAGGAAGGAAACAGAAGGAGCTGAAAGAGACTCAAAAGGTGAGGGTGAATTGGTGTCAGAGTATTCCCTTCTCTCCTTCTGTCTCTTGTCCTAGCTCTGCTATAGGCTATCAGGACCTACTCTAAGACATGATAATATGAAAGAAATTAAAAAGCATTAGATAGAAAAATAATTTCCTAGTAGATACAAATAAATAAAAAACATTTTTCTTTCCTAGTGTGCAAAAAGTTTAAACCCTGCTACCTGTTAACAGACATTAACACTGACGGCTAATTTGTATTTTTCTATTTCAAAATGTAATAGTTTGATACATGTGGAAAAAAAGCCCTAACAGAGGCTTTATACTTTGTCAGGAAGACTTCAATCAGTTACGTTTTTGTTGTTTTGAACAGGGACATCCATCACTGGTGAAAGCCTTGTCTCAAGTCTATGAGAGAGTTTGTGGAAGGAAGATTGATCCTCTCACAGATATCCTGGTGACTGTGGGAGCTTATGGATCCCTCTTTAGTACAATACAGGCACTCATTGAAGAGGGAGATGAAGTAAGTTTTTATTAGAAATATTCATGTATACTTGCAGACATGAGAATCTTTTTCTTATTTGTCTACTTCTAAATATAAGTTAATGGTGGGGTTTCTTTCTATCCCCATTGGTTTGATTTTTTACAGTTGTACATCAGACTTATGGTCTCAGAAACCATGATTAGGAGACTATCCTTTGGATGTCCTCCTATCACTCATCAACTTACAAACACCTTATTTCACACTTAGGATGATCTGTGGCAGTTTCTTTATCACTGTTACTGTTAGGTGACACAATACACACTGATTTCTTATTTGAGAGAACTTGTGGGCTGTTGTCTGCAACAGACAACTAAGAGTGGCACAAAGAATTGTTGGTGTTTGGGTAATCATTGTGTTTCAAGTTCTGTTTTGGGCCATTGCTTTTCTGTTGCTCTGATAGTCATTTCTCTTTTGTTTGGAATAGTTCTATTAGCCTTTAATTTTTTTTCTTATTGTCTAGTCTCTGTGCAGTTTTTCTTGAGTTTTTTTCCTCTTCCTTTACCTGACAATTTTTGTCTGATAAAATTTGAGGACTTAACTGTTCTTCTGAGATTTGTAGATATTCGGAAATCTTGGAATTTCATGGGCATAATTAGAGCAGCTCTGCTATGGTTCAGTAATTTGCCATTGCTATTTCCCACCTTTGCATCTTTGCCTTGCACCTTCAAATCTGTGCGTAGGACTCAAACATTCTTCTTATTATAACTCAATAGTTGTGATGTGGTAACTATAGAGAAACAGCCTGTGTGTGTCGTCAAAAATGAGCAGTGCTTATCATCCTTAGCCTGAGAGCATTGTTGTGTTACACTCTAAAAGGAGGAATATTCTGCAATGTTGTAACATTAAACCTGGAGTGCCAGAAACATTATCAAGTTATGGCACCAAGGTAGATGTAGAAATATGATGGTATCATGCCTGGTAAATTCTTTTTTTCTGATACTGATGATTTGTCATTTCAGGTAATAATAATAGAGCCATTTTATGACTGTTATGAGCCAATGGTAAAGATGGCGGGTGCAAAGCCTGTTTTTATCCCACTAAGATGTGTGAGTAATTTTTAAAAAATTGCTAATTATATAAAGTTTCTCATCTATATTTTGATGAGCACCTGTATGATGCTTTTCTGTATCGTTTTTCATAATATAAAGTTACATAAAAATGAGATAGACTGCTATAGTGCAAGTCTGAGACAATGATGATCCAAAAGACAGAATATTTCATTAGTGTTGGAGAAGGTGCAATGTTTCTTATTTACTATAATTTGTGCATTCTGAAAGATGATTAAAACTATTTTCTTCAGTTTTCAGTGCAAATTATGGAAGGGGGTTCCACGTATCAGTGCAATTTCTCTGTCAGTTGGTTTTCAAAAGATTTGGTTCCTGATCCCTGCAGCAATTACAACAATGACAGAATACAGTTTATTTTCTAAAATATGGTTGCTAAATAAGAACTGGTCATGTAGTAGATGTATGTGTTATACATACAAGGATTACTGTTTCCTTTATTGTTAAATAGGCTATGTGCTAAATGTCAAATTGGTACTGCTGGCATGATGCCCACAGCTTGCAAGGATTGTTCTGTGTGCCAACTGTGCCTTGTGCAACTGGCAGCCTTGCATGGGAAGGGCTGAGGGGCTCTTTGGGCAGGACTGTTGCAGGAACACCATGAGATCAGAACAACACAGTGACAAAACCTCCACGACTGCAGTGGGAGTAGGTGAGACTGTTCCTCTGCATGCCCACCTCCTAGGGAAGTTTTGAATAACAGGGCACCTCCAAGTATTTTCTGTTTTACACCCTTGTTTTTGGTCTGGCCCTCTCCCAGTCATTGCAGGTGTCAGAAGGGTAGTGTGGCCATGCTCTGTGTTCTCTGTACCAACTGCCCGAACTTCACCATTTGTAATACCTCAGGGATATTTGTATTGTGTAGTATATAAACTCCAGAGACTCCGTAGTGTAGATTTTTAACTCTTTGGTCATTTTCATTAGTTTAAGGAGGTGGAAAAGACCTTGAATCCCCAGTGGTGATGAGTTTTTTCAGTCACACAAGCACGCTCTTGCTGTGCTGTTTGGCAAAGCTGTAAACTCTCCTGCCATGTGACTGGGCTTTCTGCATTACACACTGTAATAATCAGCATGTGTGCAACAAGATCCTGGAAACCGATTCCTGCAGGGCCTTTAAGACAGACAGAGCTCAGGAGAGGACATCCACTGTTATAGTAGTTTACCTGTTCCTAAAATTATGTTCTCTCAGGTGAGCAAGACAGATTGGAGAGGTTCACATGTGGTTATGAAAGTGTTTGAGGGTGCTAAGTTGAGCAGCTCTTTTTAGGTTGCAACATGTATTAAAGTCATGTATAAATTTATTGTGGTTTTGGGTTTGTTTGTTTGTTTGTTTTTGGTTTTGTTTTTGTTTTAGAAAAGTGATGGAAACTCTGCATCTAGTGCTGATTGGGTCTTAGATCCTGCTGAACTTGCAAGTAAATTTAATTCCAAAACAAAAGCAATTATTCTGAATACCCCACACAACCCGATAGGCAAGGTAAGAGTTCTGCTTTAACACCACTTTAATTTCAAAGAATGCCTTAAATACTGTGATTAATGCATTTTCCTTTACTTTTTCTGTATCCCAGGTTTTTACCCAAGAAGAGCTCCAAGTAATAGCTGATCTCTGTATTAAACATGACACCCTGTGCATCAGTGATGAGGTGTATGAATGGCTGGTGTATAAAGGGAATAAACACATTAAAATAGGTACTGATTTTTTGTGGCATCTTAGAAGTGGTTGTGGAATGATGCTGTGAACTTACCTCCCAAGGATAATGCTTGCTGGAAGAAGCTCAAACCTCAAGTTTTGAAATTTTTCAATGTTTAGGCTCTAAGGAGGAGAGCCCCTCTCTTTTCTAAGAAGTATTTTAAAGAATAATTTCCAAATAGAATTTCCAAAGCTCTTAAGTGACTTTGGAGCAGATATCCATAGAAACCAGTGGGACTGATGCTTGTTAGTCAGTTATGATCATATGAATTTGCCATCCTTATTCAGTTACTTTGTTGGCCATGACAAGTGTAGCTGCTGTTACTGTATGTGTATTAGACAGTGCTTTGATGAAGAACTAATAGAAGGAACAGGAATTAGAATTTCCTTCTCAAAACTTTGTAGACATAATCAATGAGGGAAATTGACAATGAGGAACAGAATTATTTTTGCTCCACTAATTATAAAACTAAAAAATAGTGTAAAGGTCATTGTGGAGATAGTGCATGAGCACTGTCCCTCCAAAGGATGGAGACAGGGTTAAATACTGGATATTGAATTCAGTGAAGTAAGTCCTGCAAGTGCAGTACGAAAGCCTGTTAAATCTTCAGGTAGAGTTGCTACAGGGGTAAAGCACCATTGCAAGAACAAACCAGAAAAACAAATAATGATGCCAAGTTCCTGATCCTCTTGTTTTACTTGATCCAGGTTTCACTGAAGTTAGTGGAATCACTCCCACTGCCTCAGAACAATAACCTAATGCAGGTTACTGAACTCCTTTGCCAGTTCTGTAATGCTACAGCTCTGTATTTCTGTGAAAGTTTCTAGTCTGGTGGCTTTGGGTTGGCTCTGCTGATGTATTTGAAAAGTGCAGAACTTCCTTCTCATATGTACAGATATTTTGTTTCTGATGGTAGCATCTTGTATGAACTACCTGTTCTGATGTACTTATCATCATATTGAAGGCACATTTCAGCCGTGTGCAATAGAGTCATTAAGATTAAACAAATGAAACCAAGACAGTTAAGTATAAATTAGACATGAAAAGACTTACCTTTCTTCGTGGCTCTGCCACTGGTTACTGAATAACTTTGCTTCTTGGCTTCAATTCCATATTTGTAGAGTGACAAGAAAATCCATTGGTGAAAATTGAATCTTATGAGTAATAGAAAGATAATTATATCTAAATGACCTTGCCATACTTGTTAGCTCAGCTGCACAGTTGCTGATCATCCAGCTGCAGTACACTGATTGTATTGGCCATGCATAGGCTGTGAGTCTGTTTTGAGGGTGACCTAATTCCATGGCTGTTGTGGTTGACTTGATAGTGATACTGTCTCGAAGACCTTCAGACATGGAAGAGGGAGAACATTTTGGGTACGTTCATGTGATAGTAATCTGAGTCACTGCTTCCTAACAGGTTACCTGACAGTAACTGCTCATGTGTCCCAGTTGCAAAGTGAAGTCAGTTAGATTAAAGATTTCTATGTGGGCTTAGCAGGTGTTTCATGGCCTCAGCATTTCATACAAGGATGTCTTCAGAATCAAAATCTCTGTGTGTGGTGTAAGGTAATCCCTTTCCCTTTTCAACAGCAGCAGGTCCAAACACATTGTCAGCTACACTTCATCTTATGGACAGGTGGTGAATTCTTAAGATGCAGTAACTATTGTCATCAGCGTCTTAATGCTTCAAACAAAACATTTCCAGGCATTCTGTAATTTAGCATAAAATGTAAAAAAAGGCATTCTGTAATTTAGCATATAATGTAAAAATACTGTATAAAGAAAATGCAAATTAAAGCCCAGAAAGTTGGTCAGCTAGGATTAGGTACAGATTCTCTAACAGGTTTCATGATATCATCTTTAACTTTAGTGTTAAAAATACTCAAGAACTTTCAGGGTAACACTGTAAACAATAACATTATTTCAGTGAAAGAAACAGGCTCTGCTCTTTTTTTTTTACTTAAGTTTCTCATATTCCTTGTTACTTTTAAGTCTACAAAAATAATACAATAAAAATTAGTGTGTTGTTTCCCTATTTGTTAACTTTTTTGTTTCCATAATAACCTCTACATAATCTGTCACTGTCAATGCGGTGACACGTGGGGGGTTTTTTGTAGGAGATACAAAATGGATATTGCATCAATTTACAGGATCTGCTAGTTGCTCCTTGATACAATTTAGCAGGGGTTGCTAGCCACAGATCATAAAATTAGTACAGTCTTCGTGCTGTCACTGAAGCAGTTTTCTGTAGCATAGAACACTTCATCATGTTTCCCATCATCTGGCTTCTGTAAAAACGTGGACTTCCTCGGCATAATGATTAGGGTTGCACTGACAGATTTAGAGATTGCGCCTCATAACTGAGGATTCTGAACAAGCCACTCAACAAGCTGAGTACCATCCCAGGTAACAGGCTTATTATATGTTAGTTTGCACTCCATTAGTTTTTACATTGTAGTCAGGCTTGGTTATGGTGTCATATGGTTGCCAAGTGGCATGGGGAAAATTCCATCTTTATTTAAAACTTTGTAAAAGCAATGGAGCTACTTCTTTCTCTGCCCTTGTACTGCTGCTATTGTTTGAAATGCTGTCACATTCTATCTCCAAGGTTCAGTTCCTGTGGCAAAACAGGCTTGCTAGAGGCCATTACCTTTGAAAGGCAATTCTTTTTGCTGTCTGTGAGAGCTAGTTTGGGTGCCTCTAGGAAGTGATCTATACTCTTGGCCTAGCTTGGTAGAAGATACATCTGTTCAAACTTTTTCTTTTCAAGGTCACATAGTTGAGTATGGGTAGGCTAATAGGAAAATCAGTTTCTTTCAAGCTGTTTGATTTCTCTTCTTGGTAATTTTACTCCAAAAATCGCAATACATGTTTCCAAATAACTGAAAGTCTTATACCAAGTCCAGTGCCAATAACCACCGCAAAAACTTCCTTGTGAAATTTAGGGGTTTAATTTGGAAAATCTTTGTTCATTGGTCTTGCTAGAGAGGGGATTTAATAACTGACAGATTCATTGCTAGTGGTTTCAGTATACAAATGATTGAGACAGATGTTGATGACTACTGTAATTGCAACCTTGTCTGACTGTCTCAGACTTACATGCGTCTGGATTTCTCTGTTTCTCTTGAAATTAATTAAGTTAGAGTCCAAGTAGAGCTTTGCAGAAGCTGTATAGAGAGAAAAAAATACAAACTAGAGGAAGAGACCTTTGCTTTGTCATCTCATTGGAAAGGAAACAAAGGATTTTGGTCCTGCAAAGGCAGAGACAGGCCTCTGAGAGTCCCTTAATCCTTGCAGACATTTCAGCTACCTGCTATTGTCAGTCAGCCTCAGGCTAGTTCAAATTGTACAATGTAGCATAATTTATTTACTCACTCTGCTAGTTTTCTGGTGTTCTGTTTGGTTCTAGGTTGAAAGTCTCAGTAATTCTTTTTCTGATGTCTGAGACAGCCAGTGACACTGAACAATTCTAGTAGAGTGGGTTGCAGTGCCTGAGTTAATGTTGAGTATAGTACTGCTACCAGGCATCGGAAATAATCTGTCCTGGGATGAATGGGTAGCCTTAGATCATATTTTTCTTATGGATAATTGTGCATTTTTGCTGAGATAACTAACATGTAGTTTTCAAACTATACCTCTTATTTTCTGTCTCTTCTTACTCCTTTCATTAATCCTTACCCTCTTTTCATGCTAAAAAGCACTGGCCCATATATCCTTTCTCATTTGTTACAATTTCTATAATTTTAGAATATTCTCATTGTTTGAAATGCTGCAATGAGCATACAACTCTGAGATGTTCTCAGTTCTTCAAACTAGATGGAATATGTGAGTGCACCTATAATTAATTTCATTTTATGTTATAGCTACGTTGCCAGGTATGTGGGAAAGAACAGTAACTATAGGAAGTGCTGGGAAAACATACAGTGTAACTGGCTGGAAGGTAAGAAGAATCAATATTAATGAGTTAAGTTATATAAATAACAGAATGCTTTTATTACTCTAAAAATACCTCTGTTTTTATGATCTGTGTTCTGAAAGTTTCTGGCAAATCTTTATGTCTCTAAAATGTGACAGTGCCATTCAGTTGGAGAAATTACCTATCTTTAACACCCATGTCTTAATTTTCTTCTTATCTCTTAACTGATTAACTCTTGTGAGCATAAATTACTAAAAAAACCACCACAGTATGATTTGCTCAAAATCAGTAAAGATTCTTGGAGAAAACATGGATATTATGATATTTTAACTTCCCAGTTTTCCCATCTTGACTTTTAAATATGTATCAGAAAGTGGAAAAAAAAAGAAATTTTGGCAACTAAATTCTTCTTCATCACCTGTGTTCAAACTGATCTACAGCATGTATGATCCAGAAGTGTGCTTTTGTTTTATATTCAAACTGACTTTGACACAGGAGCTTAAGAGATTGAAAGGTTCTAAACCAATTAGAAATAACATTCCTAATAAATGTTGAGTTTGATTTCCTTCCCTTTTTATACGAAGAGTTAGAAGTTTGCTCAGTGTCCTGTGAGAGATAGGTATAAGGGAAACTATAACTGTTGTCTCAAATCTGCCATTTTTAAAGGTGTACACCAAGCTTTGTGTAAACCATATTTTTCTTGATTTATCAAAAATTCTCAGAATAGAAAAACTCAAAACATTGGCTAATTTTTAGTGTTTGTTATCTTTTAGTAACACCACTGCCTGTAAATATAATATATGCATGCTTTTCTCCCTTAGCTTGGTTGGTCCATTGGTCCTGAGTACCTGATTAAGCCTTTGCAAGTTGTTCACCAAAATTCACTATATACTTGCCCAACTCCGTTACAGGTAGGTACAGATGGGTCAAAGGAGATTGTTTCCTGGTGTAAGAAAGCTGTTGGCCTCATATAATAAAACAATAATCACAACAATGAATTTTTAGTTGTCAAAATACATATTCTAGGGTATAAAGAGAGAAAACAAATTTGATAAGCTCAGCAGACATTAAAAAAAATCAGTCTTTCAGATTCTTTCATCTTTCACCTACAAACTACTTCTTGCATAAAAGATGACAATCTTAGTGGTTTCCTAGCAAATATAAATGGAAGTTCTGCCTACTAGTGTCTAGTATTCAATGGTACATTATTATCAAACAATTAAATTGAACTTCAATTCAGATTGTAAACCCTTGTGTCAAGGACTCTGACTTCTGTATATGTTTAGTGCCTAGCAAGAGATTGGGTGCTGTGGATGTTGCCACAGCACAAAGTAACAGATTACAGATGCAGCTTGTGTAATTTGTGTGGTGATTTGGTTAGTAAGGGCCAGGATTGAACAAAAATCCGCGTGATTTCAGCAGGAAGTGTGAGTGTCTGTGAGTTTACTGAGTGCTAATGAGTACTTTGGACCTTATGTTTCCAGGAGGCTTTGGCACAAGCATTTTGGATAGACTACAGGCGCATGGATGACCCAGACTGCTATTTTTACTCCCTGTCTCGAGAGCTGGAAAGCAAGCGTGATCGGATGGCTCAGCTACTGAAAGAGGCTGGACTAAAGCCTGTCATTCCAGATGGAGGATACTTTATGATTGTTGATGTTTCTACACTAAGTCAGTATAAAGTTTATTAAAGAGTGTGTGGAAAGTAAATTTGGCTAATCAGAAAAGCAGCTTTCATTTTAAACTATATTTTCATCTCATATGCGCACATATGCGTGCATAATGTCAGGAGTACTAACTGGGATTGAAATTTTAAGTTTCACCTTAGCTGGTAAGGTAGATTTAATGAGCTGCAGCAAAGCATTCGTGATCCTAACTTGTTGTCCGTGTTATGCAAAGCTTTGATTAATTTTTAGAGAGGATAAAGGAGGTAGATAAACATTCCTGTTTTCAGAATATCTATGATTATGAAAATGTTTGAGAGCCAAGCACCTGGAAAATAGCCTGAGTTCAAACTATTTGTATTTTCCTATTTCTGGTCTTTGTTTGTTTGTTTCTTTGTTTTTCCTAATCTGATGTCACACCCTAAAGGCTCTTTGAAGCATTCTGATCTCTAAACATTGCAAAATGCTACCAAAATTTACACAACCCTTTGAAAATTCAGGTTATGGTAGCTTCAGAGGAAGAATTCCCACAGGGGAAGGTTTTTTTTAGTTCCACATTTTTTCACTCACTGGTCTAAATGGCATTTGTCATTCAGACAGAAATACTTAAACACAGAAGGATATCACAGTTTAATCAGTGTCGGGAAGTTTTAGGTACCCTGGTTTCACAGATGAGAAAGCTGCATTTTCAGAGATTATTGCTGTCCATGCAATAAATGCACTCTTCAGAGCACTCCACAGCTCTGATCCCCCAATAGCCCAGACTTCAGGACTTCTTGGCATATTACATGGCTTTCTTCCAAGCTACGTCTGAATTTGCTTTGGACGGAAAGCAAGTGCTCAGATCAGAAGGGAAAGGTTCAGTCTGTTGGCCTATTTTACTTCTTATAGTATAATTTAAAAATTATGTATTAAAATATATGTCTTCATTCTTAAGTATTAACTGTAATAAAATGCTGTTAATTAATGCCTTCCCATTGGAGTCTAGGAAATCTTACAACATATTTCTTTTACATTTAGATGTAGATCTCTCTGATGTAAATGAGAAACAACCTTATGATTATAAATTTGTCAGATGGATGATAGCATCTAAGGTAAGATGCCTTAGTCATGCTCTAGTTTTAGAAATGCTTTTCTGTTGAAAGCAAGAGCAGTGCAACTGTAGTTATTAAATAATGCTGTAGAGATGTTCCATTCAAAATACTATTTGGTGTTGCTGATAATGGTGTGACTAAAATATTGCTAAGTATACTAACATACGCTGAAGGTTTGTGCTACATCCCAGCACTTTTCTTTCAGCATGTTCAAGTGTTAGTTGTACAAAAGTACCTTTGAAATATTTTACTTAAGAAAAGTAATTTGAATTTAGTAAAGCCTAGCTAGTGAGTACAAAACTGAACCTTGTCTTTCCCTCATGTGTTGGGAGGGAGAGTTCTTGAAACAGAATAGTAAAATGATCATGCTTAAAACAGATTTTTGTACACATTTAAATAAACAAATGTTATTTCTGTTTTATGTTTCAGAAGCTGTCAGCAATTCCTCTTTCAGCATTCTGTGGTCCTGAGACAAAGAAACAGTTCGAAAAATACATACGTTTTTGCTTCATTAAGGTAAACTTGTGTCTTGAAAATCAATGCAGTACAGGAATCTGCCACAGACTGACTGTTACATTTTTCCCAGGGTCTCTTGTATTGAAAGCTTTTAGGAACGGAAAGTTAGTTGGTGTAAAATTCAGCACAAAGTATCTTTAGCTGTCTTTTTGCTGATGGACTTTACACCACCAGTGTGGGTGGCATGGCTAAGAAGGGCAATTGGCAGAAAACAACTGGATGGGTAGACCTTTTAAGCTTATTGCATTGATTTTTAAAAACATTCTTGACCCGTGGTGACAGTGAAAATTATTGAGACAGGTAAGCTGTCAATTAATGTGATGCCATAATCCAGAGCAGAGAGTAACTGTATAGCAGAGTGTGTGCCCCATGCCCATTCAGTGTCCAACAGCAGAAACAGTGAAGGGGTCACCTTCAAATTTAGCTCGCTTGACTGAGAATACACAGTTTCACGTGAGCTCCAAATTACAAAAGAAAACAAGGGTTTTTTTGTGAATTGGATGATTTTTGCCATTTTGTGAGCACCTTCTTGGCTCATATTCTTCCCCCTGTTAAGTCTGTTCTTGAAAGGCTGAAAGACTTTGGTGACAGGTGTTTGTTTGTAAGGCCAAAGCCCTAAAGATGTTTCCCAACTGTTGTGTAACAGAGTCAGCATAATGGAACGTGCAGATCCTGAACTGTTCTGTGTAAAGATCAGAGCCTAAGCCTGAAACAGTAATGAAGGGGAGTTTCTCCTTGAGTTACTTCTTTTGATGAAGTGTAAAGTCTATGGTCTAAACCAAGCCAGTAACAACCAGGATGAAGTTTCTGGTTGTAGCTGTGGCTAATGAACAGCACTAATCGTTTCAAGTTAGACTGCCTTCATGAGTCACCAGGCTGGAGCCAAGCTACACAGTTTGGAGGGATTATGTTTAAGTAGTTCACAGCATAACATGGTTGCAAGGAGATGAAAAAATCGCAACAGTACTCACAGGGATTAGGAAAGTGCACTAGCATGTCTCCAAACCAGAGCTGCTAAGTTACATCACTGGATTAATGCCATGAATTTATGTAAGTATTGCTTTCATTAAATGGGAGAATATGAATGCTGAGATGACAGCTTTTAAATATATGTTATAAGTATTTTCAAGGAATCGGCATTGAATTCTTTGTATAGTCCAGATTTGCACCTAATGACTGTCAATGAAAAACTGGCCGAAAAGATATTTACAGGATGCAACTGAAACAACCAAATACTGATTTGAGATAATAGAATCATGACTGAATCTTCTCAGGAACTTCATACTTGCAGTAATAGTGTTGTTCCTTGTTTTACAGAAAGACAGCACACTAGATGCAGCTGAAGTGATCCTGAAGAACTGGAATAAACAGACAGGCTGATTTTTCTTATTAACTCTTTCATATTGTGTAACTATCTAATAGTAGGGTTTTTTAAATTGGAAATTTAAGAAAAAATTACTTAATACGGTACAGAATTAATATGACATTGTAAATATTTTTTTGCTGATACCTGCTGAGTAGTTAAAGCAATGATTTACTGAAATATATGTAAAGCAACTCAGAGGTTATTTTCAATCTTTTAAAAATAAATTGCTTTTCTCTTAAAGAAACCACAATGGAATTAATTTCTTTTACTGAAGGAAAAGATTTATAGGACTCTGGGTAAAATAAATAAATGATACAGGTATTTTAAAGCTTACAAGTAAAGGAGGGAGATGTTTTTGGTATGAGATAGTATAGGAACTAGAGAGAGACTTAGAAACATCTTAGTTTGTGAAACCAAATAACCTGCAGTAGAGGGAGATTAAGACCCATGGCTCATATTAGATAATTGCAGTGACTTTGTACATGCCTGCCTACCTACTCTCTCTGCAGAAATTGCATCAGTTTAAGTAAAGTGAAAAGTGCTAAGTAACATAATTACTGTTTTATTTCCCACAATAGTCATGTGTGCTGTTCTGAAAGTATTCAGTCCTCAATACAATTATAAAAGTGGCATCACGAATAGGAATTTTATTTACTTATGTCTACCTTGTATTTATTACATGGATGAATCTACAAAGCAAAATATAGAAGATTTTGCTTTAGAGCCTCCTTTACAATCAGATGTACAGTGACATAATTATTTGTGTCATTCTTTTTCTTTCCATCTTACAACATTGGTAATGTCACTCCAAACTTACTTCAAACTCTTTAGATCTAGGGAGGCCATGGAGGTGGGCCTAATGCTGTTCTGTGGAGCTCAACTAGCTTGGTTTCAAGCACAGTAGATAAAAGACTTGTTTCAAAAGAAGTCAATATGGAGAATTCCTTTCTAGCTGCCTCCCTTTTCACTTCTTTCTGCAATCTTTTAATCTGTGGATGGGTTTCCCACTAGCAGAAGCAATCCAGCTAGGTGACTTTTTAAGGCTGTGTGCTTTGTCCTCCATGATCTTTCTGTGTTCTTCTCACAGGCTGTCCTGGTTTCAGATGGGGTAGAGTTAATTTTATTCTCAGTACCTGGTACCGTGCTGTGTTTTGGATTCAGTATGGGAATAATGTTGATAACACACTGATGTTTTGATTGTTGCTAAGTTGCATTTATCTTAAATCAAGGACTTTTTTTGTGTCTCCTGCTCTGTCAGTGAGGAGGAGCAAAAAATTAAAAAAAGCTGTGAGGGAAAATAGCTGGACGAGTGACCTGAACTGGCCAAAGGATATTCACACCCTCAAATGTCATACCCAGTACATCAGCTGGGGAGTCAGCAGGAAGGGGGAGCTGATGGGACTCCAAGAATGGGATCTGGCATCAGTCAGTGGGTGGTAAGCAACTGTATTGTGCATGACTTGTTTTT
Organism: Donacobius atricapilla; assembly: GCA_013397315.1. Lineage (NCBI taxonomy): Eukaryota > Metazoa > Chordata > Aves > Passeriformes > Mimidae > Donacobius > Donacobius atricapilla. The sequence goes on along the minus strand of WBMY01003225.1, from coordinate 289,134 downwards.
CCTTTTTAAATCCTTTTTGTTATCATTATTTACCATTGTTGTTCCTTTTTACTTTGTTTCAATTATTAAACTGTTCTTATCTCAACCTACATGTTTTACTTCTGATTCTTCTCCCCATTCCACTAGTCTGGGGTGGTGGGTGAGCGAGCAGCTAGGGCTGCTTGTTGCCAGCTGGGCTTAAACCATGGCAGAGCTCTTATGATGCAAGGCCTGAACAAATTCAGTGACTTGTTTTGCCAATGTTTTACTCATTCTGTGATCGCATAGCTGGACTCTTAACTGGATTCCAGTAGACCGTGATCATGGCCAGGACCTAAAAAAAGGTATACAACCTGGACTGGGAGAGTGCTAGATTTTTTTCATTAATACTTCTTTGTCTTGGGCTGTTGGGAGTCCAGTAGTTGGGACTTCCATAGTCTTTGTAGCTGTCTTGCACAGCCACTCCCCAAATCTCACCAGAAGATGGTTGGCTGGAATTTTGAAAGTGGTGTGTAGTCTTAGTGTAGAAATATCAATTCAGCAATTAGATTTACTTAGCTGAAAATTCAGAATTAATTTGAAAATTCCTACATTAAATTCCAGGATAAACTATTTTTTAGACACTAAATTTCTGTGAGACCTACACTCCGTTTTACAAGGAGTTTAAAATATGTTTATGCAAGTTGCACTGGGGAGCTGTGGTGTTGCAGGAACTAGGAGATTGCAACAGGCTGTTGAACTGCATGATAAATCAAACCATTACAAAGGCCCTTTAGACATACAAATAAGAACCAGTGATTTGTTTTCATTAAGGTACTGTTCATTGTGTTTGCAAAGGAATCTGAACATCCCTTTGCATTATTGTTGAAATGATGCTGGTAATATTAGCAAAGTAAGAATTGCAGTTTAATTACACACTTTTATTACTGACAGTAACCAGCATGAGAAATTTGGTGTGAAATTTTAAGAAACTCCAGATTGACCAATGAAGCAAGTTTTAAAATAGAATTTTGACTACAGTGATGGGAAAGAACAGCTGGGGACAGCAAGGTAAACTTTGTGTATTATGAAAATGATTTGTTGACAGAGAGTGTTAATAGTGATACTTCCATCTGCCACATCAACTTTTTTGTCTGCTGCTTGCAAATTGCTGCAGACAAGGAATAAAGAATTCATGATATATCATCTATTGTATTTTTGCAACATTTCTGAAAACTACTGTCCTGCGGTGAAAATGAAATTATTTCAATTCTAAATTAATGAGAATAGAGTTAGGATGGCTGACAGTGATTGCCAACAGAAAATCTTTTTTGTAGAACAGAATGCAGGAGAAACCAAGACAAACTTGGAAAGCTTGAAGGGACTCATGGTGGTGATGAGGCACATCTGGGGCAGTCATTGCTCCACACATATTTCAGAGGCTATGGAGAAACTTAGTATCATGTGCTGTGTTCACACCAACAGTGATTTGTTCATCATTGCTCTTTCATCTTCTGGGTTTACTGAGCATTTCTGAAAAAGATCACTGCAAGTGGAAAAAAAGTTTTAAATTTGTATCTCAGCATCTCTATTTTCTAATAGTTCAGCTTTCTTATATTCCAAAAGGTTTCTGTTTATTTTTATCCTAAGGAATTTGCTGTCAAGTTTAAACTTGCCCATTTTCAACCAGCAAACAATATTGTAGTTGGTAGAGAAGTGTTTGGAGGTTGTGTGATAATTAGTTTGACTCAATTTTAGCAGGTATTAGAGAACTTTTCAACCACATGGAATTTCTTCCTTTGAGCTAGTAAATTGAAAAATATTCTTGTTATATAGTGGAGACATGGGCATGAAAAGTCCTGTGTACCTGATTAGGAAATAGATAGCAAATTTATAACTGTTGAGAGACTTCAATAGTGATCACTTTGAAGCATTAAAATAATGGCACTTTCCAAAATCTGTATGGCCTCCTGTCCTGTTCATCCTTCACTTTCAGTGAGGGTAGGCTCTGAAGGAATATAATTCTGAAGGAATAAATTTCCACTGTTTCATAGCTTGGGTTTGAAAATCAGTTGTTGCTGCTCATCCTACAGAATAATTTTGCACACAGATGGTCTTGAGTAGTGAAGGCCAGGACGCAAGTCCAGTGCTGAAGGGCTTTGGTCTTGCAAAGACCAGCTTGTGGTTTCTCCTCCTCTTTGGCCTGATGCTCTCTACCAAGGTGAATGCGAGGGGCAGAGGCAGAAGGGGAGCTGATCACACCCTGCAGGTGGGCGGTTTAACAAGGGGAGCCCCCACAGCCCAGCGGGTTTGTGCTCGCTCCGCTCAGCCTGAGCGCGGCCCCTTGGCCGAGGGCTTCCCGGCACGGCGGGCCCGACACCGGCGCTCCTGCCCGGGGCGGCGCCGGGCTCCTCTCGGCATTCCGTCAGCCCAGCGCCAAACCACAGCAGCTGCAGCAGGCGATGGCAGGACGGAGGAACTAAACTGCTTTGCCGGGAATTGGTCTCTCCGTAGTTTCAGAGCCAAGAACGCGTTGTGCCCCATGTACTTCTGTGGCAGTTTTGCTCACGCTTGTCTCCTGTGGGAATTCACGAAACTGCTGGAGTGTGCGCAAGAGCGTCGAGCCCCGGGGCCGGCACGGTGGGCTCTGCGCAGGGAGCCCGTGGGCTGCTGCCCGGGCCGAGGGGAAGGCTGCAGCCCGCCCCCGGGGCCGGCACGGTGGGCTCTGCGCAGGGAGCCCGTGGGCTGCTGCCCGGGCCGA
>WBMY01003225.1:209661-286214 GCA_013397315.1 Donacobius atricapilla | reverse complement strand
CGCCGCGTCCCTGGGCCGGGCGCCGCCTGGCGCGGTCCCCCAGCCCCGCCGTGAGCCGAGGTGCGGCCCCCTGCCCTGGCTCCCCCTTGGCGGGGCCCGGAAACTGCTCGCAGGCTCCCACCCGGAATCCGTGCCGGCAGCCCTCGGTGCCCGGACGGGCTTCGGGCTCTGAAGTCTGTTCTCCTGGAGACGTTCTCAGTTCTTTCTAGTCAGAGAGGCCCGTGGAGCAGACCGGAGTGACTCAGTAACTCCTGCTAAACCTGTCCTAGGGCTAGGAAGCGCTTCCGAGTAGTCTGGCTGCAACTCGGGAGTTACTTGCTGAGATGGGCCTTTACACAGGTGCCACGCATTTTCCTTTGGTGTAGGCGGCCTAGTAAATTGAACCCGTTTCAAGGAGTACAGCATATATTTGTAGATAAACTGAGTTAAATTGGGGTGGGAAGACAAATTTTTGCAATGTTTTATGAAGGTAAAGTCTGAAACAAAACACTTGGTATTCGTTGAGGTGTCTGGGTTTTTTTTCCTTTTGCTTGGTGTGTCACTCACTGCCTTGTGTGTAATGCCAAATGTCAGATAATTGTGAATGCTTTGTCAACAGTGTAGTCCTGTGAAACTTCTCTCTGGGAATAGAAAGAAAGTAGTTTAAAGAGCTTTAGTGTAGTGTTTTGAACAAAGTTTACATCTGAAGATCTTGTGTTGCTTTCTGGAGGCTTTAATATTAATAGTTGTGTTGATTTTCAGTTTTGGTTTCACGTTGCAGACATTTTTGTGAACAGTTAGTGGATTGAATTGTTTGGGTTGTTTATATTCTAGACTCATAGAAATATCTAAAAAAGGAAAATTAAGATGGGAAGTATAGGTTAGGCTGAAATAATGGCAGAAATAATAGTGAAAAATGGGGTAACTCAGAGTTACTCTATTTGGATTTTTTTTACAGTTGAAAGGATTACAAATTGTTTTCTGGTTTAATCAGATGGAGGCTAGTAGTCACGATAAATTTTTTGGGATCAACTTCTGTACTCCTGTGCTTTTCAGCTTGAGCAAAACAGCTTTGTGGAATACATGGACCCCAATTGTAAACACTTTTTACCCCAGTATTGAAATAACTGGTTTTAGTAGAATTACTGGATGGTTGTTGATATGAAGTATTTACCTTTAAAACATTTGGTTAGAGACAGTTGGTTGTTACTTTTGTCAGTAACTAAAAGCTGTTGTATTAAATAATGCTAATGATTTATGGGAAGTTGTAATTCTGGAAGATCCATGGGTGTGAAAGAGATCTGTGTAATCAGTACTTCTTGTCATGTAGTTGCCTTATGAACTGATTATTTTTTGTTAAGATCTCACTGTTAATTGCCTAATTTAAAATTTAATTTATTCTTCAAATACTTTAAAATAAATCAGTGTTTGAATTGGTAATTTTCTGACCATACTTGTTGTATGTGCACTACTTCCTGAGTAAATAATATTGTTCTGAGTAGAAGCAATGAAAATGCTCATTTGGAATGAGGAAATCACCACTAACTTATTGGGAAACTTCATTTAGCAGTAGTTTGTGAGTTACACAGCATTTAATCAAGTCTTTTACATAGATTTTTGATGTTTTGATTTGAAATGATTTTGGTACAAGATATTACAAGAAAATTTGAATTTAAGGTGATGTGAAGTTTTGATTGTCAAAAGTAGTGTTACAGCATTTAAATAAAAAGTGCAAATCAGGTAATGAAGTTAATATTCTATAATTTAAAATCATTAAATGCTGTGTTATTGGAGTGTTCCTATCAACAAGGAACTCTTTTGCTTTTGATGTGCAGCCTGCTTGTTTAATAGTAATGAATATTTCTTATTTGTTTCTTAGTTTGGATGTACTTCCGAGGGTGACTTGCCCAAATCATCCAGATTCCATTTTAGTGGAGGATTACAGAGCTGGGGATATGATTTGTTCTGAGTGTGGGCTAGTAGTAGGTAAGTAGTTACTCATATTTTTATAAGTTACCGTGTAACCTAAATGGGGTGGGTAGGTTTGTGCTGTCCTGATGCCCAGGTGTGGGTAGTAAGATTTGATGGGGTGTTTGTTTTTGGATTTTTTGTGTGGGACTTAGGTTTTTTTGTGATTGTCCATTTGCTAAAAGCTTACTGTTTTGAGTAGCCTGTCTTCTGGTAACTTCTTGCATTATGAAAAGAATCAAACTCTCTTTGAAGACTCAAAATTTAAAATGTGCTGTAATAGGAATTAGAGTATTGTGCTGTCCAGTATTCTGTCTTTAATCATGACTCTTCTTGCATTCAGGGAAGTGTAACAGATGTCATAAAAGTTCTCTGTGAAAGAACTTGCTTACAAGAAAAAAAAAAAAAACAAACCAACACAAAACCAAACTCCAACCAACCTCAGTTTCCCAGTAGCTGGAGGTTATCTTCTGCCCTGAAAGATTTATCTTTATATGGTTGCCAGCATGTGTGTTGGTTAATTACTTCTCCCAAGGCTTTTAAGACTATCCTGAGTTTTCCTCCTGGAATTTTGTGGCACTCTTTTACTTAGTTTGTGTAGCAGCAAGTTCTACAGACTAAACTGGATTTCTAAGTATAATGGAATATTTAAAATTAAAGGCCTGTTAGGCATTGTCTTTTGTTTGAATGAGAGAGAGGGAGTTCTCATAGAACCTGCTGCATATACATTTTTATGTATTTTTTTTAGGATGAGCATCTTACATGCACGTTACTGTCCTTATTCCTTTTATCATGGGAAACTTGCCATGCTTGTATTATGATAATCCTTTAAACTTCATTGATTTCTGTTAAATTTTTTAACATCCTCCTTGAGGATGCAGGTTTGAGTGATTCAGTGGTGCTTAATATTTCAGTTTGTTTATATCCCTGTTTCCTAGACTTGCGGTGATTTTGTTTTGCCTTGCTGAATTTAAAAATTTTCATTAAAAGCTGAAAATTTAGGAACTTGTGATAAAAGTAGTACTAATTTAGCCAAGCAACTAAAGTAATGTCTTTTTATGCAAAAGCTAACTTCTACATAAATTGTTAAGGTAAATGTTAAAATATTTAAACTTGAGTACCAGTTACGTTTAAAATGATGACACCATTTAAAACCTCTAAAGGAAGGGTTATAACTGCTTTGTTAAAAAGAAGGGCTGGTTTAAATTGCATAAGTTCTGATAAAGGTCAATGAATCTGAATAAACTTGCTGCTTAAAAATTCAAATATCCATAGCAGTATTTCCTACTGAAATACAGTAAGCTTCTAAGTTACTGCTTTAAAATAGTTTGGTGCCTGTTTAGCTCTGTGTGGCTGTCATAGAGATTGAGCAAACGTTTAGAAAAGCCCAACTTGATGAGTTCATAACTTTTAAGATAGTTCTGGTGTTGGGAGAAGAGGAAAAGCTTTTTCTTCAAAAATGTAATTTTTTGGAACTTGGAATTTGCCAGAAGTCTCACTTTGTGCACCTTCTGTTATCTAGTCACAAGGAATTCTTTCTTGAAGAGTTTATCCTCTGATTTTTCTGAATTACTAGCACTAGTGAATTCTTTAGTTCAAAGTGTTCACATTTTCAATGAGCAGGGTCATTAGAATATTAATAGAAACTGTTTCTGAATTGAGTTTTTAATATGTGTTTGTAAATATCCTAGTGCAGTTTACTGCCAGTGTTACTGGTAGGATAAAAAATGGTTTTTAGGGAAGCGTTTCTGTAGATTTGTCGCCAAAAGGCTTTAACAGCGTTGTGCCGATTGCTCTCATTCTCTGTTGCATTCCCTCAGCTATTTGGCTTGCCTTGGTGTCTGATTCCTTAGCTAGGGTATCCAGCACGTAATTTGGAAAACCTGTTAAACAGGATGATGATAAGTCATTGAAGAGCTCGTGACCAAAGAGATGTGTGAGCATTAAATATTTTCTCACCTGGTCTGTTAAGAAATTTGAGAAGGTCTAAAACAGATCCAATCCTTGATGCCTGTTTAGTGGGGATGCATGTGAAATATGGATGTTTTAAAGGAGCAAAGACAAAAGTTAGTTTTCATGTGTTCCAAATGCAACTTTTCTGTATTTGTTGCAGATTCTGTGAGACATGTTCCCCTTAAGAGGGTAACAATTCCATTTCCTATTTTTACATAGAAAAGTTTTGTTTCAGGGCTTGTGTGCATCACGATCACATGTGAGCAGAGCCCACTGAAAATATATTTTGGGATGGTCTAAAAGTTACTGCAATCTTTCAGTGAAGGGGATCATTTAGAACAGTTAACCTCTCCCATGTAAAAATCAATATACTGTGTAGCCAAAGAGGTGCTACAGGTTTATTTAAAAATACTGATTTTTAGTGTCTACAGAGCACTGCTGGTGTAAATGGTAAATGCTGAATTTGTGCTCTTACTTTACTGCTATAAAGAACATACTGGTGTGACTTCACTGATTTTTTCTTTTCAGTGTGTGTGTGCAGCTTAGCTTTAGACAGAGTTGATAGTCTTTGCTTTAACTAAGAGTATTTGCATTTGATATTTTTCTTGCTTGCTGTGGTAAAATACTGAAATTGCTTATTTATGGAAAGGGTGTAATAATATTATATGTAGAACTGTGTTGTAGGATAAAATACTGGTGCATAGTTTCCAGGTTTGTAATCAATGTTCTGGGAATAGGAAGTTAAATGAGTGTGATAGATGATCTTGCATTTATAAGGTCTACAGTTGAAAGCGTAAAGCAATAGAAAATTTTGGGGGAGCAGGAGGCCAGGACAAGGAGGAGTTAATCTCTTTATTAAGTAAATTCCCTATTTTAGGCACAGCTGTATGTTGCAAGTATCTAAGTATTCTAAAGGGATTTTTGAGGCAGATTTTTTTTTATCAAACTTGTTTTCTACTTACAGGTTTTATTCTTAGTCTCAGTAAGATTTAAATTTAAACTAAATCTAGTATGCAGGGTTTTTTTGTTCAGTATTTTCCATGTGTTCTAAATAAGCTGGTGTTTAGCTGTGCACTATTAAAATAATTTCATCTTGTAGTGTCATTATGACTGAATGTTGAGTGTATTGTTTCAAAATACTGCTTCATTCTACTAAAACCTCTCATCTGCCTTTTCATTATTACTTTTTTTGATTAGTTTGTATTCTGTCTTTTCATGGTAATTATTTCCAACTTGTTAACTTTTCCTTCTGCTAATTGCTCTTTGCTTGAAAGGCACTTGGAAACATAAATTACAATTATCCATGGAATTTTGGTATTAGTCTGGATTGATATGCATTTGAGACTTTACAGCTCTGTCCAGGTTTACTTGCTGTGACAAGAATTTTTATTATCCCTGCCTTTCTCCAGTCATTCTGAGCTGTGTGCTACAGTAAGGGTTCATGGGAGAGTGGGAGAGTTCATGGACGGAGTTCTTAGGGCTTAGTTCTGTGTTCATTTAAAATGTTCACCATATCTCATTCTCCAGACAGGGTTGGTGGGAGGAAAAGCATGTTGTTCAAGAACAGAGAGCTAGTAAATCCTCTTTCTTGACAGGCAGATATTTTGCTTACTACCTTATAGGCAGTAAAAAAGGCTGGGAATCAGCTGATATGCCAGAAGGGACTGAAGAAAGCAGAGTGAAAGTAGAAGGCAAAGCACTGAATTTTCTTGATGTGGCAAGGTGGTGATGTGAATTTCAGAGGAGGATAAGGAGAAGTCTGGTGGCATGTACTGCTGTGTAGTATCTCAGGTATTAGGAATATCTCAGGTTAGGAATACCTTTCTAAGACATTTCTTAAACTCCTATATAGATAGCTTCATTAAATGTTGTCTTAGTGTGCTGGAGTTCAGCAGTGAGGAATATATTTTCAGTGTGTAGTGATTTTCTCCAATTGGTTAGCTCTGACTGCTTCAGTAGGCAGGTGTGGCTGGGAGGAGCAGTGCTCTCCTGTGGATCTGTTTAGGGCAGCCTTCTGCAATAAAAAAGCAGAAGCCTGTCTGCAGCTGATGAGGATCCTAGGATGTGTATCAGCTCGTTAAAGTTTTGAATATTGGTCAGTACCAATATTCAGACATTTATGCTGTGTTCTCTGTATGCTTGGGTGTTCAGCTGAAGAATTTTAGGCAAAATATTCAATAGCCTGTGGTCAGCAGTAAGGCTGTTACAAAAATCTGTCTGAGGATTTGTTTGGCTGGTACTTCTGATAAGTTTGACGTCGAAATGGTGCATTGTGAATTCAAGTGTGGTCCATGAAGAATAGGTAAGATTTGACTATATACTATAGGTTTGTTTTTTTTTTTCTTGGCAGTACAATGAACAAGGAGAAAGGGGTTTCACAGTTGCCTCTCATCTGGCCAGTTATTCTGGATGTCTGTCACTAGGAAAAAGATTGCCTGCTTCTGTATAGCTGCTTGTTTTTTCTGAAAACCAAAGAAACCTTTTTTTTCCAGCTGTTTGTAGTATCCAGTAAGTAGGGAAGGTGCTTAAGTACTTCTGACTTGGATCCGGTAGAGGGCAGTTACACTCATAGGGAAAAATCATCTTCTAATATTTGGGTGTATGTTCAGGTTTACTCCTTTCTGCAAGTATCATCAGTCTTTAAAACTAAAATATGAATTCTTAATTCAAAGTATTGCTTTAAAAAGTAGGCAAAAGTCTTTAGATATGGATGTGTATTAGCAGCCTTTACATGCTTGGTATCCAGACAAAAGTGTCTGACTAAAGCTGCTCCTTGCAAAAAGACTCTTTGCATTCAGAGGAAAAGTAATTACAAAGGCTACTGATGCTTGAAGACATTCTGAATAGCTGATTTTTGCATGAAAGTTCATGGATCCTTAATACAGGAAATTTATAATATGAAGAAAGTAACCTACTTGCCTTTCTCAGTCAGCATTTCAAATAGTCTGTTTTAATTCTAACCCTTTTCAGCTTTAAAGACAAAGGATGATGCTTCTAGGTGTTTGGCAATAATGCTTGTAAGAGTGGAAACAGACTTCAGATGTTAAAAGTTTGCATCTTTTGTCAGGCTTTGTAATAAGCACTGCTCTTAGCATGAAATTTCCTGGAGGGTGGAGGAGGCTTTCTAGTTAGTGGCTTTTGGCTGATGACCTAAGATACTTGAGGGCTGCTAATGCTTCCATTAGGTGAAGTACTAGATTTTTCTGGTAGGTAACAGTTTGAATCGTCCTATTTAGGGAGTGGTTCTTGACTTGCTTCCTTACAGGGTGATTAGGTAAATGAGGGCTAGAAACAGCCTGGACTCCTCTGATGGATAAAGAGTCTCAAATTTTGTGATGTAGGGTAGATCAGGCACAACGTTTTTAATTGTGAGTCTGTAGTTAGGACATTCTTCGCAAGTATTTGAGCAGTTAATCTTTTAAAGGCCTCAAGATCTGGGGAGGTGTAACTTCAGCTGACCAGATTTGTCCACCTGATCATTTAACATTTCTACTCTCATTGCTTCCTCCAAAGTTATTATGCAAGCTGATGGCTTAGGAAGCCTGTAAGTCCTTTTAGATTTGTCATCATTTGGATATGCAGGAGCTGCTAAGCCTTTGTTCTTGTAGCAGTCATCTGCCTGTGGTGCTGTACTGTCTTTCAATCCATGGTTGCCTCTTGGTACTGGTGTGATGCTGTTGATGTCTGGCAACTAGTTAAAATCATCTGTGGCTTTTTTGTTAGTTTGCTTGTGGGGTTTTTATGTTTTGTTTAGCGTCTGAAAGCCTGCTTTAGCTATTTCAACTTGTCTTGTGAATAGACTGGTGTTGCTGGTTGCGATGATAAATTTGTGCTGGTGACAATGCATTGAAAACAAGATAACTTTTACAAAGATTACTAATGTCTTACTGAAGGCTGGAAATTTTGTAGAAGTGGTGACTGTAAAATTACATGTTTATTTCTTTTTTTCCCCTCCCCATGAATTTATTCTTTGGTAACATTTAATACATCTGGTCCTTGATAGAAGTTCTAAAGCTGAAAGGGGGAGAAAAAAGGTCATGTGCTTCCATATGGGGCAGTATGTAAGCTAATAAATAGAATATGGAGTGGATACATGGAGCACTGTGTCTAGCTCTGGGCTTCTCCATAGCGGGAAGAGAGAGGCTTGCTGCAGCAAGTCCAGCAGAAGGTTGCAGAAGTGATTTAGGAGTTAGGAGAGGCTGAGAGCTGAAGCTTAATCTGACTGTTCAGCCTGGCTCTGTGCAGTTTGATGTCTTCGTGATTCTCCCCAGCTTGTAGTCTGCTCCTTAGTTTTTTCACTGTAGTTTGTCACAGCACCTCATTACTCTGCTTAATAAGGAGCTGACTGAAACTTGAGTGTAATCCTATATACATATATTTAAATTTGGCATTGTAAAATGCTTTTAATTAAAAATATAATATATGTGCTCACTAGATGGCAGCAGATTCCTTAACTAACTGTGAGGATGAAACATTCGCTACTAACAGTAGGTATTTTCGGATTTCAGAGTGCAAATCCATTTTTAATACTGTATTTATGCTAAAATTAAAATATTAGGTAATAATATGCAGAACTTAGCTGTACATTGCATTAACATTAGAGCTCCTCTGAAAAGAACTTAAGAACATGTCTTCTCGAAACTGTTTCAAGACTGCATATGGAAGATTTCATTGCTCATGAATGTCATCATATTTCTTGTTTTGGTTAGACATGTTCAGTTTTAAGCTGTCTTGTTTTATAACAGATAATACAAAATGCAGAAGGAGAAGAAAATACATATGTTTTGTGTGATACTGCAAGTGGAGTGCAGCATTAAAATAGCTGGTATTATTTCTCTGCAAATATGTAACTGAAAACTCAGGACTTGTTGATTGAAAATATTTTTCTCTGAGAAATCACTTTGTTTTTAGGGGAGGAGTAAAAATACATAAATTTTGATGTGTAGATGTTTCAAGCTAAGTTTTAAAAACTGCTCAAAATTCTATTTTAATTTTTGAGTCTGACCTGAGTTTCCTCTAGCATTTTTGTAGCACATGCTCTTTGCATGTGCTACAAAAGGATTTGGTCCTGTAAACTGTTGTTTTTGTATGTACTTCAGAGGAAGACGCTGAGGAGATGAACTCATCTGTTAGAGGAAAATCAAGTAAAGGAGTATCTAATGTAACTATATCTAGTGAAGCCCTTTTGTTCAAAAGGACTGCATCAAAAGGAGTAGCCAAGTATGTGGCCATTCCCATCCTTATTGCAATTTTATAGGGTTGCCCAAACCAATATAATAATGTGAGAAAGCGGAGACAACTGTATAGTGAGCTTTTTTACTCTCAGGTTTGACTGTTGGACCCATATTCCAGCTTGTTTAGGAAAGCCAGTCAGTAGGGCATAACCTAGCAGATTTGGTTTAGAACTTGTAATCTTAACTTAGGGCCAGTTTTCAAGGCTTTCTTACACTTCTTTTTGTAAGACTATATTTTGTATTTTAAAGTTTTGCTTTGACCACTTAGGGAGGGGCTTAATTGCATCTGTGCTAATGTCCTAGTTACAAAGTGGTTTCTATGTATTGAAGAATTAAAGATAATAAATGCCACATTTTGTTTCGTGTTGAATGGGATAATCCAACTAATCATGCTTGTAGCTGAATACATTTTCCATCTATGGAAACCTGTGGGCTTATTTGTTCCATTTTCATTAATACTTCTAGCTTGTGTCACACTTTCAGAAGAGCCTTTTGAAAGACGAAATGTGCTGCCCAGGACTTCTGTATATTTTTAATGACACTGACAGTATACAAAAAAACTTCTTTTCTGCAGTAGCAGATTTCTTGGCAAAATGAAGGTATTTGCATACTGCATCTCAATGACACAAATGCTTTATATTCAGTGATGTGTTCTACTTAATCTTTTCTCACTCTGAAATAGTAGTCTCAATCTTCTGTTTGTGATGTGTTTGTCAAAGCAGGCAGTGTTATAGAACTTTTTTTGTTAGAGCAGGAATGGTTCATAACTCACAAGAGGCAGATCCCTGAGTGAGTCATTTAGGTCATTCCCACTTGTGTGGAAAAATATTACATCATTGCTCTGTACTCAGTGTTCTATTTATACCATGCCAGAATTTTAAGTACATTTTGCTTTTTTTAGACACTGTAAACAGTATTGGGGGTTTGTCTAAAAGTAAAGTTACTCCTAGGCCATAGAAGGAGCATTACTGATTCAAATATTTACAGAGAGTCCAGGAGTCAGAGGAGCACACTGTCTGCAAATTTAAGCTTGCCAAGGGTGTGGGGGTTGACCTTTGTTGCAGAACTAGCATAAGGCAGCACAGATCCATTCTATCTGTAACCCTGTAGCTTTTCATGGTTGTGTTTTTTTTTCTTCTCCCTCTTGGTTTTTATTAGAGCAGTAAATGTGGAGCCATAGTTACAAGCAGGTCTGACAGATATTGATGAGGACGCCTTTAACCTAAAGTTATTCTTTTCTGTTGTAGCAATTTCTTTTGGTTCATTCACAGCTTTCAATTTCAGGCATTCTCCTTGCTTAATTTTATGTTAAAAATTGAGTTATTCTGTCAGAATAGATTTCCCTTGTCTCCTGCAGGGAATTCTGCAGTTGCATCGCTCTGTCCACACCTTCTGCATTTTCTCCAGCTTTGGATCTTGTATTACCATTGTTTGCAAAGAGCTTTTTTCTGCCTGTGTTTTCACCAGGTTAAATCAGCCTCTGTGATTTCATTCTAAGACTTCCATACTGGAAGTTATGCAGTCAGTGCTACTTTTTTGTTGTAGATGTTTCTCTCACAACAAACTTAAACACTGATACAGGTGGTGAATTTTTCCTCTGGTTTAGCTAAGAAGGGTACCAATTATTCTGAAGTTTCTTCTGGCATCCTGCACAGAGCTATATTCTGCTTTACTGAGGAACACTAAGAAAATGTTCCTTTTGTGTGCTTCTGTACATGTGTTCTTAAAAATTCTGTAGTATTGCTCTGGAGGCGGCACCTTTGAGATGCAGCATTTAGCAGATCTGTGAATACAGTGAACTGCGCTGGGTTTGGGGCTGGGGTTTGTGTTTTGTTTTGTGTTTCTTTTCCCCCCCCACCAAGTCTTTATTGCTGTATTTTACTGTAGGGCAGTTGCCTGCATCAGAATGTTGGTGAGAATTTTTCTCGAACTGCTTCGTTGCTATAGGGAAGGTTTAGGTGGATGTGAGATAAAGAGAGGACTGCAAGGAAAGTTGTTTCATTCAGAAAATGTCATGTTTTTCCTGTTTATGCTGAATCTGTACTGAAACTCTTCCAATTATAAAAGGGCTGATTGTGTTTAAGAACTGGTAGTTGAGTTTATATATCTTATGTTGATACCGTCAAGCATCATGAAATTGGACAGGGTCAGAACTGTCATCAAGAACAAAAATTGAACTGCAAAATGTCATTTTGGTGGGTTAGAATGTACAAAATTGAGGGTACAAAGGACCTGGAAATGATGCAAGAGAAGTAATTTACAATAGCTTAATGGGATTGTGTGTGATAGTTCATATGTGCACTGTGAAAACATGGCAAATGTGATAGAACTTGTTAAGTTGCAACAACTCACTCACTGAGAACAATCCACAGGCAGTCCCGACTTCAGCTTGAAATTGAGATTGTGATTCCTTTTGTGTATTGGAAATGCCATGATGTCCTTCCTGGGTAACTGTAATCCATAAAGGTGACAGTTCCTGTGTTCTGGATGCATTTCTTTAGTTATTTATGTCTTCTGTGCAGCTCTAGTTGCATTTTTTTTTCCATTGTTTTAACTTGTAGCTCCTGAGCGTTCTGGTTCGTTGTCCTACCGGTTGCTGTTGTGTTAGGGAATGCCAGCAGCCTGCCTCCTTACAGTGCAGAGCTCAGATGCCTGGCTTAATGTTGTGTGCACTATTTCAAAGCCCCGTGTCACCGCAGACCTCGTGTTGCTTTGTGTTCTCAGGTGACCGGGTCATAGACGTGGGCTCGGAGTGGAGAACGTTCAGCAATGACAAAGCAACCAAAGACCCCTCTCGAGTTGGGGATACCCAGAATCCTTTGCTGAGCGATGGCGACTTGAGTACAATGATTGGCAAGGTAACACTGCAAACACTGAACTGTACTGAGTGTTTTTATGTCACGCACCAGATTGTACATCCATAGAGAAACTATACAACATACGCATTTTTCAAGAGATTTTTGCCTTTACTGAACTTGCATGTTTCAACAGTGTATATAATGTGGCCCTTTCCTGGGGATAGAAGGAAAGGGCCGACCTTTGCAAAAAACCCAAGAAGTTTGCAGTGCTGTGGGGTTACTTGTTGCCCTTTGATATGTTGCTATAAATGGGAAAGCTGATGTTGCAATTTTAAAAGAAGTATACTCTGACTTAGCAAGTATATTTGAGGTGGTTCTGAAATTAATGTTGAGATCCCAATGGCTAGTGCTGCCATTTTTTTGGTAGTAAAATCTGATTCATATGGGAGACCTGGAGATCTCATGTTGTATGTGTTCTTCCAGTTAATGTTAAAGCACTAAATATAGAATTCTTTCATGGTGTGAGTTCCCCGAAGGAAGGTATTCAATCTGTACTCAGGTTGAAATTTCATGGTGCAATCATATCCTGCTGTTTCTCCTGAGAGCAAGTAGGACTAGTCACACAAATGCATTCCCTTTAATGAAGTAGTGACCCAGGTAAGTTTTAATTGTTGTACTTTCTTCTTCATTTTTTACTGCAAGATCCAAATTAATTTTTGTGGATTTCCTGAGTGTTTCATGAAAAGGGGCGCAGATGCTGATTAAAAACATTTTGCTGCTTTATGTCTTTTCTCAGAATTTTTTGTTCCAGTGATATTGCTAGGATGAGGTGCCTGCATGTATGTATGGGGCAGTGTGCAGCATTCTTTCCCTTGCTTTGAAGAATTCTTGGATGAAGTCAACAAGTAAATACTGATGGGCAGCTAATTTTCACCATTAGTGAAAAAGAAACTTGAGGAATTGTCCAAGTTAGATAGTTGTGTTTTGGATAACTCCAAGCATTGCTGCCTATGACATTTTAGGATTTTAGGTGGCTTTTGGAGTACATTCAGGCAAACAAATTTCTGCACTGCTCCATTAAAACATTGGCATTGCTAAGTGGCTCTGTGAAGCAGTGCTGCAGAAGTCACTGGAATTGTAATGTCACCGATACAGGATCAGAAGGATTGTAGTTCAGAGGGCTTGGACTTGGTGCTGATACGGTTAGCTGTGATAAATACCTATACCTTTATAGGCAGGTGGAGAAATGGACTCTTGGTCCAGGTTCACATTGTTTCTCACTCTGGGCTGTGTAAATAGAAGGTTTGCTTCTGGGAGCTCAGTTTGATTCAGTCAGTAGAACGACCTGAGCTCCTTTAGAACTTGGGTGTTGGAAAAGACAAAAAACATTTCAGCTATAGATTTTATCCAGGTCATCAGTGACTTGTGCCCTTCCCTTTGGAGGTTCAGACCCTGATTGAGAATAAAAAGGGATAGCAGCCTTAGTGAGAGTATTAAAGACACGCAGAGAAACTTCTATGAAAAGTTTGCCCATGAAAACTAAAACTTTCAGAGATGGACATTCAGCTAATGAAAGTTTTGCTGTGAACCAGAACATCCCAGAATAGGGATGACTGAACTTGCTGTAGCAAAAAGTGCCATTCCATGAAGACAAGATGTGGGAGTGTTAGTGTGGCATGATTTAACCTATGAGAACTGAGTAAAAAGTACTGGAACTGCCAGGATTGTGTTGGGGAATGTAGAGGGAGCAGTCAGTCCAGCTGACTGTGGATACTTTATTTGTCCAGGGAGGAATTGCAGAAGAGATGCATTATTTTTCATGGGAAATTGAGAGTCCTTTTGACAAACCAGGATGTTTTCTGCACAGGAGTTCCTGTGTTTGTCTTGCTAGTAAGCAGGAGCTCTGGGATGTCAGTTCATTGATGTGAGTTCTGTATCAGGGGCTACTTTTTTTGTTTTAGTAATTTGGAAGGAAGTGAATGGCTTTTATCAGAAGATGCTGAAGAAATCCCTTGTTAATGCAGAATAAATGGCATGAATTTTGCAGCAGAATTAACTACCTCAAGGAAGTGGTGCATTTCTCAAGCAGTCATCTGAAGTCCCTGCTGATGGTAGGCTGGGATGTGGCTTGACCTAGATATACACAGTGGTTGAACAAGGGAGAAATTAGTGTAGTCTTGAAGAGGGTAAGTAGCATCTGACAGCACAGAATTTGTGAATTCCAGAGAGTGAAGCAAGGTAAGATTATTATTTTCCCAGTTAATGGCAGTCTGTAGAATGGCCTGGAGTGGACCCCATATTTGTGTGCCAGAGATGGCTTTAACCTTTCATTCAGGACAGGACCAGGGCTATTTCCTTCTGCTTGAGGTAGGACTGCAGGCAGTAAAATCTTTGTCTGACCTGCTTCACCCTCCCAAAAACACCCCCACCAGAAAACCCTCTAAAACACAACCTGTGTTGTGAGAAATCCAAAAGAGAAGGACACTGATAATTCTCATGGCACATCATGTTAGATCTGTTGTAAACTCCTGGGAACCTAGGTGGAAATGGAGTCTCAACCAGTTATGAAAGTATTGCTGTGTAACAGTAGAGGAAGAGGGTCAGTTGCGCTTCACAGAGGGGTTTATCTCCTTCCTCTGGGAAGGCAGGAGGTGCTGCTGTGGGGCCCCTTCCTGCGGGGGTGTGTGGTCTGGATGTGTTAGCAGCAGAGGCTGCGCTGCCCGTGCAAAGGGATTAATTCCTAATTGGTTTTAATGCTTAAGGAACCCATCTGTCTGAGGCAGCAGCAGCAGCCTGCATTGGAACAAAGATTAATTTGCCTGTGAAGAGGAGGGTGAATAACATAGTTGGCAGTGGTGAAGTGGTTTGAATTCCACAGACAGGTTTTCAGGATACTGGCACAGAACTGTAACTCTGAAATTAGATACCGTGTGCTGCAGTTGATCTGATTACAGTGCAGATCAATTGGAGGCATCCAATTGGTGAAGTGGCACTTTAATTGTGACTTGATTGCCAGAATGTTATAGTTCTTTCTAAAATTCTAACATAAAATTAAAGAAAAATAACAAGCAGCTTTTAGTTTTGCTGTGATAT
This sequence comes from Donacobius atricapilla, assembly GCA_013397315.1. Lineage (NCBI taxonomy): Eukaryota > Metazoa > Chordata > Aves > Passeriformes > Mimidae > Donacobius > Donacobius atricapilla. The sequence continues at coordinate 271,189 of WBMY01003225.1, read as the reverse complement.
GGGGAACTCTTGTCTACAGTCCAAAAGCAAACTGTAAGTTTTGTTTCCTATCTTGTGGAAAATGCCTTTTGTCACCTTTGCTAATTAATTGATAGCTTTTTTGTAGTAACTGCAACTCCAAGAGAATATATATTGGTTCAACAAAGATCTAATGCAATCTCTTGGCATAGAATTCCCATCCTTTGATCAGGTATCTCTGAAAGGAAGCTGGCTGTTGTTAAACTGCATGGCCTGAGTCTGGAAGTGCTATATTGATAAGCAATGAGAAGGTATCATCACTGCTAATGACTGAAAAAGGAGAAAGGATCTGTCAGACTGGTTCATATGAGCTGGTTATACTGGGCAAGAAGAGTGCTGGATCTAGGGGCAGGCCTTGGTGCTGTGGTTTACCACAAATCAGTGATGTGGATGATAGTGGTCATTCTTATACTTTCTGCTACTGTGGGGAATACTGGGGTACCAAGCAGTTGAATGCCAGCACTGTAAACATGACCTCCACTAAGCCCCTTTGGTGATTGTCACTGTTTACTTGACTGCATTTTTTCACTTCAGCTACCTTGAAGGCTGTTTCCAGGACTGTATCCATGAGGTTTCTTTTCAATTTGAAAGCCAAACAGGTAGAACTCCTGACTCAAAGGCCACAACAGTAAACCACATGATTCATAAAGTCAGTATCTTTTCAGTTAAAACTGTGTGACTTCTGTCTTTTTCCATGAAGGGAAAGGGACTCTTAACATGGTTGTCAAGGGCCGAAATCAACAAAGCATTGTCCTTCAAAGCTCCAGAAGAGAAGTAAATGGTGTATTTAAATTACAAATGCAGGGAGAATTTCTGTGGTTTATGTAAGCAATTGAGGTGGAAGAGTGTTTTCCACCCCTTTTATAGTTGTGAGTTGTATATTGGGTATGGCTCTTGAAGAGGGCTCACATCAGCAGGGTAAATTCTTGTCTATCTCCACAGCACCTGATAGATGTGGGGCTTTTTTTTTTTATTATTTTTTTGTTCTCCTTAACCAGTGGACCAGGGAAAATCCCTGTGGTGAAGGGGAATCCTTGCTGGCTCCAGGACAAAGCAATATTTCCTGGTAGAGTAGCCTCTGATATGAAGCCTGACTAGATAGGGATCTGGGGGCTTGCTGTTGTTTGTGCTCACTCTTCTGGCATTTACAAGAGTTTGAGCTCATGCAGTTCCTGTTTGCATTTGTGCATAGCACTGGTCTAGGAGGCCATGATAAACACAAATGTAACGCACTGCAGGGAACAGGGCTATCACTGATGGCCAGCAAAGAGCCTTTTGACCTGAGACGCCTGTGTACTTTGGGCCAAGGGATGTTCTGGCATAATTTTTGAGTGGAAGGCCTAGTATTGCTCTTTGTGGTGTGAAGTTTGTTGTGCTTTATTCTTTTTGTTTACCTGTTCATCTTACTGGGAACCTTTGACTAGCCGGAGGTGTTCATCCAGCCAAGGAAGTAGGATTGTCTTTGGAGCAGCCCTCTGCTGTGTTGGTGCCAGGATCACGTCTGGGTGCTCATTTGGCATTAAAGGATGTTTGAAGTAGTTGGAAAGAGCCAGGAATGGTTCTGGAATCTGTTGTAGAGACCTGTTGAAGGTGCTAGGGAGACTTGTGAGGAGGGTTCTGTGTCAAGTCTGAGGTTCCCACAGTGAATCAAGGTGTGAGCACCACAGATGGTGTCTCAGCAGAGAGGGATCCACTGGGGCTGCTGAAGCGGGGTGTCACTGAGGCCTTAGGCATGGGAAGGGGAACAGAGTAACTGAATGGCCAAGAGCAAGTGTTATTACTGTCAGTCGGAGAACATGTATTAAATGCAGCAGTGCACCTCAGGGAGATTATAGAGCCTGTGTTAAAATAGAAGGGCAATTCCCAAAGAACATGAGTCAGAAACGAAGAAACTGGGCAGCTCAGAAGAAAAAGGTGGTGCCAGAGCATGTTCTATCTTTTGTTCACTGTGTCTTTACCCCACTTTGTACAACTTGGACATCTCTATCCATTGCTGGGTATTCAGTTTGAGAACTGTGTGCAAGTGCTTTGCCAGGTTTTCAGTCAGTCACAGATCAAGGCCTGCTTTATGTTTACTGGGTTTGGCAAGATGACAGTTGCTGTCTGCAGTGGCTTGTTCAAATGACCAAATCTGTCTGTAGTGAAAGTTGGATGCCCCATCCCAGGTAAATTGTTTAAAGGTACCAGCAAGGAATAAATGCTTGCAGATTCAGGAAATCCAGGTTTCTACACATGATGGAATTGTGAAGAAGTGGTTTCTGCTTGAAAGAACTTGGGGCCCCCTGCTTACTGTGACAGCGAACACATACGTGGACAATATAAATTACAGACATTGCTCTTCTGAACTTACAGGACACGTCATCAGCTATCACTGATCTGACATGGCATTATTTGGTTAAGACTTGTTTTGGACTCCTGGCAAATTGAAAACCTTAAATATTTTAGATCCTCGTGGTTGGGGAAATTTGCGTATTTAATAAATGGATGCAATTTGCACTATTAGTTGTAAGGTAGAAACAAAATTGTACCTTGGAAGCTTATTTTGAAGTTGCCAGGTTGGGTTTGAGGCTCTTAATTCTCCAAAGACCTCAAGCTTTTCTTTTAAGGTTTTCCCGTAAAGTAAAAATAGGTGGATATTTCATGTTCTGATTAAGGCTTGCAGCCTCTAACGGGCACAGGATCGAGTTGGGTTTGACTGGCTCGTTGGTTTGTGTGTTCTCTTTGCTCATACTTTCACTGTGATGGTTATCATTGTAACAGCTGGTCTCCAGCTGACCATAAAATTGTTTTTCTGACTCACCTGTCTGTCACAGATGCAGCCCAAAGGACACACAGGAGTTGCATAGAATATCTTCCTGGACTTCAGCACTGGTGACAGGAGTATTGAGAGGCACACACTGGCTATGTTATCCTTCCCTTTTTGACTCTGTTGTTACCCGAGGGAAGAAAGCCCTGTGTAATCTGTGGTCTCTGGGAAGCAGTTCACGATTGGAGACCGGTGCAAAGTGTGGAACAGTGCTGGATTGGATGAGTTACTTTGAGTGATGTTTATTTGCACAACTGTTGGAACTGATGCCTTGAATGAAAATGTATAAAGCTGGAAGATGTTTGCTCTTGAAGTGAACAGGAAGTTGCATGTGTTATTGATGATGCAAATTTTTCTTTTCAGGGCACAGGTGCAGCAAGTTTTGATGAATTTGGGAATTCAAAGTACCAAAATCGCAGAACTATGAGCAGCTCTGATCGTGCGATGATGAATGCTTTTAAAGAAATTACGAACATGGCAGACAGAATCAACCTCCCTAGAAATATAGTTGTAAGTTCACGTCTCCCGTCCTTAAATTGTTCTGGCATTGACTTAGTTAGCATAATATAATGAGCACATGAATTTTTGATATTGCTGCTAATTAAATGGCCTAGAGTTAATTAAATTTCATCTTCTTGTGTTGAAGGATCGAACAAATAATTTATTCAAGCAAGTGTATGAGCAAAAGAGCCTGAAGGGGAGAAGTAATGATGCTATTGCTTCTGCTTGTCTCTACATAGCCTGTAGGCAAGAGGGTGTTCCAAGAACATTTAAGGGTAAGTTTTCAGTGACACAGATTCCATTTTGCTATGAAGGAAAGGTTGAGTTACTGTCGCTGTAGGAGGTTGGTTTTCTTATTCCTGGACTTTGTCGAACTGGTTGTTCTCAGCTGCAGCTCACCTTGAGGGGAGGGTAGAAGGGTCTGTGGGAGTTCGTTATATTTGTGGAGTATTCTCTCGGGCATGAGGGTTTTAGCATTAAAAAGTTACTTTGAGTATTGGTGAAACTTAAAAAGCATTTCTTTGATCAGAGGATGGTGGAGAGTGTTGTAACTGAATTTAACTGAATTCAGCAGTTCTGTAGTAAATTTGTGCAACTTTTCCCTAACAGAGATGCAACTCTTTAGCATTGAATGTACCAAATTTCCCTCACTGAAGTGATCTGTATTAATTAGCACCTTATGATAAATGTGCAGAGACTGAAGTTTCACAAATGGTCTGAGCTTACCTAGTGATGGTGGCCTTCAGGACATTGGCCTTCCTTGTGGATCTTAATATATTGAGAATCAACTTTGATTATTTTGGGGGTAGCAAATGCTGCAAAGCCTAAGATTTAATTTTATTAAATTAATTTATACTCTTTTTTTTCAGAAATATGTGCAGTGTCCAGGATTTCAAAGAAAGAAATAGGCCGGTGTTTTAAACTGATTTTGAAAGCTCTGGAAACCAGCGTTGATTTGATTACAACTGGAGACTTCATGTCACGATTCTGTTCTAATCTGGGTCTTCCCAAACAAGTACAGATGGCAGCAACACATATTGCCCGTAAAGCTGTGGAGCTAGATTTGGTTCCTGGGAGAAGCCCTATCTCTGTAGCAGCTGCAGCTATTTACATGGCATCACAGGCTTCTTCAGAGAAAAGGACACAAAAAGGTAAAACTTGACTTGTTTTGGTCTTTTTTGGTTTGCTCTTAGTTTGCCATGTCTTTCTTCTTGAAAGAAAATTCAGTGTTACTGTAAAACTTGGATGAGGTCTGTGCAAAGTGATAAGCCCCATTCTAACTGCCTACAGCAAGGACCAAACCAGAATCTCGCAGTCCCCAAAATGAACATGGAGTAACTGGCTACACTCTGTGTAAACTGAGCTCATCTTATTCTGCTGTTAGGAGTTGGATTCCTGAATGCAATGCACCAGTGCATTCAAATGAGCATAATAATTTAAGTTCACCTGTGCTAATATTTTTGTGTGTCCATTTTGCTGCTCTAAAATACTCCAAACACAAACTTGGGGGCAGTTGTAGAGAGTAGTTGGGCTTTGGATTACATTGAATCCTTAATAATTTCTGCAGCCAGGAAATCACCTGCATTAGTACGTGGTCCTTGACTTAGCACAAGCTTGTGGTAAAGATGGAAAGTGTGGGATGGCAAAGTTTGTTGTGGATGAGCTGGGGCAGATTCCCTGCTGGTAGAGTGGCCTGTGGGGAGGCAGTAAGGGGTTCAGGGTTTTTGAGCTGCAGAGCAGCATGGCTCAGCCCCTGGGGCGCAAGGGAATGAGGCCTACAGGGCAGCAATGCCAGGGGAAAGAAGCTTGCTAAGGCTGCAGGGGGTAGAACTTGATGTGAGAGATGGATCCAAGTGCTCCACTGAGTTGTCCAGATCAGAAGTGTTGAAAATGTAGAAATTTCTTAATGGACAGTTCCTTTTGGATAAAGAGTAGCTTTTATCTGTCAGGTTGTAGTGGTTTGTTCTGGATTTGTAACTGCTTATGTTGCTGGGGCTTCCATCCTGTTGGCACTTTCCTGGGCCTGTGAGTGATCTGGAGCCCAGGATGTTCAGTACCTTCGTCCTTGCTGGTTGTGAGCTACTGGATTGCATCTCTTAAGAGTGACTGTTAAAATACAGCCATGGACACCATGGCTCCACACCGCTCCAGTGTTTTTGGACAATTGTGAAAGCTCTCATGCAGTTTAAGGTTTAAATTCCTAACTTGACCAACTCTTGAATAAATTTAAGTTTCTGTGCATCTCAAACAAGTGTTCCCTCAGCTTGTTAGACAGTGCTCTGTGCCTCTGTCTTATTTCTTGGTGCGTTTTAGGGTAAGTGTGTTTCATGTCTAACTGGAGGTATTGGTTTTTGTCCATGACTCAGATTTTTGCTTGTTTTTGTTTATATTTAATCAAAGCATAAAAATGAAGATCCAGAAGTTGATGATAATTTGTTAAAATATTGCTGGCCATATGTAGAGTTTGCAGTAGATGTTTCCAATCACTTTTACACTCTCAGCCCTCTGTCAATTGGAAATTTGTTATTCCATGATTTATTGGTTAATTTGAACTGTGGCATATTAGAAGACAGACTTACATATCCAAAATATTCGTCACCACAGTTAAAACTATTTCTACCAAGGCTTTTGGGAGAGATGCAAGTGTCCAGTGCCTCTTGAGAAGTTATGCTTGCTGGTTTCTTGAATACAAATGGCAAAAGTAAAACCTAATCACTTCTCTGCTTTTTGTTGTAGAAATTGGTGATATTGCTGGTGTGGCTGATGTTACGATTAGACAGTCATACAGGCTGATCTATCCTCGAGCTCCAGATCTTTTCCCTGCAGACTTCAAGTTTGATACCCCAGTAGACAAACTACCACAGCTGTGAGATGGCAGAGGGTTAATTTCTGTTAACCCCCACAAAAAACCCCAACAAAAACAAACTCTTTATTTTTGCCTATAATAAAGGATGTACAAAGTGTTAATATTGGGTCTTCGTGTTGTGGAACTGGAGGATATGGAGATGGAGCATAACTGCTGGAAGACAGCACACATTCCAAGGGTAACCAAGCTCATTGTGTGGCATTTTGTATGTATATATTAGTGGAAGTAAATATTTAATAACTGTTGCAACAAATTTAATTTGGTATCGTTGTACTTATTTAGATTTCTTTTGTAGGGATCTAGTAAGATGTATTTTGGAGAATTTAAAATACTGTGTAATTCCCAAATAAACTGTTTTCCAAAAACACCATCTTGTGGATATGACTGCAGTGTGACATGCAAGTACTGTTGTACATGCTGAGAACTGGAATGCAGTCCATGGAATGGTGGAGTGAGCTTCATACTTGTGGGTTTGGTCACAAGGCTGTTAAAATGCTCTCAGGAGAAATTCTGATCTCTAGAGTGCTCTAGTAGTTGTACAGAGCTGTGGTGTGGGTGCTTGCACCCAGAATATAAACAGTTGCTGAAAAGCTGTTCCAAGTTCCACACAACTGCTGCAGAATATTTCCAAACTGGTGGTGAAGGGATTAATCCCATCCTTGGCACCGTCTCCCTCATTCTCAGTGATGTCTCTGCTTTCCTCCTGTGAATTTGACATAATGACAAAGCAGCTACTGAGAAGCATGAGGACTCACTTTAGTTGAATTTCAGCTAACTTCATGAATGTACAAAGCACAGTACAAAGAAGAGTAAAAAGTGCTTAGTACTGTACAAAGAAAAGTAAAAAGTATTTCTAGAATAAGTTTCTCTTAAACTTCTGACCTGCCAGCCCACCCTGCAGTCTGGCTGGCCATGGTTGTGTTCTTAGTGAGCACTTGTTGTTTGAACTGATGGGCCAGGTGCTGAGTGAAGGCCTGAAGTTGTCAGGAGCTTTGAACACTGGCTGCCTCTTGACAGTGTCCCTTTGTGTACAAAGCAACAAATGTGCTTAACTGGGAGTCTTGTGGTTCCTGAGATTTTGTATCACAGGTGCAAATTCAGTTTAACCACACAAAGGAACAGCTGAGGGGTCAGCTTGCTGCACATCTGGTCCTGAGCCATCCAGAGGGCAGGCTGTCCAGTTCCAAAAGCACTAATTGCCAGTAGCCCTCACTGTTTTCTTGCTAGCTGAGCTTTAATCCTCTTCTGCCAGTAGATACTGGAAATGTGGAAATGAAACATTTTTTTCTGTAAACAAGTAACAAAGGTTGTACAGTCCTATTACACCATAGGAGCTGTTGGTTGCAGCCATGGAAGATTGCGGTGCAGATGTTAGAAGGGGTACGCTCAGTAGTTGGGAGGGCATGTATTCATTGTCTGATGTACTGCCTTGACCTTTGTAGTAACATTTTCTATTGTCTGGGCATTCCTGGTCTTGGTATGAGCTACTGTGCTTGCATCCTCTGTGGGTGAAGGTGGGATGCTTTGAATGGGCTGGGCCTGACCTTCAGTGCAGTGTTACAGCTTGGGGATGCAAAGGTGGAAATGGCTTTTACTGTGAATGCTGCTTTCCAGCATAGATCTGTGGGTTAAATCTACTCCATGAAGGTTAAAAGTGACTGAAGTATACATTGTTCATAATGCTCATACTTAAATCCTTTCAGGCATTAGGCACGAGCACTTGACATGTGATGGGTATGCGTTTGCAGTTGAAATTGTTGCATGGAGCAAAGATTGCCTGGACAGGAATTTAAATTCATCTATGCAAAGCTCAGAAGTGCAGGAGGCAGGGACGTCTTGACCCTGCAGTTCCACAAGCAGTTCCTGTTATCTCCCGGGGTGTGCAGATGGCAGTAACCGTGCAGCACGAAGAGGCAGAGCCAGGAATCCCCTTCAAGGGGTAGGTATATGCTGAAGGCCACTTCCTACTGGCTGCAGTACTCTAGTTCTGGTGAGGCAGAGCAGGAGCAAATAGGGCCCGGCTCCGGGCGCTCCGGTCCCTCCTGCCGGGCCTGTGTCGGCAGGGCCCGGGAGGCCCCGGCCGCCCTCAGGCTGCGGCGGGCTCGGGGCGCTCTGCGGGAAGGCAGCACCGCCAAGGGCCGCATTCCCCACGCACAAGTGCGGGGCACAACATCTCCAAGCCTTCGTTCAACGGCAGTTCAGACTAAATCCTTGAAACTCTGGAGCCAGCCCTTTCTGGAGTGATTTAGCCAGGTATGAAGTGAAGTGTCCGTCACTGGGCAAAATGGCTGTATATTCCATGTGGCTCATAAGAGTAAAGAATTGTGTTCTAAATGCGCTCACTAGAAAGCTTCATCCTCTGGAGTGTCTGAAGAAGGAGCTCAGTGTGGGGGAGAGAGGTATCGATTGTGGTTTGGTTACACGGCTTGCCAAGGCGGTAGGAAAGAGGGATGGAGCAGTGCCCCGGGCAGGAGTTGGCTCCGCTGCCCGCAGGAAGCCGCCGAGGGAGAATGCGAGTCAAGCAGGCCGGGCTCCAGCTGCCAGGGACTGCTCCTGCCGGGAGTGCCCCCAGGCAGTGTGTAATGTTCCTTTTAAAAGGAAACGGAAACAAATGGAAGCCTGCTGAGCTCCTACCAAGAGACTGGGTCCCCTCCTGATGGTAAGAACTTTTCTGAAGTTACCTGTGGAGAAAACATGACCAGCCACTTCAAGAAACAGCAAAATCATGTTTGCAACACAATTTACAAATTACTCTATTTAGAACTTTAATTTGTGATATTAATGACTGCAAAACACTTAGAATGACATTTGTTAAAGGCACATTTCATTTAATGCATAGTGTACCATTCTAAAATATCCTAATTTCCTTACAAAGTGCTTGAGCAGCCACATACAGATAAAGTAGAGCAAAATATATTTACAATCTAGGGTTTGAATCTTAATCTGCCTAAAAATATTTAAAAAACTACATAGATAAAATTAGTGCTTTTTTCAGCTTAACTGGGTGAACAAATACCCTGCCATCTAATTTTTTCTAATTTTTTTTTTTTTTAGTGATTTGCTTAGATTAAAAAAAGATTTCTGTACAAGATGTAGTTACAAAAAGGTATGTTTGAGGATACTTTCCTAAGTATTAAGCACCCTGTGAGATGCTTGTGTGTATATATATTTGGGAACCAAAAAGGGTGAGCTGACTGTACCTCAAAAGTATTGGTTTCAGCTAGATACAGGAACATAATTTGTTTCTTATCATCACAGAACCTGGAAACAAGGACTGCTGAGGAGTTGACTCACTCTTCCCAGCGTGATTTGTAGCAGTGGGGAAGGTGCCTGCCCCATTCCTGTGGGGGACTGGCCTGATTTAGATGGAGTAACCATTGTTTTATTTTTTCTCCCTTAAGCCTCTCCCCTGCCTAACCCTGCAGGTCTGTCCAGCATCATGATTTTAAACCACCACCTTAGCATTGCATACTCCAGTGGTTTGTGTTTCTTCTTTAATTAATAAAATTACCAGTTTTCAATTAATTTGACTGTGATCCTCACTGCCTTAGCCCATGAACAGCAAACTCCTGGCCAGGATGAACCTGTGAGGTTACAGTGCTGAATAGTGCTAGATGTAAGGACCACGTGGGAAATTCATTTTCCAAGAGTCAATGTTTGCCCACAGAACAGCAGATGCCAAAAATAGGTCTTGGTTTACAGATACACACAGTGTCTGGTCTAAATTACTTTGCAACTTTTGAGGTACAGCTTTTAGTGTTTAAGGGGTTTATAAAATATACACTTTTTATCAAAAATATTTATACATTCTATTACAATATATTGCTTTTTACCCTCAGTAACTGCCAATCCAGGGGCTGGAGGTCAGTGGCCTGCATGGATACATTTTTTTGTTCACTTGGCCACTACGCAACATCGGTGAAGTAGTACAATTAAATTACTTGCCTGGAGGTAAGAATACATTACAACTTCCAAATATACATGTTCACAGCATGTATACACTGAAAATCCTTATGTTTTCTAAGTGATACGGTACTGTACAGCAGACAGAGGAGAATGGAGGGGTTAGGTACGGCAGGGGAGAGGCTCGAGGTGAGTACGGCAGGGCTGGGCCTTGTGGCTGCTCCGCTCGTGGGTTGCACTGAGCAGCGTCCTCCTCACATTCCTCATCCCAACCAGGGCCTGAGCCGTGCTCAAGGAGCTTGAAGGCAAAACTGTTTGGCAAGTGACTTTGGTAAACTCTTCGGATTTTTCTGGGTTTTTCGTTGTAATGGAAGCACTTACACAGCTGTTATCTCAAAGGCAAGGTGTTTAACGTTTTTCCTAATAAATACCATAGAAAATTTACAAAACAAGGCATATCTGTTCTCAATGTCATTATTTTAAGAACACAAGATGAAGGTGTACATAGAGATGTCTAGTTTTAAAGACTGCACAATATTTAGCTGAAATCATTTGCCTTCTCTGGCTAGAACCAGGTTCTGTGAGTGTCACCGATATCCCAACAAGTTTACTTCAATGTGGCTGAGTGAAGATTACCTAGCTCAAAGTCTGCTTTTCCCACTTAAGGCAGATACTTTAAAAAGCAGTGTTATCTGCTGTGGAAGAGTGAGAGAAACTGTACAGATCCACGTGCACCCATGTGCAGGAAATTCAACCCAGGCTGTCTGGGTTCACCGACTCGGCTTAGGAATGCCAGAGACCTGCTTTCCAGTGCTCAGATAAAAAACAATATACAAAGAGGCCACTCTTCACGAGAGTGTTAAAACAGTACTTAAAAGGATCTTCATGTGATTTAAAAAAACCCAGAAGCTACAGGTGGCACAGAAAGCAATTGGAGGGTTGGTATGCTTCAGAGAGAGGCATTCTTGTGAGCCAGTCAGCTGGGGCTTCACAGTGTGTGGAAGTTAACACCAATCAGCAATGTAATCAAAATCTCTGAACATTTCCTGCTCTTCTTCTGAAAGTATCCGTGGTTCCCGAGGGGGAGTGAGGATAGGTGCTTCAGAGGTAAATTCATCATCAAAATTACTAACATCTTCTCGTCCTCTAATGGTGGGTACGAAAGGAGGCTTGACTTTCTTGGCCAGTAAAGCTTGCCAATCTATTTGCTGTAAAATAAATGAACTGATGTTTAGTTTCCCATCTTTACTCCTTTGTGTTCTTAGAAGTAATACTAGTTTGTACTCACCCTGAAAAAGTGATGCTTTTTCACATCCTCAGCATCTTTCTCTCCAGCTCCAAGACGCCGCTCTGGATTTCTTCGTAGCAGCTGACAAAACATGCAGAGTTTCAGTGGAGAAATTCCGAGGGGGGGAAAGGAAGGAGGAAGGATGAGTGTTACTGTGTAAGAGCCAACACCAAGATGAGGTGGATGGCAAAGTTCATACAGCCTGACCTGTGGGCAGTCCTTGCCCCTTGAAGAAATGGACAGACAAAGCTTTTAGTTTCCAGCAGTCCTCTTTCAGCCTGCCAGCACAGTTCCAGCAGCAGCTAAGCCAGGAGCAGTGCCAGAGCAGACTCATCTATCTCCCTGCAGGGCTGTGCTGCCGTGTCTTGGTAGTGGAGGTGATCTGGGGCAAGTGCTCAGCACAGAGTGTGAAGTTCCTCTTTGCTGGTGAGGGTACAGATTTACATAAGCCAGTGGTTCTTGCTCAGCTCAAAGAGATTACCCTGCTGTCTCAGCACTCAGCCCCTTCACAGCAGCTGATGTACCAGGAGAGGGTTCAAGCTGCTTCACACATTCAGCCATAGGAAAGGATTTCCTAGTTAACTCCAGAAGTTTGATGCTCCCCCTTGTGAACTGTACTGCTGTGAGCAGCCCCCTGTTCCAGGCAGGGCCCAGCAGCAGGGTGGGTTGATATTCATGATGCAGCCATCAGAAAATAATGTCTACTATATGGTGAGTGAAATTCTGTGACAGAAAGAGTATGCACTGAGCTCCAACTGGTCAACTGCCAGAACAAAGTACCTAGTACATATATTGTGGGTGCAGTGTAGCAGCACCCTGTCCCCTGTGGATATTGGGGTGAATTTTCACAGCAAAAGTACCTTCTCCAGGTACTGCCTTAAAACTCTATTCTGCTTTCTTTCTCTAGGCAAACACTCTCTCCCTGGGACTAAACAATCCTTTTAAGTTACTGAATTTATGCTATTACTTAGTTATGTCACAGTAGCTACTGTGCCACAGCACATTGCTGAATTGGGTGCTAAACTGACACTCAGCATCAGATATTTGTGTGGAGAGGCTGACTCCAAAGGCTTTAGAACCACTTCCAGTACTGCCTTCCTATCAAAAGTGATAAGGTGCTAACTTAGGTTCAGCCACCTTCCTTTGATAAGCAGACACATGTCACTAGGGAATAGCACTAACAACAAGCATAACCAAAATCAGCTAATCCTTGCCAAGAAAGGGACTGCAGATGCCATTTGTACAGGGTTCCCTGCCCCAGCTGGAATGAAACCAATAAGATTTAGAAGTCTTTGAATTACAATATTCATGTGACAAGGCTAATCTACCAAATAGGTCAATGCAGCAGTGTTCGGCCTAGGAAAAGAGAGCTGAACTATTCTAGCTAGGTAAAACTAGGAAACTTAGTTCAGACAGAAAATAGAACCTTAAGTGTTTTACACTTTAAAAAGAAAAACTTGCTCCTAATAAAGTGGAATGGCATAGACAATTTTCATTTAAAGTGATAGCAGCAAGGCACAGCATAAATGAAGCAAGTCTAAAATTTAATTGTAAGAAAAAAATATGAAGTGCAGGTGCCTAAACTATTTTGTTCCTCGCAAAAGTAATTGTTGGGAATGGGACAAGAGGGAGATGCTGTAATAATTATTAAATTGTTAAATTGAACATATTAAAATGTTCTTACCCGTCTCATTATTGAGATGGCTTCTGTAGAGAGAAATCGTGGGTATCTTACTTCATCGTTTACAATGCTGTCAAACACCTCTTCTTCATCATCTCCAGGGAAGGGAGACTATAATGAAAGTAATTAAAAAGTACTATAAATAGGCTTAAAATCACAATTGAAAACAACAGAAATTCGGCTGAATATCTGGAATTAGAACCCTGAAATGAAGTCTTCCTTCCCAAAAAGAGATACCTGGGTTTCCACAAGGAAGAGAGAAAAGGCAAGTTGGTATTATCCCGTAATTCCTACTGAAGGACTGTGTTTTAAAATGTGCTTTTAGATGTAGAAACACCTAAAACTGAGATCTTCTTTGAATTCAGGGTGTACATGGAAATTATCTATCAGCTGTTCTTTGGGGTAGCTGCCATTCACAAATAGTGTGGGTCAGGACTAATTTGTTTTTGTAAAATCTTCAGCACGTTGGAGCTTAAGGGCTTTCAAAGTGTTTTGAAGTGGCCTGACAGATGTAGGTGACACTGTACAAGCTTTTTGTCCTTTTTTACCTGAAAGGAAGTGAAAGTGACCATTTTTTTTGAAAAAGGACAAAATGATGAGGTTTTAGCATGTGCAGTGAATCACCTGGGAGATACTATTACAAAATGGACCAGCAGGTACAGCAGTATGTGCAATGGCAAATAAACTTCCCCACAGTGATTTATTTATACCAGCTCATTTACATGGAACTGAGGCTTTCTATTTCAGTGTGTTTGGCATAATCTTTCATGCTATCCAGTTTTGTGTTAAAGTTCACTTCTGTTCAAGTTACAGGAGTTAAGAAGTTTATTTTTTTCCCCAAAAGCATTTGAAAGCAGAAGACTGGCATTGCTGTGCACATCCAGATTTGGGAACAGATGTCTTGCAAAGCTAGCTCCCTCAAACTGTATGTATAGATGTACTGTGCTCTTACTTACAGACACTAATATTAATATGCCATTACTGGAGTTTGATTTAAGACATAATGATGTAATTAAAAATAGAGTAAAGCAAAGATCTGTTACAACTTGTTGGCTTCTACAATTGCCACTCATTTAAGTTTCACACATGACTTGCCAACTTTGGCAGTGTTACAGCAGCCAATATCAGGTGAGTAGCTCAGTATTTGACACTTCTTTTTCTTGATGGTGCACAATAAGATGCTCACTGTAAAGCTGGGTATGCCTATGCATGCTGTATAATGAATAGTGATACTGTGGCAGGTAGGGCAAATTAAATGTTAACAGGCTGGTATCATGAGGTTTGTAACCTTTAAACATTCCTTTTTATAACTCCACTGTACCTTAGTAGAACTTACCTCACCCACCAGCATCTCATAGATAAGAACACCAAGGCCCCACCAGTCTACAGCTCTTGTATAGGAGGTTTCCGTCAGCACCTCTGGAGCCAGAAATTCCGGTGTGCCACAGAATGTGCTTGTTCTGTCTCCAAATCCCATTCCTGAAAGTTAAGATAATGAAAAGCAAGTAGTCTTTTCTGCCATTCCACAACCTATTCCTCCAAGCAGAACGTCTGCAGAGCAGCTTCCACTGGTACTGTAGATCCAGGGCCTGTGTCCTGAAGGCTCAGGCCAGTGACGTAAACCACTCCCTCCTTTCTCCCCATATGCCTTTGTTTCACACGTGCTTCTGTTCAAGTTTTTCTATCCCTCACTATCTACAATGAGCCACATTAAGGTTCCAGTCACACTATAATGAAAGTAATTTCTTTGTTGGGAAAGATAAAATCTTATGTTCCATTTCCACCAGTTAGCAAAAGAAAATGCAGTACACGCCAGTTTAGCCAAACGTGCCCGTCTGGATGCTTCTGTAGTGCAACTTACATACAGTAAAGTGAAAGATGGAGTGTAGTGCAAAGAACGTGGAGCAAAATGAGCCCTGTGGATTTGCTCGAGGGGCAGAGTCTGGGACATCAACACCACCAGACCTGATGTGACATGACAAGGGGAGCTGCTGCAGAAACTTGAGAAAACCATTTATTGTAGCAGTCAGCAAAGGAATGACCCTTCCTCCTCATTTTGTTCTGTCATTTACAGAACTTATTTGTAGCTACAATCACAGGACTGCCCTGGCACTCATGTTTGAAGACCTACTGAATTTACCCAATTCACTCTTAGGCTACCTTAAAGGAAAAGATATGAAAGACAGGCTGAAAAAGGATCTTGTTTTTTGTTTTTCCCTTCAAATGACACATGGTAAATTAGACCCTACACATCTGGCAGTCCAAAACCCTCAAGGAACAGTCAAGAGTAGGACAGACTATGGAATTCCCCTAGAAAGAAAATTTAAGGGCTGTTACCTTCCTTGCAAAGACCAAAGTCAGCAATTTTCACAAAGCCTTCCGTGTCCAGCAATAAATTATCCAACTTCAGATCTCTAAACGAACATTTGAGAACAAAATTGCATCATTTGATGTTTCTTCAGTACTATTCAGTGCGGCTGAAATTCATATGGTGGAAACAGCTACTTACCTGTACACTATTTTGTGCTCGTGTAAATACTGAAGTCCGAGAACCACACATGCCGCATAAAATCTGTTGAAAAAGTTAAAATTTTAATGGAATTTTGTCTTGCTTTTCAGAATGTGAAATCCATTGATTTTTTTTATGAGCCATCCTTTTTAGATTGCCAGTTGTATTTTTGGGTACAGATTAATTATATACAAAGCCAGAATTTTAAAGCCAGATGGCAAAAACACTTTAACTTGCAGCTTTCAAGCTGTAGCCTGTTTGCTTGGGCTGGAGGATAAATTTTCTGTAGTGTTCACTGCTATAGCATTGAAGGTTTTCTAAATCGGCTTATTCTTTCCTTTTTTAGCCTTGTCTACTATTTTAACTCTTCATTCAGATTTTTAATGTAATCTTAAAGAAAAATATTATAAAAATTAAATGCTTGTATATAGATTTTGAATTCAGTGTAGATTCAGGCACATTAAACCTGCATGTCTTCTAACAAAATCAGTTAGAATCTCCAACCCTTTTAAAAACTTAAGCAGCATTTACTGGAGTGGCATAATGTGGTGGCATGTGGTGATAAAGCCCTTAGTTCTTATCCACTGAGCAAATGCCCTTCGCTTAATGCCACAGGAAGGGAGGGATACTCACACTGCTCTGGGTTCAGAGAAGACATCAGTGTGAATGTGCATCATCAGGTCCCCACCAGCAGCATATTCCATTACAAAGCATACGTGATCTTTGGTTTGGAAACAAGCAAAAAGGTTCACCAAGAAGGGATGTCTTACACTATTCACAGTTTCAAATATTCGCTTTTCACACATCAAGCTGCAAACAAAATCAGGAACAACATAAAGCTCAGTGCTGAACCACAGTCTTTCAATTCTCAGAAATTACTGGTATTTTATACTTTATGGATTTTTTTGCTCTATTCCTCAGGATAATATACGAACTTTTTTTTTTGGTTCAAGAGAGAGATTTTAATATCAGGATTTCATGAATTTATATTTAACTTTCCCAAATGAAAAGAGAAAACCTAGCAGTCCATGAAAATTGTGCCCTGACAATTTTCCTTCCAAAGGATTTTGTGCCCTCACAATTTTCCTTCCAATGGATTGCATTCAGAAATAGGAACATGGGTTCTGCTAGTAAAGCAAACAGTCACTGTTATCCCCCTAATGTGATGGAAGTAATTAGAATAAATAATTGCAAGAGAACCTGAAAATCAAAACCAGGATCAGCCTTAAGTCAGAGCTGTAGTTCAGGCATAAGAAGGGCACTAAAACAAAGCAGGAGTTACTCTGCTCCCTCCTTGCCCCAGAACAAGAATACACATCTACAGCAGCTGGCTACACAGGGAGATGACAACTGACTTTGCTCTTACACTCAGTTCAGCAACTCCCTGGTAGAGCACATAACTGATTTATGGAATCCACATTATATTACACAAACTGACCTGTCTACTTCATCACGAGCCACAATATCCCCTTTCTTTAAGGCTTTGATAGCAAACATCTCGTTTGTGTTTTTGTATTCTGCCAACAGCACCTAAAACAGAGCAGATAAATTTAAGAGCTGTATCTAGTTTTTCATAAAGCTTTGATACTTGAAACAGCCTTTTGACATTTACCTTTCCAAAATGTCCTCTGCCCAGTACGGCACAGCATCTGAAATCCTTCAGACTGAACTGAAATCTTTGTTGTGATCTATGTAAATAAAAAAAAGTCACAAAGTTTCTAGTTTGTTAGCTTTAAGAACTATTATTCAGATCAAAGCAGGAAAAACACTGCTTTTTTACCTTCTATCTTCAGGCTCTCTGGTGTTGGTGTATTTCATGTCTGAATGGGAAACATCAGACTCACAGATTATTTCAGGCTGGAGTTTTGGAACAATACTATTTCTGCCATTTTCAAAATCAAAAGTTGTTACTTCATCCTGTGAAGAACAAGAAACATGAAAACTTAAAACTGTGAAGGCAAATGAATGCAGAAGTTTTACTATAAGCATGTGAAATTCTTAATACCTAGGCTAAAATGGCAAATTTCCAGATCATACAGGTAGATTTTAACATGACTACTGCTTTAGTCATTCTGTTCTTTCTTAATAAAACTCCTTTATCCTGAATAGTCTAATAGTTTTGAAACTCTGGCTTTTTTCTGTGGTAGAACCAATGACATGGAGTGTTAAACACACCAACCACAGAAACAGTTTGCCACCAAGAGCAATCAGAGCATTCTATTGACACAATTCTGTGTGTGGAAGTTAAAGAAGCATGTGCTGATATATAAAGGAAGAAATCCATCATAAAGGTGCCAATATTACAACCTTGTTAAACTGTATAACCCAAGATTCTTAGAAGTTACTTGCCTGAGAAGGCACATCAGGAGCCTTTATTTCAGAGGAAGATTCACATATTTCCACAAGGGAAGATGCACGGGGTGGAGCAGGTGGAGGCTCAGGCTCAAGTTCAAAGTCCAATTTGGCTACAGGAGAGTCACTGACAAGAAAATAAATAACACCTCAGCGTACAGCAGAGACTATTTTAATACCTGTAGTTTTCTCCTAAACCAAACCTTGTGTGAGTGGATCTAGTCATAGAATATTTTTCCACAACTAAAACATGGAAAGGTCTGCAGCCTTGCAGCTGACCAGACTCTGCACACATTCTGTAGGTTAGGGCAGAAGCCTCTCCGGGCTCCCCGCTGCCCTCAGGAGTCCTGCAGAGCTGCAGGGTGACCTACCCGGCTGGCAGGGTCAGTTCAGCGAGCTGGGCATCCACCACTGGCCCCGTGGCAGGCACTGCTGCCTGCGGGCTGAACGTGCCAGAGTGATTCACCGTAGGAATAGCTCTTCTTACCAGCCTTCCCCAAGTGGCAATATTAATATTCATCTGAGGAGCTCTGAGAAATGTTTTGCCTATAGATATTGTGAAAACAGAAAACAGAGTGCAAGTAAGTCCCTTACCCATTAACAAAACCAATAATTTAAAAAGCCCATATTAATTAATTTATAGTTTATGAAAAACAAACTGAATTTGTAATTTTCCCTAGCATTTTCTAATTATTCGCAATTAAATGCTAATGCATAATAAGGAATTCTAATACAAAAGATTTCTAAACGCAGTGCCAAATCCTTCAATTATCAACAGCATTATTTGGAGGCAAACATTAGACCTCTGTATAAAAAATTTCACAGATCCATACAATTTCTAAGCTTTACATGTTTATATTAAAGAATCACCTTGCTGTTTCGAAAAAATTTTCTTCTGCCTCTGGAGTTTTGGTCTTCTTTCAATAACTGGATTAAAAAATGTAACCTGCAGTTCAAATAACGTGTGTTATAATTCAAGTTTCAGAACAAAATGCATTCTTAAAAGTTCAAGGAAAACTTGTTCAACTGTTCTGCCATGTAATACTAGTGAGTGTGTTCAAGTGCTTCAAAGAAACAGTCTTACCTCTGCAAACAGAGTGCCCTGGGGTTCGAGATAGAGACACATGCCATGCCGTTGGTTATCCAGGAAATCTTCCAACCTCAGAAACTTCACTGCACACAAAGATCTCCAGTCACGCCAATAAACAGAGATTTCTAATTCACGTGACTATCACAGGAAACACAGACACAGGAAATCACTTATTAGTAATTGTTCTGCAAGAGTTACCACAGTACAATTGTAAGATCAAGGAACTCAAGGATCAAGATGCAGAGCTGTTATTTTAAAAGGCTGTCAGGGCTAACCAGTGAGACTGAAGCTCTCATTAGGATGATCACAGCATTTCACTTCAGATGAGATCTCCAGTGTACACATAAAAGCACAGGTGTAAAATTTCCCCTGAGAGTAGAAGCAGAGAGCCACAGTCACCAGACTTTTTGGGTCAGTCTAACAACACTGCTTGTTCAAAATGTTTTAGCTCAAGCTCTGACAACAAAGTTTAACTTGTGCTTAGAAACCTCAAGTTTGGTAGTTTCCGTATTTTTTACAAGTATCAACTTCATTCATGCAGCAGACATTTTAGTACCTGCAGACACATGATGATGCAAAACCATACAGAGTATCTCTAGAAATGCTTGCACCTTCTGTAACATGCTAGTAAAGAGGGGCCAAAACCAGTACCAGAACTCCTGCTGTATCTGGCTGATGTGATTTATGTGTTCTTAGAGTGTCTTACATGTCTGTTACAAAAACCTGTCCCAGAAATGAAGAATCCTGCAATATATGTGAACCCTGCAATGTAACAGCACCATCGTATGTTACTACTTCAATTCCATCACGTTACATCAATTTACTGTCTAACATAACTATGATGGGTTTTAAAAGAAGTAAAAGCCAAGAAGAAGCACCAGATTAAAAAATAACGGGGCTTGGATTGTGCATTTCAAGCACTTAAGGATTCATAGACATTCTGAGTTGGAAGGGACCCGCATGGATCATCAAGTCCAACTCCTAAGTGCGTGACCCACGTGGGGACCGAACCCACACCTTGGTGTTACCAGCGCCGTGCTCAGACCTGCTGAGCCACTCTCAGGGTATGTGCCAGAACAGCAGATGCAAAGTCCTTTTCTGGCACCAAAACCTCAGTTCTTAAATAGAGCCCATGACACATATGAGGCTGGCAGGAGCAGCTACTACAGCGAGTAATTCTAGTGTTAATCTGAGAATAACTGAGGCTTCAGGGCTCCGCAGCTGCTTGGGTTTTTTTCTGCACTACTCCTAACTGTAACCTGAATTTCTCTACCTGCAAGTCTAAAATTGCTTCCTTTCTAGATGGAGGGAATCTGGATTGGGGCTTGGTGGGGAAAAAGCAAAAACAGGAAAGTGGCTATTATTTTTTCTCATGCTAGAAGCATGTACTGGAATAAGCAAGTACTGGAGATAACATTTAAACTCCTAAAATATAGTTTAATTTTCAGCCTATGTTTAACACTGAAAGAAGAAGAATAAACCATGTACCTTCAAATACTAGGACTATCAGGTATCTAAAAACACACTTGATTAAATCTATATAACATAAATTCTACTTCAAAAGTGCCCTCCAAGTAACATTTAAAATTATAAGAAAGAACTATTAATAAATTCATTATTCCTGAAGAACTGACCAGCTTTATATGAGAACACTTCTATAAAAATACTGTAAAAATTTTATGACATGGTTTTACCAAAACATCCAACCTGATCTGATAGCACATTTTACTGATAAATAATTAAAAGCTGATGATCCAAATAAAAAGGTAAGCACCACTTCTCCAATCTCCCATCTCTGAAAACCCACTAAGGGTTAGATCTTGGCAAAAATATTACATCAGTTTGTAAGTCAGAAAAAATAAGATTTCTAGAGTGTTGTCCCAGCACTACAGTCTAAGCCCAGGGAGCTCATTCTAGTAAAGATGGGAATACTGCACATAGAGAATTTGAACAAAATGACAGCAGCAGGGGAAAAAAAAAAGCAACATGAAATTAATACAAGACTCAACAGCTGTCAGTGAAATCTGGCCACATTTTTACCCTGTCTAGTTCCAGTGTAAATTTCTGATCCCATGACTGATTGGAAATCGGTTTCCAGCTAGTCTGACCAACCACGGTGTTATCCAGCTTCAGTACAGCACAGACTTCATCTGTAAGTAAAGTGCACAAACTCAGCTTAAATCTTTAAGAGGATTTTCCACAAACAAAAAAATCCCCAGTAAGTTTCCCTTAGAAATGTAATCTCATATTTAATTGGTTCTTATGGCATAATAGTGTGTTTGTGCTTTTGCTTTTGTTAACAGCTTAACAGGTAAAGAAACATTTGAAGTTTAAAGCTTTGAATCAATTTATTATTTTAAATGACAGAACACATCATCCCCATGAAAACTGAAATAAAATATAATGCATAAAAACAAGAGAAGTAAGGGTATACTGAACTGGACAAGTCATCGGTTTTCAGAAGGTTTCTACCACTCCCACTTTTACTTTTACTGGGTCTGCTTATGAACGATGATCTGGCTTCATTTGGACTCCAGCCAGGTAATGTAATCGATGTGGCTTTTGATCGACCGGGGACATTTTCCAAAATATCTTGGCAGCCCATGAGCCTCACTTCCAGGGTACCTAGAAGAAGAGGGACAATGATTTATGAAGGATTTCTGCTCTTAAGTAAACCAAGTGACTGACTAATGACTGATTGATGGCAATAGCTCACATTCTGACTCCCACAGGGTATAACAGAAAGATCAGATGAAATCAAAAGACAAGTCTAGGACACACATATACATTGAAAATAAAAGTACTAAAAGTCAACTATGGGACCCAGCCTTCTAGAAAAGAGCAACAGTTCACCAAGATAACACAAAATAAGTTTTTTTCTGTCTCAGATGTCTCTTTGTTTTCTTCACTTGGGAACATAACTGGTTTGGGTTCAAGTTGTAAACAATGTCATTTTTTAAGACTCACAAATTTCAAGTTTCTTATTAAAACAACAAATCTTGCAGATGGAGCAATAACAATTTTTGACGAGTTTTATATAACTAGTTAATACTGGATAAAATTAACAAACTGTTGAGACTAGAGATTTATGTAAGAAATCACAAACTAGAGATCACATTTGCCTGCTGCATGTTAAAGTCAAATTTTTATTAGTATGTAATTTAAAATCATTCAATTATTCCAGCTTGACTCAATTTGGATTTATAAAAGCTGAGAAAAGAAGCTACTCTTCAACAAGCTATTCTTCCAAATTTTCTACATCTTTAACCAAATGAGGTATAGAGGCTGCTGTTCAGATTGAAGAGTTTCCTCCAGCAGCACAAAAACATCTGAACGCCACAGACGGTTACAAGAATGGTAGGCTGGCTTCATCCTGTACAAGATAACATCTATGAAACTGTGACACCACCGACTGACAAAATCAACTACTAGAAGTGATGAAATTAGCCAGTTCATGATCAGTGTCGGCTAGAAATCCAGTCTTCTTTTGATAACAAACGTACTTAACCTTGAAACTTAAAAGTACTCTTTTGTAATAGAAACCTAAGGCAGACTTAACCTAAAAATGATTTGGCAACATCATAGCCCACAGAACAGACAGCAAGAAACCAGTCTAAGAAGAAATCCCAACCTGCAGGAAGCTAACAGCCGTAAGTGACAGCTAAGCATTAGGCTATGAAGACAAAGAGATGCTGTTGGCTTCCGAAACAGGTTAAAGGGTAAAAGAATACTTCATTCCCAAAGTCTGTTTAGAAAAAAAAAAGATATTAATAAGCAGAAAAGCTGTAGTCTTGTATAAGGAATGGATGCAAATCAGAACGTTATGCTGATGCACTTTAAGATGTATGACAGTAAAAGCATTAGAGGCAAAACACAGAGACACTGCTCAGTTAAATGCAGCTCAATACAAAAGCTCTTTGTGTAGGCAATATGAAAGTGAAACTTTTAAGAACTTCACAAGCATGTAGCTTTGTCAATTTCTATTAAAACAATTTCATACGTATCAGTAAATCACATTTAAAGAGAAATTGTCACTAGAAGGTATCTGACCCTTGATTATGTGTTACAGGAGGCAGAAAAAAAAAGCAAGTTGTTTTTTCTTGGATTACAAATATAATGCATGATTTGGTAGTATAAATCTTACCTTCCAGAAATCCAGTGAGGTCCAGTGGGTAAATTAGGAACTGGGAGAAAAGCTGGGTGCCTATGTCCAGCTCTGTCACCTACTTGTTGTATGATCAGGGCAAGTCACTGAACCCTTCTGAAACTTAAGTTTCCCTATCTGTAAAATGGGGATAATGATACTTATCCACCTTGATGATAAAAGTACTTGATAGTCTCAAGATGAAAGGCATTTGGTAAATGCTAGCAATATCATTCCATAGGGAGGTATTTAAGGCCAGAGCGTCACATTTTCAATAACATTATAAAAAGGTCAACAAATAAATCAAAGAAACTTATCTGCAAAGACACTTGGCAATTCTAAATGCCTTTGTCTAGGAAAAGAACAACAATTAAACATGTCCAGTAAAAAAATACAGTTAGGATTTAAGACTTGTTTTAAACCATTAATTAAGATCAAAAAAGGAAAAATAAAAAAGCTCTTTAAATCATACCTGTTAAAGCTGCTGGTTTGGACAGTGTACTATACTGGTTTTGAGTAGATATTACACTCTGACGAGGACTTAATGTGGGTGAAGAGACTAAGGAAAGCTCTTCTATAATAATACTGCTTTTGGGATGGTTTTTAGGAAGTTCATTCAATCTCTGTTCCAGTGAATACTTCAAGAGGTCCAGCTTCTGGCTTGATTCATTAAATCTTGCTTGCGCCTTTTAAAAATGGAAAAATAAATTTGAAATCGTTCCATTTTTTTCCTTAAAGAATCTTTAAAACAAAGTATCAGAAATTGTAATGACAAATTACTTCTGAAAGTGCCTTTCTGTCGGTAACCTTCCCGGATCCAAGCAATTTCATCACATTTTTTGCACCTTCTGCTACAGCATACTCTATCCTAAAATGATGCCGTAATTCTTCCATTCGGAGTTCAAGAGGGCTTATCACAGGCTTTGCTGCAAAGAGATATAAACAAACAACCTTCATTGAAGATAACAACCAGGTTTAATTTCTTTAATATCAACCCCTCCTCTGCATAAACAGAGGGAAGAGAAAAAGGAAAAAAAGCAGGAGAGATGCGTATTTGGTAATCCAAAGAGAAGCCTGAAGTATGTCATAAAAATGAAAAGTGATATTTTAAGCATCTGCATTTGAATGAAAAAATAACTGATCAGGGCCTTAATTCAATAAACAGCTCCTAGTTCCCAAAGAGCTCTAATTGCTAGAAGATGTGAGAAAAAGAATGTCTTCAGGGGAGTTAAGGGACAAAACTGAAATATCCCAAATATTCAGCTGGCAAGGAAGTTTTGGGACTTCAACCCTTCTGAACTACACAACTACACCGTGAGCATTTATCTTTTAAACTGCTCTATAGCTAAGTAGATCCCTGATGAGTTTCTGATAATCCCCCTGCTTTACTTGAAATCCCATGGAATCTAGCTTCTGCCAGCACAGAAAAATGAATGTGAGAGATTCCATACACTGCCTTTGCCAAATATTCTGGGTTAACCATTCCCATGTCCACATCTTACAGTGCTTAGGTATCCTAAACAGAACATTTCCTGAATATATTCCTTTCTGTTTAAAGCACTAAGAGTAGTAGGAACACAAAAAGGCATTTGAAAGCCCTTTCTAGCTTGAATTTCCTTTTCTTTTAAACAAATGATATACATAATCCATATGCTAAAATGGGGTGTTAAAAAGTGGTGTGGAAAAACACAGAAACCAAACACCTCACACACAAAACATACACACACATTTTTCATTATCTAGGATATATCCAGGCCCTGACTACAAGCACTGTCATACAATGTCAATATTCAGAAGTGCACACAAATAAAGTTCAAGACTTAGAGATATACCCATATGCCAAGAAGTTTCTAGTACACTCATGCTTTTAGAGCTCAGAAGTAGGTTTTTTTAATAATTTGAGGATTTTCAACGAAATACAAGTTAAACAATACTTCTGAAATGCAGCACGAGTATTTCAGGCCAGGTCATTTTAATAACACCTTATTTGTTGCTTTAAATGCAATTGTTTAGCGCTCAATCTAGCCTAAATACCTATAAAGCCAGGAAAAATTCTCCTCCATCTGTCCTACCACGAGAAATAATAAGGTCAGTCTATTTAATTTTGACAAGCAGGCTTTGTACTGGCATCAGATTTTTTTTCTAGCATCATAATATGAAGATTATATGCTTTAAAAAAAAAGACAAATTATCAAGACAAAAGAAAGCATGCATGAAGGGATGGATGGCACAAGGTACAAAAAGGATTGATAGACTATTTCTCTTCATTACGATGAAGGTATTTTCCTTCATGTCAGATGTTTTTGGCACCCCAAGACACAAAGTTTTACCTAGTCTCTGATTACTTTTGGTTGCAAGCTGTATCAAACGTTCCTACTAGAAATGTACGGTAAGTCTGCATGCATATGGGTATATATCTATATGGCATTCTGACATTAGTGATTCACATTTCCTTTCTACACCATCACCATTATCGAAAGCCAGTTCATTGGTCTGGACTGCCTGAAGAATCTGCATCCTTATAACTTCTATTTTTGTCTTGCTGTCCTGAAGCATCTGCTGAGCTGTGGCAAGAAGTTTTCGATCCTATTAAAACAAACAGACAAGTTGAAATCATAAACTTCTTCATGGAACAAGACACTGAAAATTTCAAAACACACATACTTAGGAACAAGAACTAAATCTATGCATTTCATTTAGTATAGCATTAGGCAAGATGACCACATTAGGGTATTAGTGGAAATTAAGTCAGGACAGAGGCATTGGTTGATTAAAGACTGTAAGCCACTCCCAGGGAAACTGTAAGTGTTTCAGGATGAGTAGAGGAGGCACATTCTAGAAACATTACACCTGTAGATTAATATTTTGTAATCTGATACTAAAGAAAGGAGAAGATATTAAGTGCAAAATACCTCCAAAACTATGTAGAATGCCGCAAATTTACTCTGAGTATGGTAAAAACTCTTCTAATAGACAAATTTGCTACACTAAGCCCACATTAAGGTAATTGTACTCTTTAACCTGAACTGGTTTTCAATATTGAAATTAGAAATACAATGTTGCTTATACAGAACATTAAGTCTGCAGTACATTTTCCTGAACAAATGAAAGCGGAAAATTGTTTGCATTAATAAATATGTAACAAACAAGGGCTACTTCATTAGCTATTTCATCAGCAACCTAAGTACACTGCTTTTCAATCTAAATAAACGAAGGTAACCAAGTTTCATTTTCAAAAGCAGTATCACAAGAAGCTGTTTGGAAGAGAACATTCCTGAGGATGAACTTCCATAAACTTCTATGGTTGCCACATGGCTCTCCCTCCATGTTCTGAGAACTACCAGAAGGGTGATCTGACTTGCAGTAAAAACAACAAAAATAAGGTATAAGAAAATTTAAGGCAGTGTATTTGCCCAGTTCATGCACTACCAATCAATCACAGTAATTACAGTAACAGCAGTCAGGGCAGATGTGTACCACCCTTGTTACAGCCCAAAGGGTATTTTGTAGCCACTCTATAACCTCATTAGTAAGTTACTTTCCCACGGACATGGTTTAAATTTGTATTTTTAATTTTATAATGAAGTTATCAACTATTTAAGAAGTTAAAGAAATTAAATTCTTCCCTTGCCATAACCAAGAGAAAGAACTGCAGTGAAGCTCAGATCCCAGAGCTGGAAATTCCTGCACCATGAAGCAGACTGCAAGAAACATCTGCATGCTGAGAAATTCACCTTCACAGAGCTCCTCTATGACCTTGCACCTTAATGTATTACTCAGATATTTTAATGCTGCCCTATGTTCTGCAGGGTAGATATACCAAGATCTACACATAAAAGACTTTGGTTTTGTGGAAGGAAATTGTGCCCCCTCTGCATACCATAGTTTCACAACTCTTGATTTTAAGTTTTATTATTAATCAACATTTCAGGGAATACCACAGTTTTCATATTTTATCTATCCAACTAATGATCACACTGACTTTCCCAAATCAATACTTTTTCAAATACAGATGTAAAATTTTGGAAAAATCACTGGCTTTAGCAGAGTATAGGATCTAAGCAACAGATTACAAGTCACTCTAAAATCCTATATTAAACCTTATCCATGCATCATTCTGATGTTTAAATATGCTGGAAGTGTTTCTTTGTATCTTCAGTTCTATCTTATTTTTGATCTTGCTGCTCTTGATTGTCCCTCATAGTGTCTTACTGGAATGGATTTTCTTGCTCAGGAGCAACATTAGCCCTTCAGTGTGTAGAGTGGAGGCAATCCAGCATTACAGAGATATCCTTACATTTAAAGAGACAGAAGATCACATCTTCAGAATCAAAATGTATGTGTAATGCTCAGGAGTTCTCTTAGTGCTGGAGGCTGAATACAAAGTATTTCAATGCATCTTCTGAGTACAGAAGAACTGACAGTGCCTGTAAAACTGATCTGCAAAGCTGTCATAGGATCTCAGAGAACCTACTCACATCCAAGGAAAGATGATCGTTATCTCAGAAATGTTTAAGTCCAAATAGGTCGACCTGAAAGTTACTGAAACAAGTAAAGTACAAAAGGAAAAGCTCCCCATGAGATGATGGGTTTATTAACAGACTGCTTTTATTTTTAGAAAACAGATTATTACCTCCCTCCATTAAATTTAGGACTCAAAATAATACAACAGATTTGAAATTAGATCATACAGTACACTTGAAGAAAGTTCACAAATGAGTTTAATATGTTTAAAAACGGTCCTATGATTTCTTTTTAAAGAACTACTGGATTACTGGAATTGGATTCAAACTGGGGATTTTCTGCCCCTTTTTCCCACCCCATCCAGATGCTTGGATTCTTTTAAGCTCTGCTTTTTAAAACATAATCAGCATGCTCAAGCCTACAGTTCAAACTTGCCAAACTAACTCACCACTGAGCAGAAAAAAAAAAAAAAGAAGTGAATGAATACCCACCATTTCCATCCTGTTTGCAGAAGTGACTGGCAATGCTTTTGTGCTTTTCAGCTTGCTCTCTCCAGCCCAGTTACTATATAGTCCCAATCTGGTAGGCTCACTTAAGCACTTACCAATCGCAAATACAAGATTCAATCATAGATTTTAATTACATGCCTCAATCTAAAGCAAACCAGAATTTATCTTCTCTACCTAGTCTGATCAAAGCCTGCTAACAATGTCTAATATTACAGCATGACTGTTTAGTTAAGTTTTTCAGCCTGTTATAAGGTTACTTACCAAGGGTTTATTAGAAACCTAATTCATGTACATATTTTGATCCATTTGGGTCAGCTAATTATTAGTTTTAAGTGTACCTGATGCTAAGTACATGGCCCCAGAGGATGTAGGCTCCAGGAGTATCCAGGAGCTGAGGGACTGTGGTGGACGGACAGCATTCCCAGGACCTTAGTCATAATGTGCACTCCAGATTATTTCTTCTATTTGCCCCCAGCTAGTACGTTACAGGTCACTTTCAGATAAGGCTACCTGGGACAGAAGGAACTTGATGGCACCTCTGATCCACTGAGTCATTTTCTGGGAGAAAGCAGCACTCCCTGCTATTTTTTCAAGGTATAAGGAAGTCACAGAGTAGGCAGACACAAAGTGATTGCCTCTCCACCAACATCTAGTCCAAATTCAGTCAAAAACACAAAGTTCCTTTCCAACACTTTCTGGTTAAAATCAGTTATAAGGGGTAGCAACGTAATTCCCAGATTCCTACTCTTCTAGCCAAACACTTCCTTTTAGTAAGTTCACTGACCCAGGTAGGTGTTGACTCAGCTAAGATCTTAAAACATTTTGATTTTACTTACTATTGTCTGGACACAAAAACATCTATCCAAGATACTACCCAGTACTTGTTAGATCTACTCTTGTGTTTCCTCTTAGTCTGGAAATTAATCTCCTTAATGATTTAGTAAAAGTAAATGAAAAGAACAGCTCTTGAGTAATGAATGAAAGGTGAAGGGGCAGGTAACTAGAGGATCTTTCCCTCCCTTTTTTCTCATTTGAGAACTATGTCTGCCTTACACTCAGAAAAATCAGAAAAAAAAAAAATTATTTTGTTAGTTTCTAGATTTGGTTTTGTTGATGTTCTTGATTTTGTTTTGTTTTCTTTCATTTCAAAGGTTTGGATTGTCTTTCACTTGAATTAAGGGATCCTTTAGAGTATGATGAATTTTATTACACAGAAAAGAATATGTAATAAGTCAAACGCATTTAGAGGTTAGCAAACACTTTCCCTCCACCTCCTTGGAAAAATTCTGGCGCTACCAAGAGAGAGTGAGTGCAACTACTTAAAATTTAGATATAAAAGTAGGTGTGGCTTTATTTCTAATTTTACTTTATTCAATCAGTTGCTACCTCTAGATTACCACACTTCCATAAAAAGAAATTATTTCAATGTGTATTTTATGTGTATCACTGCAGGTTATGACATCTCTATCAGAACACTACTCATCCTATTGAAGCGTTTGGCACAGATCTTTTTTCTGCTAACTACAACTACAACTAGATGACAAGTTCAGAATATACCTGGCAATACTGCCTTTGTTGTAATTATCATGCACATTACAATGTTAAACTAATGGATTTTTTTTTTTGAGTGAAGCTAGGAAAAGCGCCAGACACCAGTCAGTCCGTCCTGTGAAGCTTTGATGCTAAGTGAATCCCACATGGTCAAAGATTACTAGATGTACTAAATGTAGTAAGCCGGATTTATTATGTAGGTTGAACTGCATCTACACAAACTGATAAAACAATCACTCCAGCGGGTATCAAACCACAACAAAATAGTAACTTGTAGCAGATTTGATGTAACCATTTAATAAAAATATAGCACAAACTAAAAATACCGAAGTTGCATAATGTTTATACATCGTACAGCTACATTACAGCAATGTGAAAACCCACATTCATTTCATGATCTTTAAGCATTCCAAAGCCTTACCTTTGAAGAGCCATTTGAGTACATCTGGATCATATTTTCTGCTCCCTGCTTTACTTTCAGTTCTATATCCAACTGCTTCTTTAAGGCCATCAATCTGTTGTTTGTAGAAAACCGAGGATCACTATTTGGAGTATCAGGAGTGCTAGGACAATCTGTGAATTAAAGGTAAGATATAAGCATGCCAAAAAAACCCAGAAAGAAAGCACCCAAGCCTCTCCCCCAAAACCCATCTTATACTCTATTCTATGAAGTTACAGATTACACAGAACTGGAACATCATACCTGAGAATTAAGAGTGACCCTCCTGTCCAGAGCTACTTTGCAACAGCGCTGCAAATGCGCCTTAACGTGAGAAGCTCCCGAAAGCCCTGTGACTCCTCCACGTCCTAATTCACATGAATCACTTCCGGGAGCGGGCAAACAGGCAGGTTTGCAGCTGAGCCTATTCTTATTTCAAAGGAGATTTCATTTTTCTAGAACGCCTTGAGCCAATTAAAAATGCAGTTCTCCATTAAGCTTTCTTTCACTCCCGATTTTAAATCAAAGTGTTTTAACAACAAACTTGGATAACAGCATTAGATACTAATGAGCACTGTCTGAATACAGCTCTTGAGTAGATCCTCCTCCATTTTAGTGTGAATATTGCAGGCACTGTTTATATCAAAATTAAGAACAGATAAAATGAGACTTTTTCATATTGCAATGCTGAAAGTTCTTTGCTCTGCAGTCGTAACAGAAATCTGGGATAAGTGGATATATAGGCAGACAGGTTTTTGAACAACTGACCTATGGGAAGGAGAAAGCTTTTTTATTTGACAGTATTACTGTGTTTGGGTGTCCCTCTTGGTGGATGTATTTCATGGAATGCAAGTTAGTTTTAACAATTCAATTATAAAGTCAAACTCCTTACCTTTTCATAACCAGTTATTATATAATTTCATATTTCAGCTTCTGCAACACGAACTGTTAGTAAACTGAAAATAAGTGGCCACTGGACTATTTCCAACGCATCTGTCCTTAGAGCTAACTATCTTCCCTAACAGTCCCAATGACTTCTCTTCCAACCTTGGTAAAACAGGACAAATTATTTCCACCGTAATAATTTTTATTTCTTCTACCCCAACAACTAAGAGAATACCTTCTCTATGGACAAATGGCACTGGTCTCCTGGAAGACAGGATTTACTGAACACAAACAGTACAATCTTTTTTCCAATTGTAATAATCTTCCATGTATTAAAACTAGGATGAGGAATTGAGTACCTGAAATCCTCAATTACCAGAAAACACAGGCAGTGCATTAGTAACTTACAAATTTTTACTTAGGAGGTGTCAAGGGGACATGTCTCATCTGCCATTTCATATTTCTTCTGTAAAAGCTCCTGATAACTACTTTTGGAGATTTAATACATTTTGCTTCCAAGTTTGCTGGGTAATTTCCTCCCAAATTGCAATCTTTGCTAAGGCTACATACAGATTTCATGTAAGGAGTTTTAATTTCCTCTGCTGCTAATTCATTTTTCACTTCAAGCCACTTGAAGTCTCTTACTGCATCCTCACTACTTAAAGGTAGGACAGAAAATATCAGATGCTAGAAAGAAGAAAAAAAAAAACCCTGCATTACTCCTCAGCTGTTTTGTCGTTGATCTTCTCAATGTATTGGCTTAGTTCCTCTGTGGAACTACACTTGAACAGCTTTACCTTAAATCTGTTACTAGTAAAACAAAGATTAACAAAATGCTTTCCTATCACTTATGTCTTCACTTTCAACTAATCCTCATCTAATAATCTATTCAAAATGAGAACAAACATGAACTCAAAAGTCACAGTGTCAAGTCTCCTGTAAAGTAGATTCATCATATAAATGAATATTTACCAACTTTAGATCTATGATGCAAGCCTCTACCACTTAAAGATCCCGGCCCTCTGATGATCCCTGTGAAGACTGTGGGGCTCCTGAAGTCTGTTTTCACAGCTTTTAAAGATGTGCACAAGCAGCCTTTCTTTGCACTAAAACAACACTCAAGTTGTAAATTAAGGACTAATTAGAGATACCATGTTTCAGGCTGCCCAGGCAGCTGTTATTATCTGCCTTTGCATGTCTCTGCTGTAAAGGTGTAACCACACCACTTACCTGGGTCATCTCAAGAGTTGGTCTGTACTTGTGGGTGTAACCTACCCTCTTACTAGTTAGGTAAAATTGTAGTACTGTATGCTTTGTTAGTAACTAATAGCAAAGGAAACTTTTCTGCAATAGGGACTAATTGCTAGGAAGAAGTAATTTTTTGCCTTCAGGCATAATAGCTGCTCACTAAACTCCCAAATATGGAACAACATGTTTCTTAACATACTATGTTTTTAAGAGAAAAAAAATTACCAATAGCTTTTCAGAGATGCTTTCCAAGGGACTCCTTCTACCATCCCCCCGACCAATCTCCCATTACTACTCAGTAAGCAGCTTGAGGCAGCTTCTTATAGAATTCAAGATTAATTTTTAAATCAGCCAGACAAACCGGTTCTATTACAGAAAGCACTGACAGTCTTAGCAGCAACACTACAAGCTACATCTGTATTAGCTTTTCCTTTTTTCTTTGCTCCAGAAGGTTGTAATGACTTTCCCTAGCTAGTTATCTCAGATTTATTTGTGTAAAGCACTTTACAGAGGGGTTCAAATCTCCTCTGAAGGCATTGAGTTATCTTCATAGTACAAATAAGTAATAAATTCATCCAGGTAATTGCAATCAATGGGATTTATGTATATGCCTAAAGTTAAACAAGAGTTAAGTATTAATACCAAATTGATACTTCACTGAAAGTAGGAACTGGGGAACAGAAGAGATTCTCCAGTTTGCTCCATTTGTTGGTTAATAAGGGCAGTACAAGATTGCCATTTTGGATACATTCAAGTACAGCTTTGCATCAGACAGCAAGGGCTTTGCTGGGGTACCGGTTCGGGCTCCAAGGCCAAATATTCTTCCTGACAGCGAGTATCAAGTGAAGTAACAGATGAATTTCAAGTGAACTTGACTTCAAGCAAATAGGCTTCTGATTATGCTGAACAACTATGAATGTTGTTGCTTAACACTAGTGAGTTTTGTGCAGCTTGTTAGCACACATCCAGGCTGCTGGAAGAGCTGCAGTCTGCTTCCCCAGCACCCGAAATACCCTGTTTTCATAAAAATGTATTCACCAGACTTAAAATAAGTTAATAGGGATGATTTTTTTTTAATATTTGGATTACATGAGGAAAATGGCAGTTTTCAGTCTGAAATGCTTATCTGAACTGTGATCTTTGCTCTTCTGAAAACCTTTTCAATTTAAGTACAGTGCTCACAGAAAAAATTTCTTGCTTCTAAATTGCCTTTTACCATCACTGCCATCTAAATTATAAAGTTACGTAACTCTACTCTTCTGAGACTGCTGCTCATTCCTTTGGGATCTCCTCCCCAGATGCTACATATGCTATGTCTTCAGTAAGCTCAGTGTGAAATCTAGGATCCTACATAACTTTGTGAATTTGGGTTCCCAGATGGCACTGCAGCGTGCTGCTTAAGTACTCAATTAGCAGCAAGTACCCTTTGGTAAACAGTTAATTTTAATCTTATTTGAGGATATTGAATTGCAGTTAGCCACATCAGTGTCCTACCCAACAGAAATACCTGCAATGCATTAAGGCATTGCTGAAGGGAGGGAGAAAGATGCATTGTCAGGCTTTTCTCAGGGAGTCAGAAGCTTGGATGAGCCCGTGAACTAAGTCATCAGCAGGTCCAAGGCAACAGTGGACATTCTGCACTCAGAAAACATCCAGTGCTGACCTCCTGGAAACTTCTGAAGTTCAAATGAATTTCCATTAGGTAACAGGTAATTTTAACTACTAAAAAAGTGATAGGAGATTGTTTTAAATTGCATCAATAGTATTATTCTACTCTGAGGTTCCCAAAAATTACCATGAAATTCCTATGGATATGAGCTCGCAGGTAGAGTCTGCTGTCTAAAAAGTCACTGCCTACTATCACTCTGGTTGCTACCTCTACCAGTTTCCAGTAATTGGTCTTATGTGGACACTCTGGTGTCCAACAGATTAACCTAGTCATTTGTAAGGACAGAGAAATCCCCCAAACAGTCAGCTAATCATATTCTTAAACAAAATAATTGATTTTCTTTGCAATGCCTACAGCCAAATTTGATATCAAGTGGATAGCTTCCATGTCACTTAGGAGGATGGAAGAAAAGGCATGAACTTGTCTTGGAGATAATTTTCTTCATGTTTTATCCGGTTTTATCAATTAGCTCAAAGGTTTTCCTATAATTGCACCTCACTATCACCCTTTATTTCAGCTCTACGAAACAGACCAATTTCCCAATTTAGAGATTGTCTATGTGTTAGCTATATGTCTAATTAAATCAGTAACCTGCTGTAGGTAAGCTATTTCAGTCTTACACCTCCCTGAGTCATACTAGAAACCACAACCTGTACTGCTACTTTTGACACAAACCCACCAGTTTAATCTCTGCTCCTGTGTAGAAGTATGTTTTCTAGACACAAAATTTCTTCATCTCTAAAATAGAAGAAATCACCCCATGTGACACATTATATCTCTCAATCTTTCAGCAATAATGGTTGCTACGCTTGTCCTACTCATGTTGCTGGATTCTCCCTCACTTTTAAGTGTTGACCCACAAATTTTTAAATTCCACATCCTTGTATGACTAATACACTGCACAACAAGGGCAGACTGGGTACAAAGTCCCGTTTCTAAAACAAACTTAGATTCATCAGCAACTCCTGTAAGGGGCTGCTAAAAGTAGTTATGCTAAAAGTAGTTTCTGAATCATACCCACTGTCAAATCTACCCTTGCATGTGGTAATAAAGCTGTTTGACAAACTGCACTTTCTGGTTAAAGTTTAGTACCAATTCTTCAAATAATTGTGAGCTTTCAGCTCTAGGCAAGCTACCATAAAAACATCTAAACTTGCTTGGAATGGAATGTTATTAAAACACATTTTTCTACAGTAGATTCGTTAACATTACATTTAATGTTGTCAACATGTATTGATTACACTGTGCTGATTACAAAGCAGTTACACTAAAAATTAGTGGCTTGTTAAAAAGTAATAGAAGTTACTGCTCGATCCCATAAGCAAGAGAAAGAGTCACAATAGCCCGTGTAGCATTTCTCAGCTCTAAACTGGGAGCACTTTACCAACGTATGTTCACACCCACTTTTCAGATACAGGAACAAGGGAAGATTACATGACTGTTCTAAGTTATCAAAAAGGTCTTTCAACCAGTCAGCAACACAGTCAAAAAAATCTTTTAGAGTTCAGGCCGGACAAGTCAAAGGGATCAGCTCAATGAATCTCAATCCTGACTTTTCTACTTAGAACCTGAAAAAACCTACACAGTATATTTTGTTAGATGGGGAAAAACACAGGGCTTCAATATTGAAAAGTATTAAAGTACATAAAATGAACACAGACCTTGACTCCCACAGCTCTTGAAACCTCTTTACCTTATTTTCAGCATTCATGATCTGCAGTTTAAAAATTTCCCATATATTTCCTTCTCTCTTTTAAATAACTTGTTACTAAGTGACCAGAAGAAGGTCAAACGCAAGCTAAAGTGAAAAGCAGTAACAATGAACAAAGCTAACCTCTGGAAACCATGCACCTTTGAGGGGAGCTCCTATACTCACCAGTAAATGGTTATTAAATTCACTGCCTATTTCAGCAAAAGCAAGAATTCCTGAAGTGAGGTATCTGTGACCTGTCCGCTAAGGTATCTTATGTCAGATGGCAGTGACCTTTAGGGTTATGTATTTACGTACTTCCTCAATATCGTGTGTGTGTGTGTGTGTGTGTGTGTGTATCCACATGCACACACACACAGTTGGCATGGCATAACTTTTACATTAACGACTTTATTTTGCAAAAGCCAAGCTCACCAATACCTTAAGTCAAGCCTAAGACTTCAGAATTAAAAATCGAAATATCACCAAGAAGACTTGGAGCCATTGGTCTCGAGACAGACAACATTCACTGATAGTGCTCCCCCTCAATGAACTACTGACCATGAATGAGAAAGGAGACAAGCACTTAAATTACAAGGCAAACATTACAAAAACTCAAGCGTTTCAACTTTGGAGGGTGGGTGGCTTCCAAATCTTTTATCTAAAAAGAGGTATTAACAGAATTAAAGATTACTTTTTTCCTCAAGAAGATGATGCAAAATATTCTATTAAATGGGTCTTGCATGGGAATACCTGATGTAATACTTTACTGAGAATATAAATCTCAACAGGATTTGCAAGTTTTTTCTTGCATATTTCCATGATTAACACTGTACAGTCTATCCACCAGTAACACCTAGAACAGAATGGAGTTTAAAAACACAGTCCTAAGAAGTTCAGCATGCATCAAAAGCATGTAGAAGCACATAGGATCAAGCATGATCTTTTATCCTTTGAATCTCTCCTGCATTTCCCAGGATACGCACAATGACAATACTGCTCATTAACTCATTAAGATAAGGCCTTTAAAAATGCTGCCCTGGAAGGGAGCATTCCAACAAGGGTATTTCTGTGCTCATCCACTTTTCAAGTTCTACTGCTGGATGAATTTTTCAAATTATATCTGCACAGCTTTTTAATATTTGGTCTATACACAGTTTGCTTACAATTCTTTTTCTGTTCCACTCTTCCTGTTCCTTTAAAAGCCACACTCCTGTCAACACTGACATAGCTTTTCATAAACCTCAGCTGTCAAGGACAGAATGCTTCATGCCTTCCAAAAGCCCAATGGCTATCTAGAAGCATCCATTATTGTATTCAGTTCATGCTGCAGCAACCACTTGGCTCACTAGTTCCAGCTGTGTCCCTGCTCCACCTCTTATAGCCTCACACAGATCAAAAGTGGAAAGTAACACTGCACAGGCACCATGGACATTTGAACACCCCTGCAGTATGTCACTGGGCCAGACTAGGAATTGCTGACACCACCTGCCAGTATTTCCTTAATTCTCACTCTAACCAACCTTTCCTCACAAGGATGATGCAGACTTTTATTCTACTGCCCCAGCTTCCTTAGGCTTGGCATTCACTTCACATGACTCCCCGATGGCTTGTGCACATTATTAACTTTTTGCCAAGAAGAGTGTGTGCAGTGTGAAATCACCAGGCTGGCAGTATCTCCCAGGCCATTCCACAAAGCTGCAAGAGGACTGTTTACTTTCACAACATTCCAGCTCAAATACCAACCCTGGTATTTTTAAAAAATACATTCAAAATTAGTACTGACTCACTGCCATGCCACAGAAAATACTAATTAAAACCCTTAACTACAACCATTCTGTGAAATAATTTCAAATTGTCTTTAAAATGGTATCTTTGCTGTGGAAAAGGCTGAAGACTCAACAAATTGTAAAAGATGTCACTGTAAGAAATGTTTGGTAAGTTAAATAACAGCACAACAGAAAAATGTTTTCTAAGTTAAGTCTTACGTTTAAAAAACCAAAAACCAACAAAAAATTCAAGCATTATTGTAATTTTTCCTGCACTGAATAAAAAGGTGCATCAATGCTGATGTCTACAGTGTAATTCAGAGAAAGTCACTGGAAGAGTTCATGAAATTTGCTTTCACACAGTGAAAAGCTACTAGGAAACATTTCAGTGACTGAGAAAATATTTTAGTATGCTAAGAACTGAAAGTGAAGGACTAATAGTCCATAAAATATACTGTTCCCTAGAAAAGATTTTAAAACTCAAAGGTACTGGATCCCGTTTTGTGAATTAAAACAAAGAGACATATACATATATCCATACAACAAGCTCACCAGCTATGGATGTGCTCATTCACAAAACGATTTTTTTCAAGTGAAATGGGGGGAGCTTATCTCAGCTACAAAGAAAAACTAATGTCACAGTAATGCATGGTACCTGCAACATCTTCGAGATCTGTTACCACAATGTGTGCATTTAGCTCCTGTAACTTATGATGCAAGTCTTCTAACTTCTTATTTGATTTTTTCAAAATGTTGTCCACATATGCCAAGTTCTTTTTATCCGTTGTGACCTTCCTGAGGTTCTCTGCTCCCTCCTTGATTTTAAGTTCCTTTCTTATTTCTCGCTTGATTTGGTCCTTTACTTCATCCAGCTTCTGCTGTACCATTGTATCTGAGAAGTCCAACTTCTGGCCAGTACTCACATTCTCAGAGGTTACAAGACCTTTGGCATCCCCCTAGGAAGAAAAACAGCAATATGATCACCAGGCAACACTGTTTCTGACAACACACACTCACAGTGCCCAGCACTCAGCTCCCTGAACATTTACTCTGAAAGGCCATTCACTAACCTCGGGTTGCACTCACATTGACCTAAAAAGCAACAATATCACAAGATATGACAAGTTAACTGCAGCTACATTTTACAACAGATTTATTTCAAATTTAGTGACATCTTTACTATGCCTATTTTCAACAGCAAGAGATTTAAATACCTTTGGATTTGTCATGGCTGCTTGCCTGGCAGTTATATGCCTCAAAGCTAATGAGTCATGTTTGTAATTTTATAGATTTAATTTGTATTTTAATAGACAAGATGGATAGAAGAACGAAGACTAACTTCTAATTATTATAATCTATGATGAAAATTTTATACATTCTTTATAATAGCTTCCTTTTAAAGATTGTAAAAAAAAATAACCTAGAGATGCTTGCAGTTGTTTAAAGAATAGCTGGCATATCTATAAAGATTTGTCAAGTTGTTATTGGAAATACATTTACCAGGTCTTTTTATTTTTTTAATTCTTCAAGTAAAGCCTTTCACTTTAAAAAATAGTAATGATTAATAAAACCAAATCCTACTTTCTTGTGCAGGCAAGCTAGGCTGAAATGGAAAAAAAAAAAAAGTTGCAATGCTGGAACAGGAGTTGGTGTAGGTAAGGGAGCAGGGGATGGAGTCGCCAGAGCCCCAGTACACAGGGGGTCATAACTGTGCCTCCTGCACCTTCACATATCACTGAGAAGGCAGAGAACGAAGGGCACATTCTAGAACCTACACCGGTGAAGCTCACATACAGTGAATTACATATGCGACAAGATTTCTGTGCCTTACACACAGACCCTGGACAATGAGCAGACATTAGGTCCTACCCAAAAAATTTCAGCTAGAGGTAGATGAGTGAAGATCAAAGATGGGTTCTCCTGAACTTGAATTTGATCCCATCCTAATTCAGAATTTGTTTAATAAATGTCTGGCCGGATTTGCATGTAACTACCCAAAAGACCAAAATTCCACCTAATTTCCTTAAACACTATGATGAAGTTGCCTTGACTTCTGAAAAATGGGGTGGACAAAAAGATATTTTAAAGCATAATTAAAATGTTGAAAGTTTTTGTCATAAAATCAGTTATCATTGCAGTAAACAGTAGAAGAAAATGTTCTGGAGGGAGTTCAAGGAGCACAGCATCAGGGCAGTAAACTGAAGAACCTCCAGAACACAAACCCACTACAGATACTCCACAGTAACTTGGTTCTCAAAAGAATCTGGATCACGCAGGTTGTGCCTGGGCCCATATGTCAACAGATAACGTTGGTCAAACTATTTCAATCCATGCATATTCCAGCAATACTGCTTTCCATAAGCAAGATCCAATCTGCTAGTTAACTATAATTTCACAAGTTTCCTGAATCTCTCATTAAAATTTTTCTGCCCACAGCTTCTACTTTTAGTACCAGAAGTTAATAATTCAAAGATTCTTAAATATTCAAAGTAGCGAGAAGCACCATCTTGCCACAGAATTTGACTATCAGAAAAAAAGAGAACAAGTAAGCAATTTAGGAATGACAAACAGAGCAGGAAATGAAAGGGAAAAAAACCCCAAGCAAATTTATTTTAAGTGCACTTGTGAGTGCTTTTCTATCAGTGCAGATTAAAATAAATAATTATGCGTATATAGAGAGGCTATTAATAGCTGTACTGGGAAATACGTGACATTGTTTCCATATACAGACACCTAAAATAGAATCGATTTTTTTAAAAAAAAAAAATCAATGGCAATGAGCAACTAGTAGAAAGGCTCATATCCGTAATGAGGGAAGCCATCCACCAAGAGTTGAGTGTTTAGTTTTGAGAAACCTGAAACTGAAAATAAATTGATGTAACAACTATATGGCAAACTATTTAAGTAGCAAGTATATCCAAATCAGATTAAGATCTTTGATTTCCCTGCTTGTCTAACACATAAAAATTAAGGATGTCAAAAAAGAGCATCAAGATTAGTATGCTACTACTCAGCCTTTAAAGAAAGATTTAAAAAAATGTTTGTAAATAAAAAAGCATGTATTTCTACAGCACAGTTCTACATGCCTGTTCTGCAAGCTTTCTAGAAATAAACCTATCACCTGCTTCCTTAAAGCACAACATAATACTTTTTAAAGTTCAGAGGAGAAAGACAAATGAGAAATGCAAAAAAAGCTAAATCAAAAAACCACAAAACCCCACCCTAAACTCAAAAGAAAACCTTTATGCTGCAATAGTTTGCTAAAATTATGCCAAGAATGTACACTTCTCGAACAGAACAATGTAATTAAGAGATAAATAATTCAGAAATATTATTCACTGGGGTTTACCCAAGAGACATCAGTTAATTGTTCATCCATTGAACAATAGTGTATTTTGTTACAGGGGAGGTTTTTATCCCTCTACAAGCCCTATATCCCATCTGTTGAAGTGATGTTATGTTCTTCCATAAAAAGGTTTTTGGAGCCCTTGTTCCAGACAGAGTCCCTAGAAAGTCTTCAATGAAATTAAATCTCCATGATCATTAGTAATTTGCCTTCTGAATTTGCAGTAATTGAGTTAAAGTTCTCCTCAGCCTGAGCAATCTCAGCAGCATCTTTGTGCCTGGATTTAAAGGTTTCAGGATAGAGTTGTCTTCTTCAATCTACTTTTGAGACAGTAGAGTTCAAGTGTGGCTGCTAACACTGGAAGCTGGTCACACTGCCCGTACATTTAAACATTCTTTTTTAAATCCCCCCAAAAGCCACAGATGATACTCCCTCTGTCTCTCCTGTCATCCACAGTTAATTATACTTTTGAGCACAAAGTATTTTGTCACCTAGTCGTCCAGATGTGTGGCCTGGCACAAAGGTCACCATGAAATAAATTCTTCCAAGGAGGTAGCTGTGCCCTCAGTGACCCTTGAAGGTCACAGTGAATGCAGAGCAAGCGTGTGTTCTGCACGTGAAGCTGCTCTGGTCCTGCACTGACTGAGCTGCAGTAAGGTTTCAGACAGAGCCTCATGCTGCAAAGATGAGCAGCCTCAAAAGCGTTCCAGTTTAAGATGAAGATAATGTCCACAATGGCAGGACATGACGGAATGTCTAACAGTTAAATCAGTGAAATGCGACAGGATTTTTTTCTTTAAGAAAAGCATCTCCCAAATGCCAAACTCCAAATTATACCTTTAAACTGAAGTTACTTAAAATACAGCATATTCCAGCTTTATTAGGTCACATCCTATTACAATTATCTGCTCAGAGTTGAATATTATTTGAAAAAAACTATTTTCCTCATTTGGATAAACTCCCTCCCAGGATGAACCTCACATCCTTTAGGTTGCAGGTGTTCTGCCCACTCAACCTGAAAATTAAGTGTAAAAGGAAACAACAGTTAAGGGCAGGGCCTGAGTACTTTTTCCTTTGCAGTGCTCAAGCAGTCAGCATGCAAAGACAAGAAACCATTCACAATCTCTATGTCAAGAAGCTATCAATGAATTTTGCACAACTCTTCCCTTTACTCTCCCTCTCCAAATCACTTAACATAAAATATCTTAAGAGCGGAAACGCTCTGAAACAGATAATGACTAAACCACTCCTGCTGACAAAACAGAGAACAGGCCTCCCTGCTTTACAACCCAAGGCAAAAGACTGGGTGGCCAGTCACTGTTTCTCAGTTTCTTTTGGAATCCTGGGGATGTTCTGACTGCTGGTTCGAAGAGAGGGCCCAACGTCTGCCGGGAGGTGCCAGCAGGGACAGCTGAGCACAGCACCCCCAGTGCCAGCAAACACCGGGGACCCGGCCCGGGGCGGCGGGGAGCAGCGCTGCACACCTCTGCAGGACCACCAGACACGCTTCTGAGCCACTGCACAGTTCTGCAGCATTTCAGAGTGTCATGAAACTGAAGATATGCTTACCACAACTAACTAGCAAGGACCACAAATTAGGTACTACTGCTTAATAAAAAAAAAGGTCCTTTCTTATGCAGCCCTCTCATTGCTTAACCTCATTTTGATTGCTGGCTCAAAGACTATCTATTTACATAGATTAATTCAAGATGCCAGCCTTCAACTTCTGTACTTCTGGGGAATGTTTTAAGTATAGTTGCTGAAAATAATGAGTAGTGGTCTGAGCATGTCTTTTAATAACACAGCCTATTCTGGCTGCTGTGGTGAAAGAAAGTAGTAATACTGTTAATGAAAACCATCTGGGGCTTGTGCTTTTGCTTCAGATCAATTCTGAACCAAATAATTGGTGAAGCAGGTGCTTTGACATGCTGCATATACCACCAAAATCCCATTTAAGAATAAAATATAAACTGTATGGCAGCAGCAATGGTACTGTTGAAGAGAGTACCACGAAGCTGAACCTACCGGAGAATCTGCTTCAGTTGTGTAAACTGAATGGCTTTGAATTGTAAATGACATTCTCAAAGTGCCCCCTCTCACAAGATAAAACTCTGGGCATTAGTAACTCCTGAAGACTTGCTCCTAAGAGCACAGTACAACTTCACTGTGCTGTACCATATATTCATTATAGAGAATATCGATTACAGCAAGAATTTAGATTGCTCATTTCTGCTAGAAGTTGTTATGGAAAGGTAAGTGGAGCCTTAAACTACACCATGCTTAGCAACTGATGAGTGCTCGTGCACAGTTTATTTACATTTCACATTTCACACACTAAACCTGCCTTTAGAAAAAATCCCAAACCAGAACTTATAAAAACTCACAGTAAAACTGTTTACACTTTTCCCTAAAAATATCAGCATTTCTTTTCATATGCTCTTGAATTTTAGTAATCATTTCAATAGACAATGAGACAATAAAAACTTGTTTGACAAATATATTAAATATTGGTATATAAGAACAGGATTTTCACCTTATGAATGATTAAAAAAGTTATCATAACCCAGAAAGATAGAAGGTTATTAACCTGTCATTTAATTTTGAAGAGCTAGAAGTACAGATTTAGAACTACTAGGTATCTTAGTATAACAATTTTCTGAATAATTTTTTAGGGGAAAAAAAAAAAAGCTGCTTTTTTGAGCTAACTGCCAAGGTCCCCAAAGTTCTCTACAGTAAGTCCTAAAACTAGAGTAGTCTTTGATTTTATGAACAATGTTAATCAATTGCCAACTTCCCTTCCCCCCTGAAGTCATTCATAAAATCAGATGTGATGACTTGTCTGGATTACTGGAACTACATGGACCATTTCCTCCTGCTCAGAAGCAAATGTGAATGTGGTCAAGATCTCAGCACTCACCCAATGTCAAGAATTAAAAAAAAAAAAAACCAACCTACAGATTGGAGGCTTAATAGATTTTGGCATTAGTTTGCTGTGCTAACATGTCACAAATCAGGATTTAAATTTAATCTAAGTCACGGCTTTCCGCTTTGTAACAAGAGGCTGTTTAAGGCAGAAATAGCCATACTCCACTACATCATACATGGATGAATTCAAGTAGGACACTGATTACATGGGGTTCAATGCCTGTGCACAAACAGCAAGTGCCCAACTGCATCTGTAAGAGATGAAACAGATTTTAAAGAAAGGAAAAACGTGTTCCTTAGAGAGGTCCTCCAACAGCTGGTCGCCTCTGCTCAGCTCTCCCAGTTTGAGCTGTTGTCTTGATGAATGCATTAGGAACAAGGTTTGCTTTCACTCACACAATAGCTGCTGGGCTGCAGCAGATGGTCCTGCAGCTCTGGTATGAAAAACTGCGTGGCCTGACTCAGCCAAAACACCTCATCTAAACAGGTAATAAAATTCCCTGGGGAGTCCTTGCTATCTAGCTTCCAGCCACTGAAAATCCCTGATTCAGCCAGAATTTTCTAACACAAAGAGCATGGCCCCCAAAAGATGCTCCAGTAAAGACTTGCTTACAGAACTAAAAGTTGTGTCCGTGCAGTGCTGTGCCAACACTAATGAGAGGAAGGGGCGTAAGAGAGAGATTTCTTTGTTACAGAAGGGAATGAAAACATTTTAAGAAATGCTGCCTTCAGTTGCTTCTCGTTGTAGCAGCTCCTGATGGAGAAGAACCTGCAAGGAGGCCTGCAAAGAAATAGGACATTGAAAGAAAACCTTCACACTGACCTTTCTCCCGATCACAAAAACCTGATGGAGGCTATGGCACAACACAGGTGATGAGCACTCAAATGAGAGATCAGCAAATGGCTACTGTACCCCAGAAGCATGACTGCATATTCTGGCAACAGATGTGGTATGAACACTTCGGCATTTTCCAAACTTTTACCTATAACTTGAAGGTCTGACTCCAAGTCAAAA
Source organism: Donacobius atricapilla (assembly GCA_013397315.1). Classification (NCBI taxonomy): domain Eukaryota; kingdom Metazoa; phylum Chordata; class Aves; order Passeriformes; family Mimidae; genus Donacobius; species Donacobius atricapilla. Next base: position 226,521 of record WBMY01003225.1, on the reverse strand, counting down.
AATTCCAAGAGTCCAGTACAGTGGAAACAAAACTTCCTCTCTCTAGTTTCAGATGTGCAAAAGAAATAGCAAAATCCTAGTTCCTATGAATAGGGACTGCTGTCACAACCTTTATTAACATGTGCCCAAGAAGATCAATACATGAAATTATGCCTATAATAGTGCCACTTCTCCATTCTCTATGAGACTTTGCTTAGTTTTCATTTAGCTTCTCATCACATAAGAGAATAATATACTCATAAGAAAACTGCATTTTGTGTAAATAGTATGGTTTCAAGCAGACCACATGTGGTAGGTGAAGCTCTATTAAACGCCAAAATATAAGCAATCCCTTTCAAGATACAGGGAAAAAGATTTCATGAAATGTTAATACCATAGTGCATGCTGAAAATATCGCAAATTATGACGTACCATAGAACTGTGCCAAGAAGACTGAAGTAATTCCTCTAAAACACAGCCTCACCAAGATGCAAGCAATCAAAGCACTGAAATGATAACTTCTCATCTAATGCCTGTAACATTATGATGGCATATATTAATAATGTGGTGAATATACATACTCCCCTTAAAAAGATGAGGAAAACAGGTGGATTAAGTGACAGTTCAACAAATGAAAGAGAAGCCAGTTCCAAGAAGCACAAGCTTTCAAGACAGAGTTCCTCAGCCACAGATGCTGGAGTTGTACACTTACTGTACTGGGCCGGGCAGTGAAAACAGACAGGTATTTGTGTCCTACCTCCTACTGCCAACACAGGAATTTCATGCACAAACCTGTTTTGCATTTTCTAAATTTGAACTCAAAAATTTAGTCTTCTTTTGAGAAATGTCTTGGTGAAAGAAATTTTGAGATCCCATAAAAACATGAAGATTGGTACATAGCAGAGAAATGAGCATTTTTGTGTGTGTTTGACAGTTTGAGGCTTCTTTAAAAGAAAAACCCCTTAAATTGTAAAACTGATAGCAAAACTATGTATTGTGAGGGACTTAAGGCATTTGTGAATTTTGGGTTTTTTGCTTGTTACTTTAAACACTGTAAAAAACACCACAGCAGTTACTGTTTTTTTTTTCAGGAGAACACCTACAATTTTCTGTACCATATAAACACATAAACAACTTCATCTTAATGGCCTGAAATGATTTATTGAATATATACAGCATGTACTTCTAAAACACAGTGCATTTTAATACACTTGCCAAACCCTACATAGGAGTATCGATGATATCCATTTCTTTCAGAAATTCATACACTCATTTTGGATTACTGCCAGAGACTGAAACAAGGAAGGGAGCTTGAGAGAAATTCTTATTGCAAGACTTGTCTCAGTTTGACTTGACTGACTTCTCTATAGTTACATTACGCTCCAGTTTGGTGCAGATGTTCTAATGCTTTGAAGTGCTTGAAGTCTAACAGAAGTTACTCAGGAAACAGGACTATTTCAGATAAAGGTAAGGTCATGCAAACGTTGTGTGGCGAATTTGCCTCTAAGAATGAGTAATACAGAAACTAATGTGTCCACCAGGGAGAAACGCTCTCCCCCTTCCCCATACTGCTTCCACCACAATGAGTAAGACAGCTGTTGAGGTGCATGTTAAAGCAAACACCTTAACTCAAGAATTTCTGCTGCTACTGAAAGTCAGTATAGTTTTGTTCTATCTCACCCCAATATAAATGTTTATTGCATTTTTTTTCAGATAAACATTCACCTGTTTTTGTCCAACATTCAGAGCAGAGTAATACTATACATGTAGCTCAAGATGTTGGAAAAAATGTCACTACATTATCCAAACTGGAGGATGGGGCATTTAATTTGGTAGAAGAGATTTTCAAAGGTAAAGAGGTCAAGTCAACAAACACGTGTCACAACCACATCTTATGACTTTGATAACTCCTCCTCAAACTCAATGCGCTCTGTACAAAGGTCATAATTTGGTGGGCATGCATCCAAAAATATACTTACTTTAAACAGAAGTTACCATTGCAACCATACATTTTCAACAGCTGTAATGTCAACATTAAGATAAACGTGTGGGTAAATTTCTGCTTGTGAAGGAGTTCTAATGACTATGCAGAAATACAAAAATAAAACCTCAAGGAACCCAAACCCTAATTTATTAATGCTTAATGACAATCAGGTCCAATCCCAGTGGTAAGGTATTTTTCTCATACTATGATAAAAATGAATTAACCACTAAAAAGGTATTATTATCTATCTTGGGTAATGCAACAGATTGACCATTCTGTTCATCCATAAATCACAGTATCAGCTGTTGCCACATCTGTTAAGTGGTGGTACTTCAGTGTAACACACTTTAACTAAACTGCAAGAGAAGAATCCTAAAATGCCTTGCTACAGAAACAAATCATTACAACTGGAACTTCTCTGTTCTTTCAGTGCAGGTTAAAAATCTTAAAAATTGAAATCATGCGAAAGAAATCCTCAGAATAAACAGGAATTTCTCAACAACACATTCAAGTATCAGGACACTGTTAAAGACCAATACACTGAATTTCTTTAATCTGAAAAGTACAATAAAGGAGACCCTGTAGGAAAATCTCCATTTCTGAGATGGATAGCTAGCAATTGAAAAGAAAAACCCTCAAATTTCTTTGTTCCTGGCAATTTGAACTTTCAGCAAGACAACTGATATGTTAGTCCTTTTTACTTTACTATGTTTTACAGGAGCTATTTTTAGCCATTTCAAAACTAATGGAAGAGTTGAGAGTCTACATTCCACTCAAATTAAGCCATCATCTTTAGCAGCCAACTATCTGGTACAGTATAACTGCAGCAATACATGTAAGAGATAATACTAACATCTGTTTTGTAAGGCAAGAGGCCAAGTGGCTAAATACTAGATCCTGGTGAAGGAATCAGATTTTTTGCTTTCTAGGACTGTATGCAACAGTGGCTTCACCAGAGCTAATGGTTTCCCAGCTTGGTAGCTGAATCTGTTATTACAGGAAAGGGATGTATGTTTGTATTGATACCAAGCATCTGTGTCTTCATACTCTAGGACTGAGAACTCCTTCACAGGACCTTGGCTTGCTGTAGCTGAAGTTACTGAAGTTCACAGCCCACACTCCAACCAGCTGGAAATCCTGCTTTCACCTCCAGCAGTAAAAGAAGGATGGGAAAGTCTCCTTAAATCCTTTCCTCCTTTTACAGGTGATCAGTAGAAAAGATCACTTTTCCCTGTTAGGACTGCCACACCCATAATTCCACTTGTAGAGATGCAGGCATCTCATTCCCTGCTCTTCCATTAAAAGTTTACATATGAACACAGAGTTATTTATAGAAGCATTACTTCATGTCCCATTTGTCTGAGACTTCTTCAGAGCATCACTGATGCACACTGTGATACATCTGAATAGTATTTTTGCAATCCTTCTTTCTCTGAGTCTTAAAATACGGTAGAAAGATTCTCACTGGCTCTTAATGTCCATTTTCTATTTAAGAATTCCCTAGGCATTATAGAATAATGAAGAAATAGAATCCTGTCTTAACCTAAAACTGAAGCCAAAAGAAATTGCCTGACTTAACTGCTTTGTATGCAACAGCAATGAAAAAGAGGCGGATAATTTCACTTACTACATGGATTACAAAAAATTCTTAATACATTTCTAAATACAAACCTGCCTAAACTTTGGTTTTAAAACCTTTCTATATTTTCTTAGTTTTTAGGAGCCCTGATTCCCCACTGACTGCAATACAATACTCTAAGTAAATCTATGCTTTTATGACTGAAAATGAACATATGACTTACATATGAAGTTTGCAGTTATTCTACACTACTGAAAAGTGTAGAATAAAAGCCTAGGATTTTAGCAAAGGATTTCTTAATGCATATTGAACAAATTTTACTCTTTATGTTCAGTCTCAGCACCATCTCCCAAGTAAGCTATTTCTTGTTTTGCACACATACTTGCATAGTACTATCCTCCATCTAGCTCTTGTTACCAGCACACTTAAATAGCAATTAAATAGAAAAAGGGAAACATCTGTTTCAAAATAATCAATGCACCAATGAGACCTCTAACGTAACAGAAATAAAGCAGAGCAAAACAACAGTTTTTCTATGCATCATGTATAGACATACATATAAAACTCAATCTTAAAGGATATCCTATAAAAACATATCTATGTAACAATGGCAAAAAGGTCTCACCTTATAACTGCATTAAATTAGGGGATTTTTTTTTTATACTTCTGAGTATTCAGAAAACCCACAACGAGACATACTTGTTAGCGATCTCAATACTCTTCCTTTTCAGAGTGGGTAAAGTTACACATGCACTCTACGTGTTTTCCAGCAGCAATCCTGTGAATGGAACCTTGAATGTGGTATGGAACCCGCTTATCCCAAATCAATTCATTTTTTAATACTAAAAGCCCTATTTTACAGGGCACATATAAACACCAGTTTTCATATATATAATTTCAAAAAAACATCCTAGAAATACTTGTTGCCAATGTGAATCTGATTTTGGTATGCTCCTAAATTTTGAAGCATTTTTCTTAAGACTAATAGTTTTCCATTTCAGTTCAGGAGCATTTCAGTTAGCAGCCTGAGAAAAACCTTCAGGTACTACTAGAAACTGAAGCATGAAAAATATGTTCAACAAAAGTAGAATATTCTGCTTTATTAATAACTAAGAACTACCAAAAAATACACTCGATATGACATTGAGCAAAACCTTCATGAAGAAGTACCTTAAGCTAAGGAAAGAAAGTACGGCAGTCAGAAGCTATTTCTGGTTGAAGTTTAACCTGCGGCATTCCCCAGAGTATCTACAATCTATTCCTCTATAATGACCTCTCTAATCTAAAGCATGTCATCTTCAGGAGACAAAAATACACGAATTAACTTCTGACTGAAAAATACCGGCAGGAAGAGGACTCCTACTTGATGAAAGAGACTTGCATATTCTAAAATTTAAGTATTACACAGTTGTGGCTGTTTCCTAACTGCACTTGGAAGGGCTGATCGTGAGTGGATGGGGTGTGTTTCTTTGATGCTCTCCCAAGTATTGTATTAAAGATGTCAAGAGTCACAGGAGAAAAATAAAAATCAGTCTCTATAATAAAAAAAGAAATTTAACTATGAAAATAAAGTACAGTCCCAATCTGTCTACACCGTTTTCCAAATTAAGCTAAGATACTATATTTAGCTAAGGCTACCATCCTCTCAACTCCAAACATCTCTGACCTCTCTGAGCATTAGTGGTTTCTTTTTCATGCCCTTCTCACTGTTTTACCCAGCCAGGACACAATGAACCAGCGTTATTATGAACATTCTGGGGTACAGCCAAGGCTTCAGGTCCTCCCCATTTTCTGCAGAGGCCAGAACTACAGCCAGCTAACCCCGAGTGAGAAAGAGGCAGCTCAGTTCATTGCCAGTGTATGCCACTAAATGCTCTCTGACTCTGTATCTCAGGTTTGCAGCAATTCCCAGCAGTCGTACTTCACTATGTACTAAGTATATTCATTGCAATAAAGAAACATATATATTTCAGACAGATTATTTTGTAACAGTGGAAAAATTAACAGAAGTAATTTGAAACATCTGACATTTTCAATGTACATTGTCAGCAAAGTTCAAGACCAAAACTAGTGGAAGAATTTCCAGAAAAAAACTACATGCCAGATAGATATGAAGAAAAAAATAATTCAGCTCCATCGTTCAGAAAATGTATGTGAATCAATTCAGAATGTGGACGCTTGTAGTTAAGTTTTAAAAATCTGTTTACTTGAAGTACTGTATAAACCTTAAATTGACAGTGAATTAATTAAAATAGATGCAACATATGGGAAGGGAGGCAAATGCTGAAGAAAGGAAACGCTACTTTTGAGCTCATATAACAGTATAGTCTATTGTAGAAAGAAAAAAAATGGCAAAAATGGGAGACCATTAGCAGAACTTGGATCTCCCTTGCTTTTCTTTTATACCCATGGTCTTGCAGTTCAAGAATGCCGCTGGAGTTAAAGAAATCAATTCCCACATGCACAGAAACTGCTGCCCTGACACGTCACTCCCATCAGTGAGTCACTCCCATCAAAAGGAAACAACTTCAAATTAGTGCTGGCTGCTAACCTGAAAAATATATGATGATACTGACACCCCTCTACAGCAGGCCATCATTCCTTTTCCTCCTGCACTTAAGAAACTTCTAAGGATTTTTAAAAAATCTGTTAGAATTAGTTTAATTAAAACAAGAGAATATATTCACTTGCTCTCTTGTATGGAATCCTAATACAGATAAAGACCAATTTCTAAAGCAATTAAATTTACAACTGTAAATTGTTTCGGCATTATGTAGCATGTTACAAGTAAAGGCAAAATTCAAGAAAGGAGTTTGGCCCTCAAACAAAAATTAACTGCTGATAAATGCCACATACTTTGCCATAGATTAATATTTTGTTTGAGAAATGCACATACAAAATGAAAAGGAAAAAACTCGGATCAAGATGCTCCATTGTGAAATGGCTTGCTTATATGCTGAGGAATCATATTTGAACCAGCTTAATAAAAATGAATAGTTAAAACTGATTTTTTCACTCAACAGAAAAATACTTACTTTGACTCACACTGACTTGCATGAATAAAGAAATAGAGTACAATCAAAAAACCCTCTGAAAGAAATTGTGTTGTTCTAACGTTGAAGCACTGTCTGTTTTTATTTTCAAAATGTCACGTTCCTGTCTCTTCAGGACAGGAGATACCAAAGACACAAATCATAGCAACTTGAAGAAAACTCCCAAAATAATGAGTTAAGTTTCAATAACAAAATTTAAGTAATCTTTCTGAAGACCCCTAGTTATGGATATTGTAATGTGCAAATCCTAACTTTTGACATCCAGGCATTCTTAGCCTAAAACAAGGTCTTCATATGAGCTTATAAATAAGCAACAAACAAACTCAAATATTGAAGAAAACACGCTTCCATTAAAGGAGATTGCCGAGTCTCAAATGGGCAGCAGTTCAAGAATGCTACACGAGTAGTCAGGCATGTACGATTTACAGTACAGTTTTTACTTTTCTACTGCTGTCACTAAGTTTAGAATATGTCTACAAAAAGGCCTTGCTGATTTTAAAATGTCCTGTAGATCTGTATGCTTGTTTTTGTATTTTTCAATACAAGTCTTTGAAACTTTGACTTTGTCTCCTGTAATCTTTCGCCAGAATCTGGTTTACTGTACAGGGTCTCCCCATCCGATTATACCCACGTAATTCCCTCCACGCTCTGGATGGGTTGCAGGCAGCACACACCCTTACAACTTCAGAGGTTAACAATACTTGTCCCAAAAGCTGACACTTCTTTGTCATCATTTATCTTATAGTTCTAGCTTCCACAATTTGAGTATTAGGAAAGAAAGAATCTTGTCATGTCATATGCAGATCTATCTATAAAGGCAACATCCTCTTAAAACACATTCCATTTAATTGTTGTGCAGTGTCTTCCCATATAAACCAACACATGAAGTTGAAAAGCAATGGATGGTTTTACATATTGTGCTTGTAAAAAGCAACAGGCCACACAGTCAATTTGCATTCCTTCTAAATTCTCAGCAATAGCTTTGGATGCTTTTGAGTTTATGTTACTCAAAAATCCAAGCAATAACAAGTATCACAATGATGAAAAAGAAACTTCAATCTCAGATCTAGTAAGCTCGGTGTTGTAAATAGGGCAAGTCCTAAAATCTATCATAAAAGGAAGGGGTTATGTTCCTCCTCCTGCAGAAGAGAAACAAGAAAGGTAGAAAAACAGAACCAAGCAAGTTTTTTCCATTTTAATAAGAACTGGCAAAAAGTTTCTAGCCTACATTACAGGAATAAGGCTGCTGTTACCAGAGAGCTTTGGAACACATGGAATCAGCAAAACCAATCTCTTTGTTTATTTTAAACACAATCTTTCACCTCAACAGCACAGATATAAAAAAATACATTCAGGGTTTGTAAGTACAAGGAGAATGAGAAAGAACTGATAATTTTGAAATTAGTTCAACACAAGAACATGGAAAACATTTAATCACTTAGTTACCTCAAACTACTTCTGTATCAGATTTTTAGGCCTTTCTCCCCCAGATTTGGCTAGACCTCTGAAACACAGCATCAATCTTGTACACAGTAGTGCAGAGTCCTCTAAGTGGTGCTTCAATTGATGCTCATGTGACCATTCAGAGATATTTTCTCATTGCAAACATTCAACTCATCTTTGTATGGGTTTTTTTCCCTACTGCATATTCAAACGTCTCACAATTATCACGCAACTCATTAACTGACAAATATATTCAGATCAAGCTGTATATAATACCTCAGTATCTTCATTATCTTTAAGGGCAGTACTTAATAGTATTACTTGCACAGTACTTTGCCTTCACTCCAAAATTCAATCCCATCCATTTCAATTGTACACTCACTTTTTCTTACATTTCAGTTAGAGAAATAACAAAAAGACTCAAGATTTTTCAAAACTAATTCTTGCATTGAGTGCATAAAAGGCTTAACAGTTTTATCACTTCTGAAAGTTAGCTAATAAACTTGGGGTTATATCCCTACACTGACCTCGCGCACTGCTACAAAACCTTACCACTGTTTCAGCCTTCAACATCAAACTAAATGTAACTACATCTTCCATCCATGCATGATGTCCAAACTAATTCTACTTTTAATGCTTTTTCAGACAAACAGGTTTTTACGGTCACATGCATACCGCAAGACTTTATGCTTGAAGAATGTCAAGCTAGAAAAGAATTGCCACAGACAGTGCTTGTACTGTTCATTATCTGCATATTCACCTGCAGCAGACTCGGACTCTTCACAGTCCTTAGCTGTAAATCTGTAATATGATAAACATTTTACTGCACGAACCACCACTGCAGGCAAAAAAACCGCATCCTAAAGAACCAGCAGTCCTGACCTCCCCTAACAGTTTGTTCCTGCTCCAGACCATCCACCGAGATATGCCAGAACAAACCTTTATATGGCCACACAGTGAACTGCAATTATGAACCTGATCTGGCTGAAAACTAATCTAGGGTGGAAAAAACCCAACAAAATAAAACAACAAAATCTGCGTGCCATATAGCTACCTGTGCAAATGTGAAGCAATACAATATGGCACACGCTCACTTTCAGCAGTGGTACCAGCTGACAAAGTCTGACACTTCCTTTGAGCAACAGACTCAAGTCTGTACGGGCAAAGCTTCCAATTCCAGCATGACATCATCAATAAACCAACTACAACTTCTCCATCCTAAATTTACCTCACCTGCCTTACATCTTATAGCAACAAAGAAAACCAAACTTAATATACTTTTGATGGTTTTCAAAAATACATACGTTGAAGTTCCTAAGTTCACAGGGCAACTATGGCACCAGTGATATACCAAACCATATCACTATTACCTGGTTAATAAGACTGTGTTTGGGACTTTGAAATAAAAAAGGACATTTTTTCTGATTTTTATACATCAACTCTCTATTTCTCCTCAAAAGTTACATAAAGTTTATATAAGGAAAAAAGATACACATACATGCAGCTGAGCAGAAGAATAATTTCAGAACACCTACGCACTTCAATTATTTACAAGTACTATTTCAGCTAAATAACAGACTTACTATTACTTCTTATTAATTTTAATAACATATTTATTTCAATAGTATAACAAATATGAGTACATAGGATATTGCATATGTATTTATGAAGTTCATTTACATGTATTTATTTTCTGAATTTCATTACAGAAAATGTATATGGTAGTGATGTTCAAGTACTTTGAGTACTAAGAGCTAAAAAAACTCAAACAACCACAAGGTGTATCATCCCCCACAATCCAAGAACTGAGCAATATTCTCTGGGTTTAGGGTTCAGAAAACTACTATTACTGTATTCACCCACAAGTAAAGTTCTCCTTTCTGACCTGATCTGCTTGGAAGTGTTTCATCACAGTGACAAACAGAGCCCCACAATATTCTTGAGATTTATCTTAGAACTTTAGTAAAATCTATTACCACCTTGGTATTGCAGACTTAATTATGCCTTCTCCTGGCAATAGATCTGTTGCCTACTGCATTTTGTTACATCCTAGTAACAAGTGTGGAAAGTTAAGGGAAAGCTGTCTCCCTGATTCTCCTCAATACAAACCGAACGGATTCTGCTACTTTCATTTTCAGGCTAACATGCTCTTGTGTTTAATGGAAACTTAAAATCTATGAACCCTACTACCAGGCTGCAAGGTAACAAATATCATAAAAACCTCAAGAGAAAAAACAGTTTGCTTCAACACCAGGCTCCCATATATAACACCACAGACAGGAAGCAGATATTAAAGGCTTCAAGTTCTCTGATCTGCTTTTATTTAGAGATGAAGTCAGAAACTCTCTATCATTTAAAAATCATCTCCAGTGAAGAAAACAAGGCTTCAAGGAATCTATAGGACTTGGAGGTAGAAAAAGCAAGTTAATTTAGTCACGTCCTCATTAAGGTTTTTGCTAACCCTGATTTGTATATTGGGCCAGAGCACACTGTCCCTGGGTCTTGCCACATATCAACCTTTCTTCATGGCGTAAAAAAAGAACAGGGAAATGCTGCATATACTAAACTTTCACAGCCCAGCCCTTTCCAGTCATCATTTCTTATTTGGTACCTATCTGATAGCTAGCTATGTATCTACAGTAAAGTAACAAAGGCTTTTAGTATAGATATACTTGGCCTAGGAAAATACATTTCTACTAAGAGTCCTATTTTTTCCCTGGCTGCCCAGTGGAAGCAACAAACTCCATTACTGAGAGCACAGCCTTGCCAGCTCCGTGCATCCACTGCAGAAGTGCTCTGCACACGGCGGCAGCAGTAAACAGGAAGTACAGCCACAGTGGGCATGATGTTGATACAGAGTATAGGAAACCGTGCCTATACCTAACAGCAAGAAAAATGTAAGGTGTGGCCTGCTCTTAAAAAACAATCAGCTCAGCACTACCCAGCTGGTGGTCCCGCAAGGGAGCCATGGGAACTGATCACAGGAACTCTCTCCGCTCACCCTACTGGCGAAGTTAAATGCACCATCTCAAAGAGCTTCACTTCAGCCTCTCTTATTAACCACAGCAGAACAGCAGCAGAATTCCCAGCAAAGCTGGCTTGTTGATGTGAGTGTCGCCCCACCACAGAGACCTCAGCCATCTCATCCTCACCAGCTACCAGAATTTGCACTGCCAAACCTGATGGATGCCACAAAACTTCCTGAGTTTGACATACAGTCACAGAATCCCTGAAAGTTTGGAAAATCATCCCACAAAATCATGACAAAATCCGGAGAGCAGTACTTTGCTCCAAAGGATGCACTCCCAGACTGCCGTGCAAGTAGATCAATTCACTGGTGAGGTGTCAAACAGTAAGTAACCGGGAGCTGTAAAATGGCAGTAACAAAAATGGTGTCGATTTGTGTCACTGTGACATAATTGTATTGCTGCAGTTCAAATAAACAAACATATCAGATCTACTGTTACTTGTAAGGACAGGCCTAAAGCATTTCGTTAGCTAACAGCACTATTAGTTTCTGTTTCCATGTAGTACTTCTCAATCATATCTCAAAGTAACAGAAGCCACGGATTCAATACTACAAAATAAATCTCATTTCTTTAAAAGAACCTCCCCCACCCACACCAAACACTAGCAAAGATACACTTTTGCTTGTGCCAGGAAGTGCAGACCAAGCATTAATAATTAAAGCTCCAAAGTACCATACAAAGCTTTGCCCATGCTAGAGCACAGTCTCATGAGAGATGCTTCAGCTCAGTCTGTTCTTCAACCCATTCACTTACTGGACCCATGCAGCAAAAAAATAAAACAAAAAGCCTACCATCAACCAATTTGTACANATAAGGTAATACTGGACATGGCCACTAGGGAAAAAAAACCCTTCTATTACAAAAAAAAAAAAGGAAAAAAAAAAGAAGAAAAAGAAAAAAGACTGAGCCCTCCACTGTAGATTAACACATATAAGACTTTGTTACTCTGAATCTGTGAAGAGGTCTTAGTCCCTAATTCAGCACTGAGGCACTGATAAAGAAATTCTTAGTCCCAACATGAAATCCTCAAACCACTGTTTCCCAATGTGAAGGACATATTTATCTAGTTATTCTGCTGCAGATTTTAGGTTTCATTGTAACAAATAACCTTCACAATGTGTAAAACAGTTCCACAAGAGCTATTACATATAGCATAACTAAATACTTTTCCACTAGCCATTACTAATAATTTATCTAGAGTTCAAGTAACAGATCTGGATCCTAAAAAGACAGCTGCTCTGATGAAGAAAATTCAGTCAAATGTATACAAGTCTACATCATACACAAGCTCCTGTGTTAACAGGAAGACTAACAGAATTCAAAAAATGGAAAAAAACCACCCCAAACAAAACAAAAAACTCCACCCATGGACTGACCAATAGGTATTTTAAGCACTCTTTATGTTCCACTGAGAACAGGATGCGTATTTTGCTAATACGAGATTTGAACAGAGGACTGTTTATAGGGTAATACACATCCACAAATGCAAAAAAACCCCCAAAGTGCTTCTCTAAATCCACCAATTGTGAAAGCATTTGTAGGGACCTAAGAAGTCACAAGCGGTTGTACATCCATTTTCATTTCTTAGCTGCAATTGACTAGTTCAGGATATTTTCACCTGAATGTGACATTCTTTCCTCCTGAAGAAGCCAGAGTCATTCAAAATTATTTAAAGCTAATGTGTCCTATCTGAATATTATTTGAAGGCAGTCTTACTGCTGCTGAGTGTTCAGCCCAATTACAATGTCTCTTCAAAACAGATTAATTAGGTTACTTGTACCTTTTTACGGTGTCCTTAGGCACTTGACCACAGCTAATAATAAATACCCAGTACTTTCTAATTCCAAAAAAGCAGGCATCGTTCCCTCTGTTCTGAAGATGAGGACACTGAGACATGAGTAAGCAAAGTTATCTGCTCAATGTCACCCAGCTGAGAGCAGAGAAGCCAGGAACGAAATACAGGTTTTCAGAATCCCAGAGCGAGTAGTTTAACAAGTACAAGTGCCCAATTTTGTACATATTTATATACAAAACGTAGTTGTACAACCTCAGACTCAACTGTCCAATTTGTATCATGCAGATCAACAAAATACTAAGCATTGTTCAGTCACATTAATGTGACAAATATTCTTGTCCTAGATATGAAATGGAAAAATAAAACAAACCAAAAACTATATGGGATGTGCCATCATATAATCATAATTTACATTTATTTCAGTTGTGCTACTGTTCATCATTATTTAAAAAAAAAATTACCATGGCCTTTAAATGTCGTTCTGTCAGAAAATGTATGCTTTACAATCCCTAAGTACAGCACCTTAGGAAATTAGTTGACCAGGGTATTAAAACAAAATCCCCATTAAAAAATCCCTTTATGCTGACCAGTATAAAGACATTTTTCACAATGTTCTGTAATATTAAAAATATGTATGATGGTTGAATTTGAAAAATTAATTCCAGGTAGACCCTTTAATATTTCCATTTGAAGTAATGGGGGGTTTGTTACACACTTCTTCATTTCAGGGCATAGCCCAAATTCTCTGTCTTGACTAAACAATTTCATTTAAGCAAATAAACCCACGCAACATACTCTTTCCCCCTGATATTAAAGAGTTATTGCTTTGCAAAACACAACTTAGAGTGCAGCAAAAATTTTAGTAAAAAAATTCCTGTAACATTACCAATAAAAGCCCCAAGTTTAGAAGACTTACAGTACTGTCTAGAAAAGAAGTGGTAGTGAACACCTAGAAATACTCAAGTGTAGTCACTGTGCACACACAACGGTTTCATTTAAATACTCTTAGCAATAACTTCTGTTAACCTAGCCATACCAATTTACTATGCTGACATCTACCATCACTGCCACGAAAGTCTTCACACTTCACAAAAAAAATTTCTTTGTAATAATGATTTGAAAAAAAACCAAACCAACTCTTTCTACATAAAAACTTAAAAATAATTTATTTTGTGGTTGCCTTATTTAACAAACTACAGCACTGTATGTTAGTTTAATTTCTTTGAAAAAACAGAGTTACCACTTCCACCAGGAAGTGAAGAGTTAAAGAGTGTGCAATTAACCTGAGAACAAGCACTGGAGAGGTTAGTTTACCTGGTGTACAAAGTTCTAAGGGATGCAAGCCCAGAGAAGGACAGCAGAATTTTGGAAGGGAAGCAACATCAGCAATACTGGTTCTTACCCAAGCTCACTCCTCCTCTTACTAAAGAACCTGTACTGGAGATAAAAGGAGGTAAAAAAGGGGTAATCTGGCTTTATGTAATCTTTCAATCTTTAGTAACCAGGCAATTTCGCTGGTGAAGCTAACAGAACAAACTAAAACCAGGATTTGCTTATTGCCAAGTTTACCTTGTACTTTGCATTTGCTAACTACTGAGAAATAAGCATTGCATTTTTCACCTTGAACATACTTAGTTTAAAACTTGCTAAGTAGGAAGATATACTTTCCACATCCCACTATCAGTCTGTAAAATGTTTGAAGTAAAATAAAATATAGAAGAATGGATACAATATTTTGTAGAAAAAGCAGGACAGAAATATCAAGTGTATATTTGCTAGCAGAGGTTTAAAAGAAACTGCTCTGATATGGCATCACTTATTTAAAATACAAAACTTTCATTGTGAGAAGTGAGATTTAGGGCCCATTTATATAAGCCTTTGAAACAAGTACATGTACCACATCTATGTTTTACCACTTTCTTATTAGCAACTAGTTATTCTGCTCTTTTGGTTTTCATATTTTCTCAGAATCCGCTTCACATCCTGTTAGTCAGTAGCTGTGACAGTCTGCCAATCTTTCTGTCAGGAGCGTTCAGTTGATTCCTAACTACTGATCCACTTCTATCAGCTTCACCCCAAGCTAACACCTGTCTTACAGCACGCTGGAGTACACAGGGCTGTCCTAACACAGCACAAAGCAACGTGTTATACTGATCACTGATACTTTAGAGCCCATGTCAGGAACAAACTTGGCATTTACACCGGGTTTAGCTTGCTTACAATAAGTTTTCACATTTATTAATAAAACATCTAAACCAACATCACCCATGATCTAGATCAGCCCACGTATTTGACCTTTTAAGACTTTACCGTAGCCATGAATTCTACAACTTCCTCATCTTTCTGTGCAGGATTGCAATATGCAAGCGAAAGTCCGTTTCACATAAGCACTTTTTAAGTTAGAGCTGTTACGATTGAGGAACTTCCCTCCTGAAGAAACACGAGTGAAATGGCGTATCTCACACTTCACTGTAGTTCCCTTTACTTTCAGACCATACCACTAAAACAACTGTTATGCACAGGCACATGAAGAGCAATTTTTTGAGGTATTCCCAAGCAGAATTATATTGATGCCTTTGTATTTCACTGCTAACATATGGCATGGCAAACAAAACGCCATCTTTACATCAATAGTTCTTTACAGTTCTTTCTGATATGAAAGTTCCTCTTAAAAGTAACTAAAAGTTAGCAGTCACAAAGCTTAAACCCCACTGGCATTCCCATGTTAACTTAACCTTTCTGTCTTGTGCAAGAAAATGTATTTATTGATACAGAAGTTACCATATATAATGGAAGAGACAGTGCAACCAAAGAATCTAATCCATGCTAGGGTTTTTGGTTGGTTGGTGTGTTTTTTGTTTTGGCTTTTTTTTTTAATTAGTATCACTGTCAGTCTCATTTTGCAAGAAAAAAAGGAACAAAACAAAACCAAAATCAACCTTTCAGATCCCCCAAATAAAAATCTCCATTCATTTCTGCTTAAAGTAATCCGAACCCTGCTTTGGGTACTTCTACAGAAATGTTGCTTCCAATTAGCTTACTTGAAACACTACTATAGTTAGTTATTCACACAGCTCTCCACTTCAAACAGGTTTACCAGCTTATATATCATCGTATCAAATTTGTATTAACATACTGATTCTTCCTAGGAACTTATGAGCCAGTGATTAAAGTTCAGCATTTTAGATGGATTCTTAGCCTTCAGCCATCTCATGTGCTACAATATTAAATAGACTCCTACATCTATTGTGCCTTCTCCTTTTTGCTATTCAAGTGAGCACACCTCCAACATTCAGAATTACAGGAGGACTTAACAGCATTAAGGAAATAAAACTACTTTTTTTTAAAACATGCCTTTCTAATTTTTATTTCACCATTAAATTAAATACTTTCCATTTATGGACTTCTTACTTTGGTTCATTGTCCAACTAATAAATTCAGAGATACATTCTTTGCCTGGGTAAACATAACTTGCATGGAGTTAGTGAGGTATATTAAAAAAGGAAGAAAAGCAAGCTTTCTTCGGAACAAGGAAGCCGAAGAGGTAGCAGGTTGTGCTGACATTTAGAGATAAGAGCACAAAAGTGAAGCTCCGGAATTGCATCTAACCCTGCAGCTGACAAGCAGAAAAGTAACAGTTGCACAGCCAACCAAAACCGGTCAAATTACCGGCGTGGAAACTTCTAAGCCTTGAGCTTTCAACCTTTAACAGCGTTGAGGGGTCTTTTGGGATTGTTTTTTCGTAGTGACAAGAACCCTCGCCGTGTGACAAACGACGTTGATCGCACCATTTTCTTCTCTTCCCAAGCTCGGCGTTCAAGGCCTACAAGAAGGAAGCTGCTGCGGCTCCTGCGCGGTGCCATGTCCAGAGGAAAGAGAGGCTCCTTGCCTGACCCTGGCGCGGGCGTGGGGTAGCTGCCGGGAGCCCTCGGGGCTCGGCCCGGACGAGCGCCGTGCCCCGGGCGGGGGGAGAGCGAGAGCTGCGGCCCCGCAGCGGC
>WBMY01003225.1:197174-209280 GCA_013397315.1 Donacobius atricapilla | reverse complement strand
CGCCCCCGGCCCCACCCCTCTCGCGCGAGGCGCCTGGCGCGAGGCCCCCTCAGCCCCGCGCTGCCCTCAGCGCCCTCAGCCCGCGGCCGCCTCGCCTCGCCTCGCCTCCTCCGTCCTTGCACACTCCATGGTGGTGCTTCCCCATCCCTTAGGCTCCGGCGCTGGGCATCCCGTCGTTTCCCGCTGTGGTGGCGGGGGTTGGGGGGGGTGTGTGGCACATTCCTGGTGTTGGGGGCTGCAGGGGCTCGGCTCTCCCGGGCCCAGGAGACAGGTGAAGCCCTCGGTGTGGTGGGTAGCGAAGGCAGGTAGCTCAGGAAGGAGAGTTCACGCTTGTCTCAAGCAGCCACCTGCCGCCCTGGGGACCTGGAGCAGTGGCCCAGGAGGTTGTGGTGAGTGGGGGCTGTAAATGCCATTTTTAACAGTTTAAAGGGCTAAACATTTGTACTTGGGATGCTTGGTGAGTTTTTGGGGGGTTGGCACTGTTCAGTTAATCTGCAGAGCCATAAGCTTCTCAGAGCTTCAAAATCGGTTTGAGTGTCTGGGAGGAAATGGTTTCTCTCTCCTCGTGGCACCATGTGACAAGACCGTTTCTTTTCAGCTTCCTGCCTGTGTCGAGAATTCCATAAACGTGCTTTCTGTTGTTGGCTCTATACTCACATGCATTCTCATTCCACCCTAATATTGGATGCTATGGTCGGCTAATTGGACTAATGCAAAGTGCTCCGTGGAAGCAATTAGAGCTGTTGTTGTGGTGTTTTGTTTTTTTTTTTTTACTCTATGCAGTTCATGTGAAATTCATAAGCTGAGACATTTTCGATAGATTCAACTTCATGCAAGCATCATCAGCATTTGTTCTGTATATGCTACTGCATCTCTCTCTGTGGTTACAGACCTATCGTGGTTTGTTTGCACTAGGAATGCAAGTTAAACTTTGGAGGGTTGGGTTGTTTTGTTTCGTTTCTTTGAGGAAATAGGAGTGGCAGAAATCAAAATTTAATTATCACTACAATTCCTAGCAAATTTGAAGCATTTTAAGTGTCCTTATACTTCCACCGTCGAGCACCAAGCAAACTTGACAATCTGAGGCACTATCATGCAGTAGAAAAGAAGTTTATGAATATATGCGCAGTTAGTTTTACATAAAAGAAATACTAAGATGATTCTGCGGTATCAATGCACATTTTTACTGAGATTACACTTTCACTGACTACTGTGTAAGTAGCTGTTTGATACAGTTCATAGTCTTTCACATACGCAAATTTATGTCTAGACTTAGTCCACATGAAGCTTCATTTCTGTGCTACGTGGCCTGGCAATTACAGGCTCAGAGGAAAACTTTACTTGCTGATTGTCTAAAAGACATTGTTCTAGAAAGGCTCTTGCCCAGTGAAGTCTGTGCTAGCCCAGCTGGGTGTCAGTGGTAGGAATTAGTGTTATTTTAGTGGTCCCACGTCAGCAGCCGTGAAATGGCTCGTGGTGCACGATGCAGTTTTGTGCTCAGTGCATACAAACAGGATGGGGGGGATGGGGAAAGAAAGACTTTTATATAATAATTTCTCATTCTGACCATGACAGAATGATTCCAAATGTTTAAACTTCATTGGAACTGGTTTTGAGAGCAGATGTTGAAGGATATAAAGAAGTAATCAGAAATGACTGGTTTCCTGTGACTTAGTGACTTCCTACACTTGCCAGCATGTATGTGATCCATTGCTGCAGCTCATCTCCTTGCCTGGCCCCGTTGCAAAGGAGAAGAATCAATGTGCTTGCACGTCTAGTTTACATGATGTGGTCAGAGGGAAACACAGATTGTGCCCCAGAGAAAATTCATAGATATATGAGTGGGTGTCAACAGAGTTAATGAAGCTTTGAGATCCTCTCTAAAACAGGCAGCTGGCTTTGGTTCATGCTTAACCTAGGCTGCCTATTGAGTATAGCCTAGAGCATATTATTACCCCTGTCAAGACACGGCCTGTAGTCTTTTTTTTGTATTCCAAATGTTATTTACACAGCTTGGAAGGACACAGTCCTAGTTTCTTTGATGGAATTGTAGTGGCACAGGAATCTGAAGAGAAGCTGGTTTGGTAAAACCATATTAGCTTAGCTAAAGCTCTGACACTTAATAATTCTTCCTTTAGAGTCTGGAAAGCACGAGGCAGTCCTGGGCAGCTGTAGCTCTGCATTCAAGTGCTGAGGCAGTGGATGGGTGAGCAAGAGGGAGCATTCGGAATGGGTCCCAAAACAGAGGGCGGTTACGTACGTCAGTCCGAGAATTTAGCGTTACATGGAATCCTGAGTTCAGCCTGTGCCTTAAAATATCTGAACGCAGTTTCTTCAGCCATTATTCTGTTAGCTCATCCCTGCAGACCATTAGCAAGGTAGGAAAGCAAACTGAATGAAATGGATGTCAGTACTACTGGCTAAGGCCTTTAATAGTTTCTTTTCTTCAGGTTGTGTTATTAAAGTCTTTGTCACAAAGACCTGCAAAAGTGAATAGCTGAGACTTTCAGTGTTCCTGATACAAAACACACCTTGTGAGGCCTTAAACACAATACAGAACTCTTTAGGTAAATGTTAGGATACTGTAAGCAAAATCAAAGGTATTTTTTAGAATAGTTCTAACTAGTCCAATATATCACCTAAGAAAGAGCTTACTTGCACTTAATAATGCAGTATAAAAATGAGGATTGACATGTGAAGAGCACCAGATAGGTGTTAATTGTATTGTTATACTTGCTACTGGCAAAACTCTACCAGGAAAAAATGTAATTTCTTACTTAGGCTTCTGGTTAATCTTGTTTGTTCAAATTAGTGATGTAGGTCTTAGAGGGACAACAATATAGAGATGTGCCTAGGTATGGGCAATATGAAACTCTTGGAAAGAAGAAATTGGATATGATTCTACATATGCTCTTAATAGATGAGTGGGGCAGAGCAATACTAGGCCAGCTCACCACGTTTTTAAGCACAGAACAAGCTCTAAGAATTAGTGACCTTGTTAATGGCATGGGATAAAGGTTATTTCATTTTGCAGATAATATTGATACCTCTTAAAGGAAATCTTTGTCCCATAAAGCAGATTGCCAAAATTCACACTTCAAGTCTACTTTGGGATAGAATTTAAGTTCTTTCACTTAGGAATAAAGATAGCTAACTATATAAAAGAAACGAAGCCCCAACATTAGTTTAAGAAAAAACAACTCCAAACCACTACCACCACCACCACTACAACAGATTTTCAGTAATGTAACCATTAATTGTCCGTGACTTCTAGACAAAGCAATGTTACTCTTGCATGGTTGACCCTCTAGGTTGGATCCTTCAGAAACCTTATGAAATTCTGGAACTGTGAGGCACAGAAAAATGAGACGGAGAATGTATACACCTTTCCCTTCTTTATTTGTTTACTTCAGCCCAATAGTGTTGTAAAAATAGTATATTAATGATGAATAGTACTTTGCATCTTCCTGTTTTGCTTTGCAAATAATTATGGGAATAGGAGAAGTCTTTGTTTTATAAAACTTCCAATACTACATCTTCCAATAGATTTAGGAATAAATATGTCTAAGTCAGGTTAAAACTTGAAACAAAGAAAAATAAATTATATAATAATCTTTTTTAGGCCAACAACTTGCTGGTGTTTATTAAAGAAAATGCCATAAAGGAAAAAATAAAAAAAAATGAAAAAAATCAAAAGTGTGGATAACTTTCCTTTTTTTGAAAACTCACTTCTTTCTTAGCACTTCTCAGGAGTTAATGACCCGCCTTTCACTCAGATTTCTCAAAGGGAATTCCATGTAAGAAAGAGGGTCCTGAGAGCATGAGAGCTCTCTGAGGCTCTTACTGAGGTACCGCTGGCAGTGAAGGGGACGAGTTTATGGCACATCATAAACAGAAGACTATAAGGACTGCGTAAGTTTATTTAGCTCTTGTGGTGTGTGCAGATTTCATGTGTACTTAAACTCTTCCTTTATTACTCTTTAATTACACAACTAATCTTACAACTTCTGTGTGGATTGCTGTGATGTAATCATAACCCTCCTAGCAATTGCTGCACACTTTCTACTTAAAATTTGTCTTCTATGTTTACATGCTATTACCCAGGGCTAAGTGTAGGCAGATGTTGTGAGGTGTGGAGTGCAACAAACTTTATCTGACTATCTGTTTTATTAATCCTGGACCCTGGGAAGACTTGCAGTCAGTGAGAAAAGAGTGCTCCAGGGGAAGGAGGTTAATCCTTTTTCATTATGGCCTCCTGTTTTTCTTCTGCATCCTTCTCTTATGAGGAAGAGTCGCCGTATGCCAGTTAATGTCAGTGGTACCTTGAGGAGAGCCCTGCCTGTGCAGAACCAGCTGTTAAGATCAGACCTCATTTCTCTAGAGAAAATCAACTTGGATTATTTGAAGTAATAACAAAATGCATTATGTCTTTACATTAAGGCTATGAGCCCACAAATGGATCAACGTTATCGATCTCTACACCTATTCTAAGTCCCAGTGATTCTAATTCATCTTGATTGTAGGATCCAGCTTATTTTACTTGATGTTGTTTCTGCAAATGCCTGCCCAGATGGACTCTGGTGCTTTCAGTGAAGCCACTGAAGTGAAGAGGGCCTGGTGCAACACAAGACCTTATTTTCCAACAATGTAGGTAAGAGATCAGTCCAAGCAAGGTAGCTATACCTCTGGATATTTCCTGGTCTCATTCTTTATTTCTGTAAATTGCAAGCACATTGCTTCAAATGGTGATTAGGGGAAAATACCTTCGTTACAAAAACAAGGCAAGATGACAAATATGTCATCCTGTTATGAAGAAGGCTGATTTCCTGAAGGAATGTAGGTGGCTGGCTGTGACCTAAAGCTGCTATGAATAAACATCAGAAAATTCAGGCTCAGGAGATAATTGAAGGACTTTCTTGTGCAGCAGTAAGATGTGCAACTTCCTATAATTCTAGGAAAATCAAGTTCCTCCAAAAGGCTTTTCAAATATAAAACAAATAGTTTTACAACTTCAGCTGAAATCCCAGACTGCATTTGGAGGAAAGGGAAATGTATTGCAAAGGATGAGTCAGACATGGCTTACCCAGAGAAATCTTTGCAAGAGATCTGTGCATGAAAGGCTGCTGCAGGGATGTCTCTCCCATGCTTGTATTGTGGGGTTTGACCTGCCTGTGGGCAGTCTGTTGCTCACAGGAGTATTAGACTGCAGAGCAGCTCACAGCAGGGTAGACAGAAGTCAGAAGATCGTGTTCATTCTCCTCTGCATCATGCTATTGACAGACTTGTTTCACCTTGTGTTGTGGAATTTGATGTGTGTGACATTTGAACTTCTGGTCGTCCTCAACCAGTTTTAGCTTGCTGTTTTGAAATCCGCAGCAAAGGCTGACAAAACCAGGAAGTAAGTCCTTTGCATGAGGTGTCTGGTGATACAGCATCTGTACATCAGTGATTTCTGAGCTCTAATATATATGTGGACACAAATATGTCGAATGGTCCTGAAACAGACTTCATCAGACACTCAGTCTTAGATGGTAATGATTTCTGGTCATGATTAACTTGATGGCTGTTTTTTTTCTCCATGTCTTTATCTCTCCTCAGAGCCAGTAGCCTGCATATGTAACTCTGTCAGGGATTGAAGTCCTAAGTAGTTATTAACTTGTACTTAGTAGGCAATGTCTCTGAATTAAAAGGGCAGATCTATCTTCATCTAATGAGCACTTAGAACAACAAGAGTTACCTGGCAGGTTTGTAGCTAGCTCTAATTGCATTCTCTTGCTCTGCTGGGACTGACATCCCCCGGAGAGAAGAGAGCTTAAAAACTTTCTGAGAAAATGATGCTTGCATCAAACAATATAAAGAGAAAAACATTCAAAAAAGTTCTGATATCAAATAGGTTAGTACTTCCCCCTCATTCTTCCTTGTCTTAACTCCCTCACCTTCATTTTTTTTTTTATTTTTAGGCTGTGGCAAACTTGCTGTCATGTAATTTAATGCAACTTTACACTCCTTTTATTTATGTTCTGCTGCTTATGAACCCTGTGGTTCAGAGATGGCTTGTTAGTGTATTCTCCTTAATTAAGTGTTACTTAAGCCTAAGGGGAAGTAAGACTAGTACTGTCTCTCTTCTTTCCTTCTTTCTTTTCTTCTTTTTTTTTCCTTCTTCTTTCTCCCCCATCCCTGGAGATGGATGGTCATAACACGAGCGAGCAGGGAAGTTAATCACACCTATCGCATTTGGGATATGCTTTTTAAACTGGCTGTAATTTCCACATATTTCAGGTTCTTCAAAGGCATTTTCTCTTGTTTGAATGAATCTGCTGCCATTTTCATGTTTTCTGAAAAGAACCACAATGTCGAAAGGCTTAGGTGAGATTTCTGTTCTGAAGCCTGGTTGCAAAGTTACTTGTGGAGTGACTCTTCTGACTGGAAAGTGAAGTGATTAGGCATCTGAGAGATTAATTAAATTCTTCTGCTTCTCTTAATTTGCTTAGATACATAGATGCCAGTGATTTTTAAAGTGTAAATGTTTTCTTTTAAGGACTTAATGTCATGGGTTTTATGTTCTAGGGCAAACACTGGAGGTCTCAAGGACTAAGCTGAATCAGTTTGGGTTAAGTTGCTTGAAGTGGATTCACTGAAATCCCACCCTGTCAGTCTGGCCTCGGCTTTGAATTGTTTATTATCATCACATAATGAAATCTAAAACGCTTTCAAGTTGATTTGTCCAGCAGGTAGTTTGCAGTTAGTGAACTTGTTTGTTCTTCATAAGAAAAATGAGGTTAGAAGCCGCTGAAAAACATGAGGAAAAACATTTTGGAGCCTTGATCTGTTTTCTGTAGCTGCCCTGTCAAGGAGCAGTCAGGCAGAGGCAATTGCTGAGGGGGAGTTAATGGCGGAGAGGTCTGAGGTATACTGGTTTGATATTTGAAATGTGATAATGTGGATGTTCTTTATGTTCATTTACGTCTTTGCTTGCTGCAGTGTCAACACGTTAGCTTTAATGAAGGCAGCTTTTACACAAGTGCCAGACATGTCTCCAGCTAAGGCAGCATGCTCATTCTTGGCTT
The DNA here is from genome assembly GCA_013397315.1 of Donacobius atricapilla. Classification (NCBI taxonomy): domain Eukaryota; kingdom Metazoa; phylum Chordata; class Aves; order Passeriformes; family Mimidae; genus Donacobius; species Donacobius atricapilla. The sequence continues at coordinate 202,213 of WBMY01003225.1, read as the reverse complement.
GTTCTTTGCTTTCTTCTCTTGCCTGCATACACCCCTCTTCCCCCTGGAAGCAGTGCAGTGATGGAACAAGGCATAAAAATAAAGTCTAATAATCTCAAAAGAATAAAGTTTACCTTCCTCCTGTCCTATATGCTCTCTCTTCATTCTGAGGTCCATCTAGTAAGCCATTGAACTGCAATGTCCTTAATGACTTTGACTGAGGTAAGAGAGTTTAGATTAATTGAACCTGTGCTAAATGTGGTCATGATCACGATGGACATGATGGGGATATATCAATGATATATCTTCAGAATCTTCAGAACCATGGCTGAATTCTGTAAGAGAGAAATGCACAATTACCTTAATAATTATATAAACAGCCTAATGTTTGGGTTTTGCTTATCATTAATCATGATAGATAACAGTAACAGTTGTTAGAAGAAAGCACCACATCTAGACATTAAAAGCATGGATTTTCACCATGGACCTAAACACAAGAAATCCAGTTGCTGTTTTCACCTGCAGGTAGAGGTTGGTTTAACATTAGAAAAGTGCAATAATATGAAGGATATTAAAATGTATACTGTATTATGATGTTTGCAGACTTTAGATGCAGCAGACAGTATAACTTGTTTTCATGATGCTTAGATTATCATACTTATCAATCAAAAATATGAATATTTCATAAGTATGATATAACAGAAGTCTTTCAAAAGAAAAAGGTGAAGCAGAGGCTGGTTGGGGACTGCTGTTCACAGGCTGTCCTTAACTCTATTGCTTCCTCTTTTCCCAGCAAATCCAGTATTTAAGAATGATTGTAAGACCCATGTAATCATTGAGGATTTACTTTCTTGGTGCTTCAGAGCTGTATTCAGCAACAACACCATTGTTTTATTTTTAAACATACGTATCACCTTCACAAGGTACAGATAGATGTCATCATGTGATATTTTGGATAGTAACAACTGTACATTGTGGTTTGAAATGAACGTTAGAAGTATAAGTATGCTTAGGTTCAAGTTTTGGTCTTACACTGACAGAAGGCACTGTAGTTCTACAGCCATCTTAGATACAACTGATGTAAATTGGGACTGAAGCTAATGAGGTCAAGTCTCCTTTTGTGTCAGTACAAAATATTCTTAATTCTCATTTTGATACTCAAATATAGAAGAATTCTAAATATATAGTAGTTAGGCTAAGGTTCAGGGTAGGATAGAATAATCTCTGCTGGCAAAAAGTTCTGGTGTTTGGTGAATAGAGAGCATAGTATTCTGACAAACTGCGTAATATTTCTTAATGCTTAATGTTTCTGAAGAATAGGGAGTGTAGAGTGATGGATTGATTAAATTAACCATTTAGCAGAAGTGGTTTAGAATTGCAGTTTACCTTACACTGTTTCCAGTCTTTGCTGGCAAAATATAGAAACATTGCTGTTTATTCATATGCAGCTTCCGTTTTACTTGCATAATATGCAAGGACACAGTATTTCTAAGTATCCTGAGCATAAAAAGGAAAAAAATTAATTGGTTATGGGGAAGGGGAAAGAAGCTTTATAAATGAAATCTTAATATTAAATTGCTCCATCTAGTGGCTGTCTTCTAAAACTGACATTTTTCTTCAATGATTCTTAACCTTTAGTAATGATCATGCCTCTTAAGAGTTTAAGATTGATTTCTTCTTTTACATAGGAGGCTCTGTACCAATGGAACTGCACATGTGACAAGGTACAAACTTCGATTTTCCTTCCTGGTTCTTCAGAGGATTTTTACAGTTTACTTCAATAGAAGCAAGCTTTATGTGTCCAAGTGTCTCAACTGCTTTTGAGATCTTGGTTTTAGTGCCTTATTGTCTTTGGTTTGGGTTCTTCTTGGGCCTGGGAGTGAAAATAGAGAAGCTGGATTGCATAAATAGTACAGTAAGGATGAAGTCTCTGATTCTTTGTCCAAGAGTTAAAATACACAGTGAATCGTGTCCTGAGTCCAGCATTGTGAGATGCATCTCGTGTCCTAACGTGAGAGAAATATCAGTTGCAGATTGTTTCATCCAAAGGCCTTAATTGGCACTGATGCTGTACTTTTCATAATAATAATAAATGAATAATTGATTGAACTGAGTAATGTCAATATACTTTGTAAGCAATTGGAATTCTTAATGCCAATCAAGGTTAAAACACCTGTGTTTCCCAGCTGTATGAAAATAGGGAGAAAATTCAAAAGAAAAATGTTCAAGAAGAGATTTAATCCAGACATTTCTGATGCTTTCTTCCTTTGAACACCTTGAAAAGGCAAAAAAAAAAAAAAAACAACCCACAAAAAAGAGGGAGCTCTTGAGGAGAGCTGCATATTTCTTGCAGCCCACAGTTGAGATCCCTTGTGCAGCTGGCTTTAAAGGGCATGGAGGTGCTTAAGAATGCAAAGTCACAGAACAGTTAATCACTTTCAAAGTGATTGTTTGGTATTGTTTTTCAGTTTCTGAATAAAGACCAAAACTGTGCAACCAGCAGCTGAAGTCCTGCAGAACACAAAAAAACATTTAAAAATGAAAACAAGAAAAAGAGCTAATTGAAATAGCCTAAATCAAAATTCTAAGTATTAGATTTTTGAAAAAGGAAGTTGTCTGCTCCTGAAAATGTAATGGGTGCATTGGACTTACTCCACTGTCCTTTAATTTTGTCATTCATTTTTTCAGTTTTGGTTAATCTGCTGCCTTTAATTTCCTGGTAGATTAGTTCTCCACATTTCACGTCTTTAATATTAAGAAACTGCTCTATAAGACTAGAGGAGCTGCACTGTATTCCAAGACTGTTGTTTTTTTTTTTTTTATTCACCTGACCAATGGAACATAGACCTTGTAGTGCACTTTTCCAGACTTCCTCTTCCCAATTAGTTTGGTCACTTAAAATTGCAGATTGCTATTCCTATCTTCCTTTCCCAGGCCACTAAATATCACAATTGTGTAACTTCCTACATGCTAAGTAATTTTTCCTTGTAGTGTGCATTTTAACCTCAGCTGTTGTACTTTTGGCTTAACTTGCAAAGTTTGAAATACAAGGTAGCGCATCCTGATAATAGTGCATGAAGAAATAATTGCTGGGAAATGGAATGGTGCTTTATCTTGAAACAGTAGAAATTTCCTTTGAATTAATTAAAAATACGTATATGAAATCTTTCTTGTTTCCTGAGGCAGATACATTGTCAGAGTATGTCTTAGGATGATTTGTACTGGTTCCTTTCTGCTCCTCTCTTGGGTTGCTGTGTTGTGTCTTCATAGTGATTTTGATACTGGAAAACATCTTTACCATTTTACTTCTCATCCCATTGAAAATGCCTTATTTTTGTAATGAGACATAACTGTTTCAAGCCTGAGCCAAACAGCAGCAGTCCCAGGAAACAGTCAGCGTGTGCACTGGGGGAGACAATATTTGATGTATACTCCTCTACTTTTTTCCCAGATGTGGTTGTCAGAACCTGGCTGTTACCCACGTGCAGCGTGAATAAATATTTGGCATTGACCACTTTTTCTTTAGGCTTCATCTTTGCTTCTGTAATACTTCCTTGGTTTCTAGCAGAGTATGCCTTTCTAAAAATGTCTTGGGTTGATACAAAAATGGGGAGCATGTTTATCTTTTTGCAGGTTACTCAAAGTACCAATGCTGATCCATCTGATCTGAGCCTTTTCTCTGAACAACTTCCATAGGACAGTTCAGGACAGAGTTGTTGGGGTTTTTTGGCATAATCCTGGACTTCGAAGAGCTTGCTTTTCTCTCAAATTTCTGAAAATTCTGGTCTAGTGCACCTTCTTCCATTAGACCAATGCCAGGAAGTTTTAATTCTGTCAATCTGTCCTGTGACATTTTGCATTTTACGTTGTTTACTGTATCAGGTTGCTTATTTCTTAAGCTTAATGCTGGATTGTGTGACTTAATTGGACAAATAACTATTATTCTCTTTCATCAAAAAGTGATTCTAGATCTCCAAACATCTAGAATCTAGCTAACCTCTTTCATTTTGGATTGTAATAAAATCTAATCTTACTGATTGTTCAAGCCTTTTTGATCATATAGATGTTATCTCCCTGAAATAATAAATGCCACACTTTGTTTGTTTTCAGCACATCCTTACCACTGATGATTTTTCTAGTTCAGTAAGGTTTAACTCCTTAAACTTTTTTCATATGGTTCTCATTGAGTATCATGTTCTAACTTCTATGGTGTTTCCATGGTTGGCCTTCTCTTACCTAATTGAAAAGAACTGATTTTCACATCCCCCTCTAATCAAAACCAGTGTCTGTTTTAGTGTGTGTACTCTGAAAAAAAACCCCAGCGTGTGACTTCTCTTTACATATTTCCATGCTGACAGAGAAAAAAGCATTCTACTCAGTTGTTCTACTCAGGTTTGTTTTGGTTTAGGCTTTTAACCTCTGACACCATGTGGTCTTCAGGAATAATTTCAGTCCTAATATTGTAGCTAATCTGAAATGATTTTAATTGCATCTCTTTTATGAACTGCAGAACAGATAATGGACTATTTTTGGTGCTGCTTTCTAGATTTACTGCACCCAAAGCAGAAATCCATGTTGAGAGGAATTTTTTCAGTTCATCAAGCTCTCCATGGCTGCAGTCATGTTTCCGTGAAATTGTGAATCACAGCTTTAGAAGCAGAACATCTGAGGCAGAATGTTCTTATTCTGGAGAGGTGGAATCACGTGGTATTTCATTAGCATACCTAGGAATCCTTATGGAGAAGTCCTGAATGTCTCTGCTCTGTTGTGAAGACAACCAGTAAAAAGGACCACTTGAGTACCGAGCAGAGAAGTGACACTGTGCTTGGCTTTTGCCAAGACTTCTGACACTTCTTGTGTTTATTGCTAACGTGAACTTCCCACTGTTTAATTAAACATTGCTGCTCATACCATCCTATTTGCTTTAGCAGATTCCAGTCACAGCAGTTATTATCAGACTTGACAGACTGGCAGCTGGAGATATGGACCAGGCATAGCAGGGAAAAATTCAAGGACTTCTGGATCTCTCTTATCTTTTCAATTGCTTCTCTTTCCTTTTT
>WBMY01003225.1:108458-197161 GCA_013397315.1 Donacobius atricapilla | reverse complement strand
TTTTTTTTTCTGTTTTTCTAAACTGAATTTTGTCCTGTTATTCTCCTAGAGTAGAATTGTGGGGTTTATGTTTTCCCTCCTCTCCTGTGGGGAATAAGTGGGTTACGATATGTGAGGTGATTTGCAACAAAGAAGAATAAAAGATTGCAATGGAGGCAAACATTCCCTAGAAGCAGCATTTTTCAGTCTACTTTCTGGGTTTAGCATTAGATTTGTGTGTTGGAGTGTAGAACTGGACATTATAGAAAGCTCCAACAGAAAGACAGGATCTCTCTCCTTCTGAAGCACATAGGTCTTATTTAATAACTGTTTCTGGAAAAAGTCTATATATTGTGCCCACAACAAGCAAGACAAGAAATTCAGCCTCTGATTAAAGGCCCCAAAAAAGTCTTTGTGGGACTTGAGATACACGTGCAGATGCAGCTGCTCTATGTATCAGAATGTCTTGTGCAAACCAAAGTTAGAGAAGTCAATAGTTATTGTATTTGAACAAATTAAGAGTCTGGAAGGCTGATGCATCTGGATCATAGGATTTTGTATCTGTTAGGAGGTAACAGGCCTGTGTTACATTAACAAAACTGTAGGAGGGTGCAGTGTCCCACAAGGCTGTAGGAAATGCACCTGACTTACTGAGAAACAGAAACCACTCCGGTGGCTTTCTAGCGATGAGATTGTTCCCTAGAGCTGATAGGATGTTTTGCTAAGAAGGAAGGATAGGTTTTGTTGAAGTTACTTTGAAATTTACCTCTTTTAAACATAATGTTTTGTCATGTTTGTGTACTGTAAGACAGTAATCACATACTTCTCTGCATGTTCTCCTGCAAATAGGTCTGCATCATTAATTTCCTGTGCACCATTGCATTTATTGTTTGCTGCTTCTAGGGCTATTAGAAATGCTTTCCAGTTACCGACCTAATTCTACAGCTCACCCACCTTGTCACCATGCAACTTGCCATCCTCACCAAGTTGCATACCTGATCTTATTCCACACAAGAGGTGACTTTGAAATGACCTAAAACAATTGCTTTACTGTCTGTGGCAGTTGTGAACACTTGGGTTGTGGTGCTCAAGTAGCAGGGTCTGCCACTCGTGAGGATATGGAAAATTGTGGATTCTCAGACTCTGAAAAGATATATCATGCTTTTCTAACCTACTAAAAGCTTGAAGACTTGGCAAAAATAACTGGGTATTAGTTTACTGAAAAGAAATTTGGCAGGACTGACAGGGGAAGCTAGGAAAATCACCAGGAAATGTGTTAAACTTTGATTTGAAGCAACCAAAGAATAGCTGTCTTTACTTGTGTTAAGTCTCTGTGGTCACTTGGAGAAGAATAATGTGACAAATAACAATCCAAATGGATCCGTCATATCATCAGTGTAATCTTGCTTGGATTCACTCATTGACTGGATCGCTAATTAAGTATTAAGGGGCTGTATACTTTCGTAATTTCTGTTTCATTTAATTCAAAAAGTGCAGTAGAGGATCAGTGCTTTTCAGAAAGTTTTAACAGCATACAGGCAAAGGAGATGGCACTGCAGCATGCAAACTGTGCCTGTGGTCTTACCACTGCAGCATCCTGTTTGAATTGAGTAAATCTAGTTTATTGGACTGAGTATACACAGATTATCTGACTAATTTATATATAGGAATGCTAATATTGTTTTTTGAGGCCTGTCCCTATGTGCTTTAAAGATAGAACTATTTTATGGTATTCTTGTGTGGTCTGCTAATTATTTGCTATTTTATGCAATAAGTCATCTTTGAAGGTAGGGTTGCAGTTAACTTTTCTGTTTATTCTGAGATTCCCAGATGCCTAAAGGCTGTAGAATATTGTAAGCCAAAGCACGGAATCCTATATAAAAAAAAGGACTCCAGTCATAATGCATCGTTTGCTGCTTCGCATCAATGAATTGTTATCCCACAGAAAGTCTGTAGGAAATAACCTACTGTTTATCTACTTGAGAAAGTTCAGGAGTGGCTCATTAGCATCACGTGAGTAAGAGCAGAATCAGGTTTGTATTTCAAGAAAGTTCATTTGTAGAAGACAATTGAAATAACAGGAGTGATGGTTTTTTGTTTCACCATTTGGAGAGAGATTAAAAAGATAATACTTTTGTCCTTATAGTGAGTTCCCTGAATGCCACTAATTTAAATTTAAAAATGCCAAACTTTTTTTGGATGAATTAGAAACTTTGCCTAGAGCATGTTAATAGCTCTCCAATGAGGGAACAATCTTCCCTTTTCTATTGGGCAGTTCACCTTATCCAGGTTTTGGTTTTTTTTAACCATTATTGTGAAGACACACATGAAGACACATGAAGTATCATCTGCTGTGTATTTTTCATACCCTTCTGTTCTTAACCGCAAGTTGGGGCCCTCACTCATTCTTAGGTTGGTTTCATGTTGTTTTTGTAAGTGTAACAAACTTCCTTAGTCAGTAAGGCAGAGAAATGGATGGAACCTGCTTTCCAAAACTATTTCCAGAGATAGTGGGAAGCACTCAGTGGAGGCTTTTGTTAGTTTAAACTGTTGAGTTGACAGTCTTGGGCATTCTCTTCCCCACTAGGATGGGGAGTACAAGCTTTTCCATTCCTGCTAGAGCCACACATTGTGTCAGTGATGACTGAATGGGTAAGATGCAAGGATAAAGGAAGTAGCTGAATTACTATTCTCATTTAATCTTCTTTTAACTATTGAGATTTCTGGAATAGTGCCAATTAGAAAAATTGTAACTGTAGTCTTGGCATTTGTATGAATTAAATGTCACAAGTGAATCTTATTCTGTATAATCACTTTCCTACAAGGATTCTAATTCTGCTGGTTTGACTTGGTCAGAAGCTGCTGCATAAAGACCCCATAAGAACTCTAAGATTAACGTTTAGTATTTGCCTCAGTTCAGTAATTGTTTTCTTTTATGTGACTTTTTAGAGTCCTCTGACAAGGAAGGAATGAACAGCTTATCTTATCAAGATTTATAGTCAATAGCTTCTGTAGTCTTGTGAAGAAGACATCTGCTGTGCAAATAGCAAGGTTAAAGTGATTGCACATGAAGTAAATACAAACTTCAGCTAGTATTTCATCCTGAAAACCAGCCTGAGCTATACTTAGATAACTTCATGTAATGAAAGCCCTTTCATAATCTTGACCCATATACAATTTTGTCAAATCCAAGGTCAGATAGAATTTAAAAAATAAGCTTTATTTGGACTTCTGTAACCATGATTTCACAATTGTAAGCATGCTCTTTAATAAAAAAGCAAGCACTAGTATTGTGTGATGGGTTTTAAAAAAAATTCTAATAAAAGTCTCAGAGTTTGATCAGTTGTAATAGAAAAGAAAGTATTATCTATTTGTTTAGGAAATATCTTCTAAACCATTCCAACAGCAGACAAAAGGAGTTTATTTCAAACTGATTAATGCTCTATAAGTACCTGGAATTGCTTGGTCTAGTCACTTTGTTGCTTTCTCATCTCTCTGAAAAATCAAATGAAGCATCTGGAGATACCTGATTGATGCAGTCAGCTTTGCACTGATATTACAGTGCATTTCAGGAACTGTTCAAAGTGGGGCAATAATTTTCAATCTATTTTCAAGCATGCTGCAGTAAAGTTTTTCTGTCAGATTATATGAAGTCCATTTCCCAAAGAACTGTGGATTTTTGTGTTGTGCATTTGTGGGCTGGTGCTTTTACCTATGGACCTTTATAAATACGTATGAGGAAAGGATGTATTGGTGGTGTTGCCTGATGTTGTAGTATGCCAAGGTGCATTTTTTTTCTCCATGACCCATACTGCCCCTTTTTCTTGTGTACAAACTTTAATTATTTTATTTTCTCAGAAGCCATGTGTAACTTGGTTTCATTTCATAAGGTATGGACAAATTTTCCAAGTCTTGCTGCAGAATGTTTCAGGACCAAATCCGGTAATTCATTGGTAAGAATGTTAAAGTACAGGAAACTGTAACAAAGAAGATTATTTTCTTCCTAAATAAAGAATTCAGACAAGATAGTATTACTAATTCCTATATTTGTTTTTCTCAGCTTACAAGGAATGCATGAATTACCTTAAATATCAATTCTGCAGAGTCTTTGATGTGGATGTGATGTAGCCAAAAGAGGTTCATGCACCCAAGCTTCCTGAAACTATATAAAAATCTTACTGTTGATTTGGTTTCTTTATGAAAGCATTCAGTGAAAGAAAACATAGCCTTTAGTATCCGTAAGTTGCACATGCAAACTCTGCAGGAGATCTTGAGCTGCAATAAAGGTGGAAATACAGAAAACCGGTAAAATTCCCTCCGGAACCCCCTCCAGTTCATGGCTGAATGGCTGGCTGCTGGCCATGCTCTCACTGGCTGCTGGCCAGCACCAGTACTCTGTGACCCATTCTCACACAGCTCATAGGGGCTGGAGGATGAGTTAGTGCTGCTTCTAGCACCATTATTGAATCAGATTTTAAATGTGGATTCTCATCCACAGTGGTGTGAGAAAGTCCATTGCTCTGAGAAGAAACCAGGAAAGAGGAACGATCTATTAAATTTAGATTTGGTGTAGCTGAATAAAAGGTGTCTCTTTCTTCCAATCACCCCCATAAACAACATTGCTGGTGTTTTTTCTTACAACAGCATGAGAAAAGAAATAACTGATTATATTAGCATATTGCCATGATTTCTATAGCATATCTTGTATGTGTTCTCTGAAAGCTGCCTGATACATAGTTTTCAGTGTTGTCCTGTCGTAGTCTAAAATACAATGGAATGTCCTGGTTCAGGATGAAAAATAGCGGAACACATTTAAGCCTGTACTTAACTTCCATTGACTCCAATGAGGTCAAAAAAGACTTGTAAGCTCTAATATGTGTAGGTATTCTTGCGTAGAAATACTTAAGAAAGATTATTTAAAGATATTAATTCTCAAAACCAGAATGCTGTCACTCTTAAAATTTATTGAACACATTTTGTAAAAAGTATTCTGTCTTTTGAGAGCAAAGCAATGTGGTCTTGAAAATCTGGAAGTGGAGCACAAACATGATGAAATTAGTCTCTAGATCATTTTGATATAAACTTTAAATAGGGTCCCCTAATGATAATGATTTACCAAAATTATTTCTTTTAAGTAGCTGAAGCAATAACGCAAGTGAATATTCTTTTGCGGTATAAATTGTGTTCAATTCAGTCTATTTGCTTGCTTATTGCTGCAGTGAAGGAGGCGAAACAGTGGCATAATCAAGTCTTTATTGTATTGGTGTAATTTGCATGTTTTCTTTATTGTTTCAGAACCATCACAAATTATTATGAAACACTTATTTTCATGCTGGATGGATGACTGAGACTGCTGAGTGAATTTTCCCATATTTTGGGGGTTGTGTGATAAGGAAATACCCAAAGACACTCAATTTGTCTATTATGCAATGAAGAGTATTTTCCTCTTTCGTTAACCTTTAGCATATGCAGCCTGATTCTATTCTGCTGCGGTGATTTTGTGCCACAGAAGTTATCAATAGTGCTGTATCCTGAACACCTTCCTTCCTACAGCATTACTTGTGCAAAATTGTGCTTGTATGAGCAGGACCATTGTTTTCAACTGGACTGCGTTTTCAGGGATATGCTCTCCATAAACTTGGCCTAGAGAGACCAACTGCAATGTAAATGGAAAACTCTTTTCTTGAATTCCCTGCAAGTCTGAACGAGGCTTACAGTGATACTAATTAGGCTCCCCTCGCTGTTTGAAAATCTACTCTTCAAAAAGAAAGGCACAATCAATAAAAAGAGTTGTTTGAATTTTTTGTTTTGTTTTTTCCTGTTTAGATGTGAGGGATTGCCAATGGTTTGCTTAATAAAGCTATTACTGACAAGAGCAGCTCTGGTCTTAGTCTGATCCTATTCTGAGGCTTGATTATCAAAGGCTGTTCCGCTGACCTGTGCTAATCACAAATCAGTTTGTGGCCCTGTGTGTTTTGTAGTCCAGTGCCCCTCAGCTCCTTCATCTCAAGTACACCACTCCTGTTTTCTGTGTGTGGCTAAATATTGTACGCAAAGTTCCAAAATGTAATGGTTTAAAAAAAAATCTGCCTCCAGTTTTAGGCTATTTTCTTACGGATTGTGACAAAAGACAGCAATTTTCAGTGGGTGTTTGCAGTTCTTCATTTAACCTAAATTCAATAATTTCTAGAATGCTACTGTTTAGCTAAGGCTTTTTTTTTTTTTTTGATGTAATAGTGTATGGCACTTTTTTTCTTCCAGTTCTCTGAATATGTTTTTTTTTCTAGGTTAAGGACAATTCATTCCATCCAAAACTGTCGTCTTTTTTCTTTTTTAATTAGGCCTAAAGATGTTTTGCATGACATTGGAGCACTTCTTCCCCGTTCTATTTTTGTTTGGAAAGTGACATGCTTGTATTTTGTAGTGTTTGCCTTTGGTTGGCACTGTGTCAATGCAAAGCTTTAAAAAGAATAAAATACTGACTTTGGGGAAACAGCAAGGCTGAAGGATTGGCTGTAAGTCTCTTTAAAATTATAACAGTGGTCTCATGTACAGTTTATATTGGCACCTCTATCAGCACTGAGCCACCTTCTCCCAGAAAGTACATCTTCCACACCTCCTGAGTACATGAAACACTTCCCTTAAGAAAGCAATTTCCCTGCAGAATCAGTGAGCTTTGCCACCTCCTTGTCCTTCTTGAAATGTCCTGTGCTTTTGGCCCTTGAATTTAATGTGAGGCATTCCTGCACTCAGGCAGCAAAGAGACACATTGTGGCAGAGGCAAATCAGTCTTAGGAGAAACATGTAAAGAGCCATACAGCCTGCAGAATTCTGGACAGCATAAAGGGGAGACACCTAAAGACAGCTTTCTCAAAGTCATCTCATTAGCCTGGGAACCAGGCTAAGAGAGAACAGAATTCTTAATCAGAGCCTGGAACTTGCTTCTTGTGCTTATTGGAAGGTTGTTTTTCTAGAGGTTGTACAGTGTGTTTTCAAGGCTCTGATAGCTAAGCTGTAGTTACCTGACCTGTCTTGAGTTTCTATCATTACTGCTTGCAGACTGTCAACTAAATCCCAAATGGTAGTTCCATAAAACAGTAACTAGGAATATCTGAAGGTAACCAGAATTTATAGTAAGTTTGTATTCTGGAATGCTTGCGTTAGTTATCCTCTGAAATCAAATTGTTTTCACACAGGTAGTGCAACCAGAACTGGATAGGGAATCCCATTTTCCTAAAAGCTTTTCTCCTGTGACTATTTTAACATTAAATACAAAGTTGATAGAGGCTTGAGCCTCAGGTCCTGAGTAACAATTTTACTTTCCTCTTCAAAGTATGTTTTGGAACTAATAACTGAGACCACTATATAAGGATAGGAAGTATGATTTTGTGAGCTTCCTTAAATAACTGGAAAAAGCTTTTGTTCTTGAAAGAGGAAGTGTGTAGGTATGCAGGGGTGGGAAGGAGATGGAAGGGTGCACTATAGTTCCCACTGTAGTACAGACTATGCAGCAACAGCTATCAGCAAAGTGGAAAATAGGAATCAGCTTTGCTTCTAAGGAAAACAACTCCCAGGAGGAAGCAAAAGTCCATATGTAATACCATAACTGCTGATGTGCTGGTACTTCCCACAGCACAATGAAAGTTCAGCCCATTTTGTTTCTTAAAGTGGTACCCATGAAATTATGGAAATTCTCATATACAGAGTTTAGCACAGGGCATCTATTAATATAATGAGTCACCTGCAGCAATGTGTGTTTTCCTCTGTTATTCATCTGCCAAGAGGGGGTGATAACAGCAAGAGACATCTCATGCAATATGGACTGAAAGGGTATTACAGCATTTTCTTAACCAGATCTCCTGCCCCAACCCTGCCTATGACATGCCAGGGAATCATCAGTGTAGAAGAGGTGACAGTTTCTGAAGAAAAATTTTAACCTTCAGTGTCCAGTTGCCCTTATTGAACCCATGCTTACCTATATTTATCTTACTTGTTAGTTCAAAGCTTTGAAATCTGTGTCCCTTATTTAAACCAGTAAAAATGTGATGATGCTCATGTATTGCCTACATTGAGGAAGCAGAAATAAATGTCCTCTTTGCAGACCCTGGTGAGTGGACATGTGATGAAACTTCCTGTGGCTTTCACCAAGGAAATTTATGCAGCAGAGTGGAGGTGCTGGTGTCCTGGAGCCACATGTGATCAGGAAGCTAAGCTTTATCTGATACGAAGCTTTTGCCCCCATAAATGCCTCTAATGTAGTATTTCAAAATAGTTGCATTGGTAAGGGTTTAAGGCTGCAGTTAGGCTGCTGCTGTCACCTGTAGGAGGTAGGAAAGCTGGGGTGACATGAGCTATGTTCTTTGCTTTATACCAGTAGGAGTTTTGTGTGCGTGAACTTACACTGGCAAAATTGCTGCTGTAATCTGTTCTGTGCGTATAATGCACATCCCTGTTACATTGACAGTAGGAGAGCTGTGAGGTATCCCGGCATTAGAGTGCCTATAGTGGAGCTATGGAACGAGCATATGGCAGCACATTTCTGTATGAGACACTAATTCTTATTTACTCGTGTTGCTAGGCCCTTGCAGATTTAAAATCCTGGAATATCTGGGTCTTGCACTTGCAGCTCTCACCAGGAGGCTGCTGTCGCGGCTGCTGGGAGCAGGTTGATGTCTGAAGTGCGGCCATGGAAACTCTGTTAGTTGAACGCCCCCTAGCTGAAATAATTTTCAGAACATGGCGAAGACAAAGGTTTCCGGGGGATTTCAACATACACCTGGGGGGAATTCTGCGTTCAGGCTTCTTCGTTGGTTTCAGCACAGCCAAGCAGTTACTCTAAGAATGGATACATTTCAGTTCATATACTGATCATTTTAGAAAGTATCTTGCATTAAAAAAGCAATCTTCATTTCTTGTTCCTGTTAATTAAGTTGGTACAAATTTGGACACATGAGGCTGTGCTCATCTGAAAACTAGATTGGCATAGATGTGTTCCTACTTCAGAGCCAAATTAAGCAACCCTACAAATACAAGTGTCATAGAGCTCTGTGCTTTCTCTGGTGTCATTGATTGCACAAATATTTCTCAAAGCAAGAGAATTCTGCCTTTTCTATTGGGAAATTGACTGAACTTTGAATAAGCCAATAGCTTTGGTTTTATCTTCATTGAAGTGGACATTTTGACACAAGGGAAGAAAAGGAAAACCTCTTTCTGCATAGTTAAGACTTGGACTTTATTCTGTTATATACACAGGATGGCATTGATTCTGCCTCTTCCTTGATCAGATTGCTCAGCATAGATCTGTCCACAGGAATTTCTCAGATCCTTCCAACAGTTTATATATTCATGACAGTTTTGATGTACCTAATTAATGAAAGATTTCTATTGCCCATATTCTCTCATTCTCTCCTTCTCCCTCTCTCTCTCCCCCTCTCTCTCTCTCCCCTTAAGTCTCATTTCTAATGTCATGTTAGAGGGAAATACATGGCCAGTTTAAAATCCTCAAAGCTACACAAAGTTAAGTATCTCAGCTGATATGCTTAACTGCAACTTGATTTTGGACAGACTCCATTGTGGGAGTTTCTTTAGCCATTAAAAAAGTGTCACTTAGCTAGGAAATGGCTTGTTAAAATGGTCAAACAGCCCTTCCTTTGCAATGCTGACATCACTGCTTACACACAGAACAGGGGTTTTGAGGATGAAGTAGTACTGTAACAGTAGATTAGCCTGGTAGTTGGAAAAATCAAGCTATTGAAGATTAGAGACTTCCTTTCCTGATATTATCGAAAGAGGTTTTGTTGTCTTACTGTTTTCTGTGCATGTAAGAACGCATGAAAAGGTAGACTGTCACCACCACAAGCTCTCTATATATTTACCTCAAGCAGAGTATGCAGAACTGAGCAGGAGTAATTGATAATACACTACAGCAAATTCTATCTTCAAGTTTACAACAGGCATAATGAAAGTATACTCAGTATGTCTCAACTGCTAAGCAATAGCAGTAGTGAGAAAAAACTTGACCAAGGTTCAGTACTTCCATTCCCTCCAGTTGGTGCTGAGCAAAACCTGGTCTCCCTTGTGTTTCAAAATGCAAAAAGTAAGCTTTTAAGGAACTTGTAAAACAACATCATCTTGGCATTCTGCAGAATGTAGAAAAGACATGGATGCAAAACAGCACAAGCCCTGTTTTTCCTTTGTGGATCACTGTTATGTTCAGAGATATCTTTCCTTATGACTGCAAGTGCAGTAGGCAAGCCCAAAAGTTGATGCGCTGTCTTGTAAGGCCTCTGGTCTTTTTTTGTGTCTTTGGGGAAACCAAGACTGGGAGACAGATGATAGAGTACCTAAAAGCATAAGATAGTAGAAACTTTCCAGCTACAGCTACCTAACATTTTAATGGTTACGGGTGTATTTCCAACAAGTAAAAGGTTTTTTTAATGAAAATCAGTGAGATCAAAAAGTGAAATTTGAAACTTACTTTTGCACAGTTCTTTATGAAGTGTGATCAGAATATGGTCTATTGGTAAGACTACAATGACAAGGCATGGCAATTATCTGAAAAAAATCCCTTTACTTTCTCACAGGTATTTTTTTCAGTATTAGTTATTTTTTATTATAATTTGAAAAAGGACAAAATTACATTTCCTTCCTTCCTTCTGTCCTTGCTTCCTTCCTTCCTTCCTGCCTGTGTGCCTGGTTGCCTCACTTTGGGAATCACACTGACAATAGACTGTTGCATATGAAAATCTCCAACAACTATGCTGGTATTTGTAGTTTTTGCATAAATAAAGAATTGATGGGTGCATCTTTATATATTTATTGTGTATACTACTTTCAGTTAAGAAATTAATTTGCTGATAAAACACTTGAGAAGATTCTCAGACTTGAAAAATCAAGAAAAATATGGAAGTTAGACAATAGCTTACATGTATTATTAGTCTTGCAAGTCTTGAATATGCTGAACTACAATGATTTTTTGTCAAACATTACTGAACTACCTACCTGCACTAAAATGAAGATGCCATAAACTATGAATTGCTATATGAACATTTCTGAACTGTTATTAACTAATTCCACTACCTTCTACTAATTAGAGGCCTAAATCTAATACAGTTGCTGTTTTGTATCAAAGTAGCAAACCATTATAAAGGAACAAAGGAAATTAAAGTTTAAGCTGTGTTAGTTTAGCATGTGTTTAAATCATACTGCCAAATTACTTCTGCTTTTAGCTAAATAGATAACTTTAGTCATGAAAGCTCAGCAAAAGAAATTGACTCATACAAGTCTGAGTGCATAACACTGAGTCAGGATTTGGCTTATCCCTGCAACTGACATTTTTACTATCAAGATCTTTGTTTGGATCCGAATGCTTAAAAAAATCTAGTTCTAGACCCTTCTGCAACAAAATATCAATACAATGTCCTTCTGTTAGGGGCACTACAGCATGCTCCTATTACAAACAGATGGGTTATCTAATACTCATTAGTGCCTCAACCATGAGGTTTTGTTGCCATTAGAGTGTAATCAATCAGGAGGGAGAACTATTTGGTGCTTGTCTAGTGCTTAAGTAATTCAGACACTATAGATCCTCATTAGAATGGAAAATTACAGCTGTAGAAATGTCTTAGTTTCAAGAAACAAAGCACCTTTTTTTCTTTCCCCTCTTTTCAAAATAAATGTTCCATTATTGTAGGTGAAAGACATGGGCATTGGAAGAAAAACATCAGATAGCTGCTGGTAACTTACTCATTGCATTTTTGGCCATTGGGGAAGTTCCCTGCTCTATACAGCTGTGCTGGTTGCTACTTTAAAACTAAGTTCTCTAAGTTCTACACTGATACAGGAGAAAGAACCAAGGCTGACAGTCAGTTAGTTTTGGAAGTAATGATGTGATTTTATGAAGGGTCACAGGAATTGCAACGTTCATTTCCTTTGCAGATTTTTGTGAAAAGGGAAAGAATACAAAAATTTAGGAAATCTTGAAAAATCAAAAGTCAGAACTCATGGGTTTCACATTATTTTCCTGCAGAGAGCAAGAAAATTGGCCATGATTTTTTACCACTGACACGGTATACTACGAATCCACAACTATTAAAGTTTAGTGCAAATCTAACTCAGCTCTGCAAATGTGAACAGTGTTTGCATGGTGGAAGAAATGTTAACAGTAGGCCTCTGTACTACAGTATGCATGTCCTCTAATGGAACCACTTGCTTAGTCTCAAATATGGGCTGAAGAAGAAAGAACATGCAGGCAGAATAGGTGTCTCTCAGAAGGCAGGATGAAATCAGAGGGTTATGTCTCTCAGGAGGCTGCTCTTTGGCTATTTTCCTGTAATCACACTTTAACATAGAGGTGACCACAGAACTGTATTTCCATAGTGCATCTCTTGGCTGTCCCTCTCGCTGTAGTCTATATTTCTAGTGGGAAATACAGATCAGATGAAGAGGCTTCCAGAGATTTGAAGAAAGTTCCCTTGCTTGACCAAGGAGTGTAAATGGCTGAGAACATGCCAATGTTAGGCCAGACCTATGAAGGCCAAATTCAATCTGTAGAGCAACATGACTAAAGCTGATGGACGTGGTCCCATTTGTATAAAACATGCAGAAATTTCAGATGTCACTGGCTGTCACTCTGCTCCTTGCACTGATGCTACCACCCCTGAGGCAAAACTAGCACAAAAAGATAGGTGAGTTTGCATCTCTGCTTATATACTTTTCAGCCTGATGCATTAATGCAAATTCAGCTTCATTGTTCATGTAAATTAAGATTCCAGGTTTGGAGTGACTAGAAAGAGGTGTGGACTTTTACCTTTCTGCTGTCCTTGCTTAAGGGAGAAGCCTGTTGCAGAGGTAGGGCAGCAACACTGATTTGCACTAATAAACCTGTGGAGCCTTCCCTATGCAACCTCTACGTTTGAATTATTTTTCTTTAACTATTAATGGATCTTCTACACATCTCAAAATCAACAAGAGCAAATAATGCTTTTGCAATATTGTTAAGGAACTGTTTTTTAGGAAACTCTTGGCTCTTAAAGATTACTGGGATAGCTGACCTTGGATTTATATCTAAAGCAGTTAGAGATTTGACTGTCTCCAGCTGTCACTTTAAGTGATAGTCAGATCATCATGTCTTGTATATTTAGAAGGTCTAGGTTTTTGGAAGCTGCTTGAGATCTGACCTTGCTTTTTAAATTACTCAGAATCATGTCACATATCTAATTAGCGCATGGGAAAATCACCTCAACTCACTTCATTTGACATGAGTCCAATAAAATAACCCATGAAGTTATGTCTATTGTTATATATTGCTCTCAATTCTACATGAATAAAAATTCAAAAAGAGAATTGGTGTAAACAGAAACTATAAACCAGTGAATCATGCAATCTTTGTAGCAGTTTTACCTTGGCCAGCAAATCATCATGTGTCACTTCTAAGTAAAAGTAACCCAGGAGGGAGAAAGGTCTGGAGGGAGAAAGAAGGAAAAAAAAAATCTGTGCTGTGCTTGTAGGAGACACCATTTAATCAGCTAGACCAGTTAATAACTCTTGCTGCCTTTTTTATTTGTCAAGGGTTCAATATTTTTTCAATATGAGGTCTGCTTCAGTGTGCTTTAAATGGCAGTTTATAATTAATGGTACTTGAGCATGTCTCTTATTTCGAAAATTCATACAACGTTCTTGGTTACAATTTATACGTGATTTTAAAGTATAATTAACATTCAGCTTTACAGGATATATGCAAACAGATATGCAAATTTGGAAATAAATATGCAAACATATAAAATGTTTTTGAATTAAGTAGTCCTTAACATTTTTAATGAAATCAATATTTTATTCATATTTTGCACACAATTTTGAGTACTTCGTGATTTGGTAGTTCTCAGACTTTTGTTGGCCATGGCTCCAAATTGATTCTCTTGTGGCTCATCTTGTCTTCCACTCTCCTGAACCTCATACTTTCTTTATGGAAAACAGGAGCTAATCCAACCCCCTCTAAATTATTTGGATTCTTTTCAATTGTGCTTTGTGGATATTTGGGGTAGTAAACTTAATATGTCACTGAAACAGTTGAAAATAATCTTTATAAAAACTTCTGTATTGAATCATATTAAAGATTTGTCTAGCCCAATATCGTGGTCTTAAAGGTAGCTAAATAAAATGGGAAAGATGTGAAAATATACATCCAGTATATCACCGAGATGTTTTTCTAGCACACAGCCAACTGTGAGTTAAGAAATNACATATATTCTGGAGATACATATGTATATTCTGTCCCTGGCAGTGTTGGTGACACACCAGTTTACCTGTGTCTTTTGAGTGGTAGATATCCTGACTGCAAATGCACTATTACAGATGTGGTCTAACAAGTGATGAGTTTCTTCTCCCTCAATCTACTGATTGTGGTGTTACTACAGTCCAGGATGATGAGTGCTGTCTTCACCAGATATAATATGAGCTCATTGCTGCAAGCAAGGACATTTTCCTCACCTTCCCCAGTCTCAAGAAACGGATTCTGGCCATCCCTGCAGCCCCAGACCTGAGGACTGGCATCCTCTCCTCAGGAGCTCATACAACCCAAACGTTACCTCTGAAGGACATGTAGTTAAGATACCCAGATGGACAAGGCATAAAGATGTGTGGAATTCTGTAACTGATAAGACAGGAAAATTCCCAGGAGTCCTGAGAGAAAATCAGGGCTCTGGATGTAGCTATTAGTACTGGGAGACTGATGAGTGCTGGACAATTGTCAGACTGAACTAGGAAGTCATGAAATATTGGTACTTCAAACCACATCCTTTATAGTGTAGTAGGATAATGCATGTGGAGGAGAGGCACCAGGAGCAGTTGAAGGGTTTGGTGTTATAAAGGCTAAAGGCTGTAGTAGCAGGCAGGGTGTGGAGGCAGGTTTCCATTCTGCCTTCATTTCCATCCAAAACATGCTTTAGGTTGCACATTGTTAAACTACTGAAAGAATTTCTGCAACTGGAGAAAATTGTTGAAATTGGCTGTTTCTTCAGACACCAAAAGTCCTGCATCTAGATTCTGCTGTTAGACAGGGTGGCTTGGACAAGCATTGACTTTGACTGAAGGAATTTGAATACCTGAGCATGCAAATGGAGAGTGGATGAGTACAGCATAGAAAATTGCATTCAAGTCACAATGCAGCACAGAATGCAGGAGGTGTCCCCTATTCAATTTCCAGTCTCAGAACCTGAGTAAATGTTAACATTTTAAACTTCATGTGCTGCAGATCCCACAGGGGGACTGTCAGTTCAAGAGTGCGGTTCCTTATCCTTGGTTTGCAAGGTTACTAAACAAGATCACATTCCTGGGCTTGAATTCATTTTGGGTTACTACACAGACTTGTTACATACAAAAAGAGTCATGCTGAAATCTATGTTGTTGATCATCTAAGAATTGTGCATTTTAATGAAGTTCGTAGATTTGGTCACATTTTTTTAATACAACCTAGAATATGTTTCATTTAGTTTACATTGATACATAAGTAATCAAAATCATAATTATATTGCTAAAGAAACATCACTTAAAAATAGACATATAAATGCTGTTTTGATCATTGCAAACTGCTTTTGCGGTGCAGTGTTTTAGTTATGAGATATAGAAAAATTTATCTGCCTTTGCAGGTGTGTGCTCAAAATGCTGCTTCAGGGCAAGTAGTGCAATAGTATTTTTCTGAGAGATATTCATTGATTTATTACTACAGGTATAGTGAGTGAAAATCCATACAGCTGCTTCCCTGTACATCTGTGGTAGTTTCAAAGTTTTCAGAGTATGATTGACTAAAAGAAATAAGAGCCTGCTATACTTAGCATACCTGTGTGTTCAGAGCTGTGCAACACCCTCTGCCTTCATACCAAATAACATTGGTCCTTAGAAGGCTATACCCGTGCACTTGCTTATATATTTTTTATTCTCACAGCACACTTCAGTGCTAGGTTCTTGCAAGATTTTGTCTCTGTGGGCTGGATTTCATTTCAGCAGATTGCCAAATCCCCTCTTCCTTCTATTGTAACTGTTTTTTGAAATGTCTCAAATTCACCAATGGCTTTACGGCAGTCTAAAAATTAACAGTGGCCCCTTACTTGCACAGGACTATGTGATTCACAAATTCCATACTTAACTGATACTTCTTTTCCCCTTGGTTCCAGCCAGGCAATCTTGTGTGCTTTTTAAACCAGTGTAGAGGCAGTAAAATGTGTATACATTGAAACTTTTTCTTCCTGGCACTCCATCACTTGGTAAGCAATCTGAGGCTTTTCCATAGGCTGATGTATTGGCAGTGACTAAAAAAAACCCCAAAAATATAGAAACATGATTTTTGATTATGCTATAAATTGGTATTATTTCCTTCAGGCAGGCGGAAGGCCATGCCAGCTGGACTTTATATGTTGGCTGTTAAAAAGCTTTAAGAGCCAAAATTATAATTAGCTTACTCATACTGAAATATGTTCTCCCTAGCTGTTTTATTTTTTTTTGCCAGAGCGTGATGCAATTCCTGAAAGATGCAATTTCCTTCAGCACAGGAAATATGCATCACATTGTTGGCATTAAGCAACCACCCATGCAGTGGCTGTTGCGGTGCTTGCAGGAGGAGGTGATGCATCTGCTCCCTGGTGCATTTTGGGGCTGTCTGGCTGCAGGGCCTGGTGCAGCGGGCTCGCACTGCCTGGGACTGCTCAGTGCACCAGCTGCAGGGATCTGTGCTCCAGGCAGAGGGGCCATGGATCGCCCAGACTTGCAGGAAATGCTTTTTAGAAGCAAACTGGATGAAAAGCAGGGCTAGTCCAGCAACAAATCAGCACAAGAAAGTTGCTTGTATTTCAGCAGCACATAGTTTCATGTATTATAAAGTAGTGCTTAAGAGAGCCCATTGAGACCCAGGTGTCACCTATTCAAAATAACCATTGCACACCGTATGTAAGTGGTGGGAGTGAAGGACTGGTAGGCATAGCTGAAAGAAACTTTATCAAGGAACTTCGACAGGAAGCATGGACTACATACAGCCCAGGATGCAAATCTGACAGACATCATGGATATTTATTGGGACAACTGAAGTCTGTTGTGGAGGCCAGTGAGAGTATAGCTAGCCTGGAATGTTTTCATTCACCCCCCTCTGTCACTCTTCTAATTCTAGCATAGATGTGTCCACTGTGAGAACTAGTCCATAACTTCTGTAGCTCACAAGAGCTGAGAAAGGGAATGGAAAAGGCAGACAGGCTAGCAAATGAGATTCCATAACAAGTCAGACACAACTCTGCAAGAAGAATTCAAATTCTCCTCTTTCACACTTCAGTGCCATCCAATGGTTCATTTTAACTTGATCTGAAATTGCTACTAATTTTTTTCCTCCCCTGTTTGGACTGTTTGTTTGCAAGATGGATGTTCAATCATATTAGGGATGGTAAAATGCTTTTCCCTGGGAGTTCTCTCAGATTCTGTGTTTGGTTGATTCCTTTTACTTGCATATGTTCTTTCTCCCCCGCTGAGGCTAGGCCGGCTCTCCCCGGCTGAGCTTAGGCCGGCTCTCGGCCGGCGGGGCCGGGCACTGCGAGCCTCCCTGGCGATCGCCCGGCGCGCCCGAGCAGCCGGCGGAGGCTGCCGGGCACAGAGAGCCCGCCCCGCGCAGCAGCTGGACACCCGCAGGTCTGAAAAACGTTTTAAGGAGTAGTAAATATGTTTCCTGTATTTATTATTTCAGCGTAAGACCCTATAGTATGCCCATGAATTGATTAACTGATTTTATGGACAGCCCCCCCTTCAGTTTGAATTCTCTAACTGGTTTTGAAACTGATTATTTGCAGACACAAGAAACACATGGAGAAGCATATTCTTGCAACCACAGATCAATTCATGTATTTTGGCAGGCAAAAAGAAGAAATTCAAAGCTGGAGTAGAAGAAACAGCTAAAAATTAATGGCCCACTTACTTTGAAGTTTGAAGGCAAGCAGTTAATATTACTCTATGAGGCTGATAATAATCCAGCAAGTTTTTTTCCCAGATACTGGATTTGATGCATGTGTCTCTTCTTAAAATGCTCTTTTTATTTCATCTGTTGAAAGATTAGGGAAAGAAATCATGCTTATAATGTTTGAGTTGGAAACTTTCTTACTAATATTAGTAATATTTAAAGGAGCAGTTGAATGCCAATTTGACTTCTTAGTGAACAGACATCGAGTATCTTAGTTTTGCTTATATTCCTGAATTCATGCAAATATCAGTTACCATCTCTAAGTCTGCTTTTTTCACATAAGAAGAATGAATGCTGTTGAGTGTGGTATTACCAGTTAATACTGAATCACTGAACAGGATGAAATGCTTAGAATCAGAACTCCAGAAAGTAACTATGGAGTTTTATTACTTGAAAATTACTGTAGTTTCCATGGTGAAAAATATAGAAAGATTCTAATACAGTTTGTAACATCTATAAAATGCATTATTTTGATGGACCATTTTCTGTGTTTTGAAATCACGGAAATACAAACAATTGGAATCTGATAACAAATATGAATCAGGTAAAAACTTGAGACCTTCACTGCTTGAAAAAAGGGAGCACTCAGACTTCCATGCTTTATGTTCTAGAACCTATTAGTAGCTGAAATGAAATCAATCTTAATTTTCCTATAAGTTATACAGTGACATACTTGCAAAAGTAGTATCTTTTTTTTCTCTTTAAAGCTGGATGTGTATTATAGAAGCAGCCGCTTTCCACACTTTTTATTGACTTATAACTTTGTACCTTTTTTTGGAACTAGTTTTGCATTAAAATCCATGATGCCACAGTAATTCTCTCTGTTGCATATATTTTCACAGGACTGCATGTTCCCAAAGTAATTCTGATTATACTTTCAGAAGTCTTTAATGAGCAAAATGCAGTTGTAACAAATACCTGTTTTGTGCTTTTGGAGGAAGTACATGTATTTGAGGAAAGGAAGAGAAGTTTGTATGTGCTTTAGACCTGATTAAAACACTTTTGTTTATTATAATAGTACTGATAAGCACTGTTTTGCTGCGTCCCTACTGATTTGCTACAGAACAGGCAATGTAAACAATGATCAGTAATCCCCCCCAATGTAAGTTCAATGCTAGGCCTTGTTAGATTCCTACCTCTTGTTTTGATGTAGGTAAGACAAGATTTACAAAGGAAATACATGTTTCACTAGGGCTGTTTGATCTGAATTGAGTTTGCTTTGAAATTATTTTTGCTTTTCGAAATTCATCTGCTTTGCTGCCTTTGCCTAGAATACCTGTAGTCCCAAGGGTACTCTGCCAGCTGAGGGTATCTCCTGCAGCAGTTAATGAATGTTTGTACTTACTTTTTGACAATACGCTTATCTTAGTGACCTATTGTGGACCTCCAAGTAAAAAGCACTGTCCTACTCTAATATTTCAAGAAGATCATCTGCAAACTGGCTGATGGTGACCATGCCATAGAGCTAGCAGGAAGTCTGTTATGCTTTCTTCATGTATAGTTGGTTGACCATTAGCAGTTACCAAAAATAGCATTACATATACATATACAGTGAAAAAGAAGCTAAAACTTTTTGTGGGAAAAAAACAATGTAAAAGTAGAAACTGTGACACAAGAAGGGTAAAGCTACACACCCATACAGAAGTTCTCTGCATCTTTTGGTGGCTTTAGTACAGAGAAGTGACTGTATGGAATCACAAACTGTTGTACCTCTGAACTCACCATTGAATAGAGAATCCTCAAAACCAAAAAAAAAAAAAAAAGAGACCATGAATAAATGAATAAGGAATGAGCTGTCAGCTGAAAAGAAGCAATGGAAAACTAGGAAGAGAGAGAAAAATGAAGAAGCGTTGATGCTCATAAACAAGGTGCTAAAAAATCAGGGTCTGTCAGATTGGTATGAGCAATAATCCTAGTTCTCATTAGCTCCTTTTAGAGTGCATGTTGTCAGAATCCTTTGGTCCTACATTAATTTACTAAGTGTTTTGATAAACAATTTATTCTTCCCACAAGATGTGCCAGTGGAGACAGAGAAGGGAGGAAGCAATGTCTATGAGCAGTCATGTAACAAAGACACAAAATGCAACCAAGGCTTCTAAAAGTTTACTGAAATGCATTTCTCGTATATGCAATGATCAGATCGACAGTCATTATTCCTCCTAGGACTCCTATAGATCACCAAAGAACGTCATTTTCTAAGTTCATCATTTATATGTGATACTAATATTATAGAGATAGTAAATGTACTCCATTCTTTTTATGCAGCTCAAGTGACATTGAGGAGAAACCATGCAATAATCCAGCTATACTGACACCATTAGGGAGCTTGTTCTGGATCACAGGTAAGTCAGATAAATATTTGGCTTTGCGTATTTGGGTGCAGAGCCTGTGGTCAGCTGTTGGTATTTAGCATGCAACTGCCTACTTTATCCATTTTTATACACCAACTAATTTCCTTGATGTAGGGATTTGGGAATGGTGAAATAATTTCATAAATTATAAGCAAAAAAAAATAATCTGTTTCATCTACTTCATTCTGGATAGCCACTGCATAAAACCTGTCAAAAACATATTGCTTTGGGTTCATCCCTGCTGCAGTTCCATTGATTACAGTGGAGTTAAATCAAAGATGAATCCGTCTGTTCAATATAAATCTAATGATTGGTTAAAAAGTCGGGGGGAGAGCCCTGTCTAAATCCAGGGCTGTTTTATCCTTGTGTCAGCATTTAATTCCATTTGCATATAAGCCTATTTCCCTTCTCTAAATTTAATTTGTTAGAGCTTGGCCCTCTGCAACAACAGCAACAACAAAGTAATTGCATGCACTATTGGGCAATGGTGCCAATACAGCATGAGTTATAAAAATGTCTCATCCAAATTTATAAAATATAGGCATTAGTGACACTCTGCCTGGGAACAGCTATCTGGATACCTGAAAAAAACTCCAAGCTTGAGCTTCATGGGCATGTGACATCTAATAATACATATATGAAGAAGCCTTATTTTAATATCAGCTATTAATTGTGGCTCTTTCACCAAAGGAAATAAGATATCCATGTCTTGTATGACCAGTGGGAACACTCTAGAGTTTCACTGCAATGAGATAAAACTGGCTGAGGCTCAGTTCTCAGGCTGCACTATATATCATCTGTGACTTTGCACAAGGTACTTTTGCAGTGTGACTTAGCCAGCTTGTTTTGAACTGGGGAGGAGTGGTTGGCATTATCACGATATACCTTGTTTGTTTAGCTGCTACACTCCACTGCAGTACTGTGTTCTCATATCACCTAGCCTCAAAACACAGAGCCCCATCTTCACCTGGCGATTTTGGAATAAAAAGACTCTTGTTGAACTTGACCTGATCAGCAGTCATTCCAATTCAGCTGTTCTTCCAAAGGTAGCGGTACCTGCCTTAAGTTGATAGAATCCTTTATTCTCCTTTTCCCTATCCTAAATATTTGATTGCACCCAAAGGAGAAACCATCAAATCAAAACATTTTGTAGGATTTGAGCTTTTCTTTCTGCTTTAAACCCCAGCTTTTTCATCATACATTCTGATGCATTAAAACTAATCATGGCCATAGATTCTTATGTCTTGTCAATTTTGCACAACTTCATGATCTGTTGAGAAGTCACTTCAGTTTCACCATTTGTGGAAAGAAGACACTGATGCCAAGGGCTAAAAATATAGTGACCTGGGACACTGTGCAATTTTATGCAAATAACAAAGCCTGGAAGAGAAGCCAGGTTTTCTCAATTAGGGCTGCATGATGTGGGACTAACTTACAGAGAGTGGAGAATAAACACACAGCTTCTGTGTTCAGAGAAATCAGGTTATTTCCTAATGTATCAGATCTTTTTACTACAAACTGTTCCTCATGTGGCCAGGACAGCCCACTGTTACCTCTGTTTTTTGCTCCCATTACCTCTTGATGCACTTGCAGCCTATCCTCAGTAGGATTAGAAGGCACTCAGGACCTTTCAGGAGGCACTTACCACTTTACAGGATTAGGATAAGCCTGCCTTTGATGTTTTTGTGATCATACCCATCTGTCATAACTGAACATGGTGAAGAAGGCTTTATTTTCATTTAATGATCTAATTATGTTAAAAGGTCAAATATATTTTTTTTCTCAGTTTGCTTGCTTTTCTTTAAAAAAATCAATGAGGATGTGTTATTTTTTAATACATATGCTAATGTTTGAAAAGTGAAAAAACCCCATGGTTAGAATCGACAAATAAAGATGTGGTTTCACCTGATCTAACAGGTTTAACAATTGTGGTCTATGTCACACTCCTTCCTCTTCTTCCATCTATATATTCATTACAAATGTCAGATAAGGCTAATCCTTCATGTGACATTACTACAGATGGTTACACTGGGAACTTAAACCAGATGCTGATAGTCTGGATAATCTGGATAAAAGCTGGTAACCTAAAACAAATCCATTTTGTGTATTACTCATTCTAGCAGTTAAGAGATACATAAAATCTTTATTACCCTTTAACACTTTATATAACTCTTTTGCTTTCCTTTTTTTATACTTTCAAAGTTTATATTTTAGAGAAGATTTTTCTTCATCTCCCAGTGTCCTTCTACCTCAGCTAAATCATGCATGTATGTATGTAATAAGATTTAGGGAGGGGAGAGACACTTTCTTGATTTATCTCACAACATTTATCTTTTGTTTTAAAATTCCCATTGAGTTGAGAATTGGCACTGGAAAATAACTTTATTTTACCTTCATAAAAAGAGATTTAATGAAAGCATTAGCAGTGAAAAAGTAACTCCCTTCTGTATTTTTGAAGAGTCTTTGAAATTCAGTGTTTAGGATGGGAGCTGACAGGGATGTCTTCTGCTGAGTGGCCCAGATGTCTGACTAGACTTGAGTGTTTGGAACTCATTTTTCCGTCTATTTAAGAATGATAATATCCTATCTTAGATTTTTAGGAATATTATGTATATGCTTATTCTTTCATTTAGTAATGAAGTTTGTATTCTGAACTGGGGGATTCAGAAAGACTTGTTAGTGTAGGAAGAACGCTTGGATGTGTGTTAAGCAGCTAATTATTTACATGGGAAATTCTGTGACATAAACATACTGGATCCTTCCTTGCCCACCGATGACTGTCACTGAGTGCTGCCCATGGCTAGAGGAATTGGAAAGGAAGATACTATGTAATTGTTTGTAGCTTAGTATAATGCTCTTTTGGGCTCTTTTAGCTGTATTATTTTTTATTTATTGCTGGTTTTGTTTCTAAGCTGGTCGCTGGTCTGGAAGTATAGGAAAGCAAGTTTACCAAGCACCTGAGCTATGCAATTATTGTGTAGCTTTTTATCTGTTGCTTAGCACACTTGAGATTTAGATTAGGGTAAGCAACTTGAGCAGGTCCCCATACAGTAAATGGTCTCGGGTCTAATCTGATCACCCTTTAATCCAGTGTGCTATGAGGGCAGTGGTTTGGAGCATGGTTCATGGAGCATGGTTTCTGTGATTTGCTTCTAAGCGTGTTTTGCCCCTAGTGTGTACTACAGGAACAGGTAAAGGCCCCTGGTCAGCCGAAGCATGTGTAGTACTGAGGTTTGAATACTGGGATTTAATACAGCCTTCTGTTGCCAGTCAAAGCTCTCAGCTGGACAATTCTTGCAGTCTTTAGCAGCACATCCAGTAGCTAGTAATGACTACCTCTCTCAGAGTCCTTACTAAATTCTAAAAGTAAAAAAATCTACCTGATTCTAAAAGTGTACAGATTGCACCATTGACTGAAATCAACACAGTTCTATTGAAAGCAACAGAATCCAGAGGACTTATACCAGTGGAGAGCCTTGGTCCTTCCCTTCATACATGGAATGATACAGCACTGAAGTACACTGCTCACTGTGACTCAAATCATTCTCAACAAGTTGCTGAAAATGTTTACAAGAGTAGCCAGTCGTTATGCCGTGGAGCATGCTGCAAGGATATATGGTGCAAACCTGCTGCATCAAAGGAGATGAGTAAAGACTTCTAAGTCCAGAGATTTTCTGTTGTTAATATACTGTTCTCAAATACCATCGTAATTGTTGTTCATTTTGGGATCATAAACCTTTATAGTGGAAGAGAAGGTAAATACTCTGGTCTGAAAGATTGGCCAAAGGAAGGCAAATCATTGTAGAAGATGTGGAAAGGTGAAAAAAGCGAGTAATTCCATTTCAAGCAAGGAACCAAACTCTTAAAATTATGTGTTTTGCGGTAAAGACAGTCTTGGTGGGCTGATACACATGACACTAAATATCATAATTAATAGTGATAATGTTATTTTGGTGGTTTTGGTAATCAAAGAGTGGAAGCAATAACTGGATCTAATTGATGGCAACATTTGACTAACTTTTGATAATTACTTTTTTAAGTGTAAATTTTTAAATTGTGACTTTAAACAGCAGCAGTTCCTTGATGATTTATTTTAGGGGCTTAGTGAAAGTATGAAAATAGAGTAAAGTTCTATTATTGACCATATAGATGTGGTTGAAAGACCTGTGCATGGGGCAGATATTTTGCTACCATTTGTTCCATCTTAGAGGAAATGCCCAATTCAGCAGAGCTATTTCTTTGCATGTTGTAGGTCTGGAAATGCCATTTCAGCACTATAAAGTCTGATTCATCAAGAATGAAACATCACTTTCAGGAATGCTGTTTAGTGGAGTGTGTATGTATGGAAATGATGTCCTGGTATAGAGAGGGTCCTGGCTTATGGGTATTTTATGATCCACATATCTCTAATTCATCTTTTGCTTTTGAAACATAACACATGTTCTAGCTGCACTGATACGGGTTCCTGCTTATTATAGTTAATGGATTATTCATCCTCTTTGTCCTTGACATAATCCTAAGTATGTGCATAAAACTCAGATCATGTTGCCCATAAAAACCAATCAGCCCAGAGTTCTTCTGCAAGGTGTTGAACATTCACCCAGAGCAGATGGTAAAGATAATGTTTAATAAAGAGTTAGAGGATTAGTTGGAACAAAAATAAGCTAAGAGAAAGGGATAATTTCATTTCATATGAAACTCCATGACATTTCATGTACCCAAGGACTGATTAAAATTATGCCAAAAGCTGCTCTTTTGGGCCAGTTTGTCCTAATACTGACCCTGCTTATGTTGTCAGCTGCTGTATCTGCATATTATTTTACCACTTTCTGAATAACTCAAAAGAAAGCTCTTCTGATTCTCCTGTGGCTGGCGAAAGTAATTCTTAATTAAATAGGAAGAAGAGAGATGATAGGATTTCGCTAAATGTGATGAATATTATTTAAGCAACTGATACCTCAACTGAGGTTTAGAAGAAAATTTTTATAGGTCATTTTACACATAAATAAATTTTAAATGGTAGTTTTGATAATATGTGGAGTTAAGTTTTGGTTTGGCTTGAATATTTAGGTGCTAAATGGAAAACAGAGCAGGATATAGTCCATAAATGTTTTTCAGACTTGTTTTAGGAAAATTTATTTTTGTTATCAAAAACTTAGTGGAGTAACAAAACCTATACATTTTGCATATTGCGTAACATTTGTAATGAATGTTCTTTAATAAGGCTTATTAATAGAAATTTAACAAAATAAATCAGAAGCAAATATTTTACAGTTATGGTATTTCTGGGTCCGCGGTTATCTGCTATAAATTCAAGATTTATAAATCAGAATCACTGACAAAGTCTGTCAGGTATGGATGCTGCAGAAATAAATAAGTGGAATTTATTTGTAAATTCAGTGTCCTTTGGTCTGAACACAAATTTTAAATTATTTGAAGCTGTTCTCATAAATAAACACATGTTCATTTAAGAAGACATTTTAGAATGGTTGATGGGAGACAGAAGACAACTATTTCTTTTAATTGTTATGGCACAAGAGCAAAACAGAATCAAAATCCAAGCTATTAACTTTCTTTACTGAGACTCAGTGGTCCCTGAAGCATAAAACCAGATGTGAACATCTCTGGGCTCAACTCCAGCTGGAGGTTAAAGCTCTGACTAGTCTTTAATGGTAGAGAACTGCTAGCTGCTTCTGTAATGCAGGAAGACAAAAGTATTCTAGAATCAACATAATGGCTTTTGCACTCTTGATATTTGCTGACTTGGGTAATATTACTACCTAGTACTTCTGGAATTCAGCTGACATTATCTCAAAACCTGCTCTGAATTTTCTAGCCATTTCCTGTGCTTAAGACAGTGTTTAGCTCCCTAGAATAAAGACCCTAATGCAGATTATTTCTAATTTAACTTATGCTCCTGTTGTTTCTCTAATTAGTTACTTTTGAAAATGTTCCATCGGGCACTTAAAACATCTGAGTATATTTAAAATAGTCTGAATTAACATAAAAATAGCAAGATGCAGTTAAGAATGAACTGTAAATTGATGAAACCTTAATTTCACTGACAGTAATTGTGAATATTTTCTTACAAGATGCAGGTTTAGCTGACTAATGGTTGTGAAACATATTGCTAGAAAACCTATTTCCAAATTTCCTTCAGTCTGCTGAATACCTGTCCATACTTCATTGTAGCCATCTTTTGAAATCACGTTGGCAAGAATAAAGCTCAAGAAGTCTGTCAGCTGATACACAGTACCAGCATCAGATAGTGCAGCTCAGCAGGAACAGAGGGTCCTATCACACAGCTGAGATGAGACACAGACAGGGCTAAAGCAAGTTATGGCTTTATCTCATCTTAACCTTGAACCAGATGCCCTTTCCAAAGCCCTCCCTCCCCTCCATCCCCCATGTTTGTAGTGCACTACAGCTGTGCTGTAACGACTGCTAGAATTAACAAAATTGGAGATGGGAGAAAGGCAACCTTAAAAAGGATATTTCCCATTCAAAACATGTTTCTTAAAGTGTACAGATAGTAATAAATTGATTGACCAGCTGAATTTTGAAATAGAACAAGCGAGTCAGGTATAAAAGGCCGCCTTCTGTTCTGTGCTTCATGTTAGTAGAAAAATGATAGCAATGAAATGTGTTGTAAAACAAACTATTTTTAGCTTCTTCATATTTTTAATTTAAATAATATTCTCACCACAATAAACCCCAGAAATTATGGTCATTGAGGAGTGGGTAGGCGTTCTAATTCTTCCCCAGATGGTGAATGATTAATGTACAAGTAATTTTTCCCAGCACTTGGAATGTTGTTCACCTTGTAAGTCCCTTCAGTTACTCACTCTCCAGCCTGCCAATTAGTGTGTTCACATCATCCTCAGATAATGCTTTCCCCTGCCCCCATCTGTATTTTTTTGGTCTTGCCAGGGAAATGTCAGAAAATAAGCTTTGTTTTGATTTCTTGCTCTTTGTTTTTCTCAACTGCTGCCTTTTCAAAAGTTTTCAGAAATCAAATGTATGTGGCTGCTTTTAAATTCCCATTTTATCTGCAGTGGTTTCCTAGCTTTCATTCTCCATCTCCATAATCTCCTTTAATGGGGTCTCTGTGCTTCTCTTCTCACAAGGTGAATACTTCCTTCATTTTTCTGTCTGAATTATACACTTGTACTTCGTTAAGAGATTTTTGGGTTTTGGTAGCTTTGGGATAAGCGAGATCCTACCATTAAGCATACCACATTTTGGATGCATTTCTTGTGTGCATAGTTATTGCTCTTGACTCAGATAAATAAATTTTTTTTTTTTTTAAGGCTCTTACATTCCAATGCATAATCTCTTTTTTTTCATTGTCCGAAGGAGGGTTAAAGTAACACCTAAATATCGTGAGACAGTAATTTTTTTTAACAGAAAACCCACAGATTATTCATTGGCCTAATGTAAGTCTCTCTGGAACACACCCTTGTGAAGATAATAACTGGGATGATACGTGCTTTTCTCTAGCAATAGTTTTATTGGCAAATGTAATGTTTTTCTTCCTAGTTACAGCAGTGGGTTTTAATAAACAGATATCATGCAGCTACAAGAAACTGTCTAATGATATTTCACAAACTGCTGTTCTCAACAGGAAAGAAAGTGAATAGCAGCCAAAGTCACTGCTTTTCATTACAAATATTCTTAATTTTTATCTCATTTTAGACCAGGGGATCTCCAGAATAACGCAGTATACCACATATGTCCAAAACTCAGAGTACAGCTAAATTTTCTCTTCCTCTCCAACTTCTGAGGTCCCTGCTGAAGATTTACTGTAACTGTCTTACCAGGTCTGATGTAAGTTCATCCCCGAGACAGATCTCAGTCTGTAGCTGCAGTTTTATTCTCAAAAGTGTAACCACAACGACTCAGTTCCTGCTGTTAGGTTATTGCTGTACCTGTGACTTGTAATTTAGCCCCAGCTGGACTAGCTGGGACCTACCAGCTGCCAGTGGGGAGCAGCAGTGTGCTCCAGGAACTCTCCAGCTTCTCCAGCCTGTGCTTTGGAATGGAAAACAGCACCGAGGCAGAAGGGCAGTGGCAAACTCAGGTTCTCTTTCCTCACATAGGAAGTAACCCTTACTCAGTTTAAGCTGAGTCAAAGCCATGTTCTAGCACCTGCTTTCCAGATAAATGCTTTAATTTCTGCATACTGCAGAAAAATAATTGACATACTCCCTTCTTAATTTGGAAGATCTCCCAGTCACCTGAAGTAAACTATAATTTTTCACCACTGAAAAAAAAAAACTTGAGATATGCAAAAAAAAAAAAAAACAACCCACCAAAAAACCAAACCAAACCAAACCAAAAAACCAAACCAAACAAACAAAACCCCAAACCTGGTGCAGAAGAAGAACTGGAAAAATCCCATTATAAAAATAGATTTGAAAGGACTGTGTTTTTTCCATCCAGTAAATAATAGTTTATTTAAAAATAGTACATTCTATGCCCTTCCTTAGATATCCTCTTCTGGAAAACCCTCTAAAAGTGAAATGAATTACATGCTTTAAGGATGCCCTCTATTAGCATACTTAGAGAAGCAGCACAGTCTTCTGCTTTCTTCTGAGCCAGTACCTATCACCTGACTTGGCTTGGCTTGTCTATGCAAATCACACTGAGCTGGTTGCTACTTTGGCCAGTGATAACATGGAGAGGCTGGATACAGAAAAGATTGGATCCCCACAGTTTCTAGTAACATCATGTTTTTCAACCTCCTTTCTTAAAGAAAATATAGAAATTGCCTTGGGTTTTCAATGAAGAGTGGTAAGATACAATATATATTTCTATTCCCCAGAGGGTAAATTAGTGGGTAGGAAG
Source organism: Donacobius atricapilla (assembly GCA_013397315.1). Classification (NCBI taxonomy): domain Eukaryota; kingdom Metazoa; phylum Chordata; class Aves; order Passeriformes; family Mimidae; genus Donacobius; species Donacobius atricapilla. Next base: position 167,995 of record WBMY01003225.1, on the reverse strand, counting down.
GGTTGTCTGATGCCTTGCTTGTTTGTAATTGCCAATTAAAGAAAATTAAAGGAATGTTTTCTTTTAAACAATTCTATCCCATTTTGAATGTGGGCAGATGTGTACACATAAAAATCAAACTTACTATATTTCCAATGCATATAAATTCAAGTATAATACTTTTAATCTTTAGCAGATAAGAATTTACTGGGGACCTAGATTCATTCTATTTCCTGAGCTGTGCTCTTGTTGCTGTAATGGAGCTGTTCGTGACATTAGTTGTGGTGGATTTGATTTTGCTTCAGGTTGACATTTCATGGCACTAAGTGTGAAAAATTGCATCCTTGGGAAAGCCTTCCTTAGTGGAGCTCTTGGAGACAACAATAACACCGTCTCATGCTAATTGGAGCCTGTATGATGTCTGAGTGGTTGCTTCACTGTTCTTTTGAGTCTTTGACACTTACCCTGTTGTCATCAGATGCTAAAGATAAGATGGAAGAGCAAAAAATGTAGAAAAAGGGGAACCAAAAAGGCTACATATTGGTTTTGTGTACATTTAAGTGGCATTATTTAAGCAGGTCAGTTCTCCTGCAAATCAAATGAAAATTCAGTGAATGGAGGATAGCTGGAATAGGTATATCTATCATTACTAATCTGGACCAGGATTTCTTTCTTTTGAGGCTACAGGAAGTTCTGTAAATAGGGGATAGTTTTCTTAAATTTTCAATGTTTCTGAAATGTATATTTTCATATGCATACATGTCTAGTTGTCAAGCATGATGGAAGTTTGTAGAGACTATGCCTTGTGAATCAACAATGAGGCCTTTCCTTTATGAAACTGAGAGCCTTGGATTACAAATCAAAGGAAATAAGGGCAATAAGAGGCAAAACTTGGTGATACCAACACATGGCACTGCCACAGAGAAAAGATAAATTTAGATTGAATGATTTCTCAGTTAAACAGGGACCAACAGGGAGTTTATAATAAAACAATTTACACTCACTTTGGAATATGACAATGGCAATTTTTCATGTGCTGAAAACAAACCATTACTGATGTATGTTTGTGACCCAGCAGGAAGTTTTCTAATGCAGACTCATTCCACATCTATCCACTAGCAGATGTTATTCTTCCAAGTTGTGTAGCAGTATATAATACCATGTATTATTACTCTTGTCACATTCTCCTATCATGGTGAAATATTTAGATTTGTTAAGAATCCCCCAGAAGTGACATATATCCCTCAGCCTTGAAAGTTTAGCTCTTACTGAATTAAAGGCCTAAATTCACTTACCTGTTTTTAGGTTTCATTAAAAATATTTGTGGTGTAATCTCTGATTCTAAAAAACTTACCAGTTAACACTTTGACATAAGTAATAGCAATTTTTCGTTCACATGCTCTAATGTAAATCAGGAGGGGTTCCTTTGTCATGCAGTAAATCAAGGTGAAAGAACTGACTTCCTTTTTGCTGGAAATTTTAGTTGCATTTGAAATGCCTTATACTAGAAGTATATATATTACTTGTGGCTTATTTTAGCTGTGCAACAGGAGGAAAGGTTGTCAGTATTTCTGATCTAAATCTGAGGTCTCAATTTTCTGTTTTCGTCAGTATGGATACAACCAATCCCACACAAGAATGGTCCAGTCGAGCTTGCGGACAGAGAATTGCATGTAGGAGCAGCCGAGGTCTCAGGGGATGCCCGGGGTCACTCCAGGTCAGATGGAACCTTTGGTGCTCCCCAGCACTGGGCAGGCTTCCTTGCTGAATGAGATGACACTGATACAGCTGATTCGGAGCTAGAGAGACAGCTGGCATTTGCAAGCTTAGGATCCTGAGAGCTGCCCATCTAAAGGAGTGCTTTGGTTGTTTGGTATTGGTGTGAACCACTGATTTATGGGGTAAAAGTTGGCAGAAATTAATAGTAAAGTATTGATAATTGCACTGAAATTTCTGTGCAGACCCAAGGGGAACACATTCTTCTGATTTCTGGATTATATATAGCAACATCATGATGCTATTATGATGATTACCACTTTGCAACTGCTGTCTTAGCACAGGAACATAACATTCCTAATGAGATACGGCAACAATTTACCTGTCACAAAATGATCTTTTCCCTCTGAAGTGACAGTGTCTTACTGTTACAAATATGTCCCTATTGACTAAAGCACTAATTAATACCGGTCTAGCATTATCATATTAGATATTTATGCCATTTGATAAAGTGTAGAACTTATCTGGATCAAAACTATTCATATAGCGCATGAATCCTAGTACACGAATAGTTAAGGTAGTGAGATTTTTTTTTTCCTGGCATACAGAAGGCTTGAACTACTCAGGAAATAGCTGGGGTAAATGAAGAGATTTTTCAAAGGAGACTAGAAGAGTTAAGCATTGCAGTCTTAGTGTAAGTTTTTGTAAGCAATTCCTTGTGGAATCTCTGAACCATTGTTTCTGTAAGGCTCAGTTTTGTACTCCCTCTTTAGGCTTTGAGTCTACAAATTTATGTGGGATTAATTTTAACAGCATGCAGGCCTGTGGCCTTCAATATGCTCATGTGTATGCATTTTTCAAGAAACAGAGCTGTAGGAGAGATTTCTGTTTATTTTGATGGGAGTTCTGCCTGGATGCAGTTTGAACTCTTGTGTTACTAGAGCCATTCTTTGATACCCCGGCTGGACTGTTGTAACTAGGGAGAAGTTAATTCAGTGAGAGAAGTGTGTATTGCAAGTTTTGCCACACTTATCAGAGGAAAACTGTTTTCTTACTGCTGAATTTCCTTAGTGATATAGATTTAAGTTTACTTCATAACACATGGAGCAGCTGACATACAGTTTTATGTCAATATTATTTAAATTCTGTACTATTGCTTTTACATTATTTTGTTTCTTATGAGTGTGATTGAAGAGATGGTACATCTCTTGTGTAGTGATATGCATCACTGTGAATTATTTTATAGCAATTCTATCATTTTTAAAAGTACTGTATAGCATGGTGTTGAGTTTTGGTCATTTTCTTGCAAAATCAATGAGGATGACTTTCAACACTTGAATAAGGTACAGCTATTGACCAGATGTTTAGGAGTGTGTTTGAACTGTGCATATAACTGCTGGTCAAAACCTAATGACATTATATGGCTCAAACTTCCAGATTTTGGAAGTCAGTTTTTAATAAATATTTTAAAATTAAGGTTACTATTTTAATGTAATACCACAGCTTCTGCATATTGGTTTGCAGGATCTAATGCAGATCTGGGCTTCCAAGTGTTGTATTATTTTGTGGTAGTGCTGCACTTACTGGTATGAATCTAAATATTGCAGTATCTGAACAAAACTGGGTTTTGAGGTGAAAGAGAATCTTAAGGTGCAAAATTTCATACATTTTGTGAATAGTGCATGAGAGCTTGTGAACTACTCTTCAGCAGAGCAATGTCTTTAAGCAGGTAGAGGGCAGAGATTAAGATTGATAGTTACAGGACTTTAAACACATTGCAGCCAGTGCCCCAGAGTTCCAGTGCACACTTCACCTACAGGACTGGGTGTAATTTCACTGGAAACATCTTCCCCTCATGTTTTCTGTCTGAATGAAGAAAATGATCTGAGTGTGGGTTTGAGCATGTGCTATTAGGAGACATATGCATGCTGCAGCAATAGCCTATCTTTAATTACAGGGACTGGTTTGTATTATGTTGCTTTAAAAAGCACTTTAATTTCAGAAAACATTGAACTGGCTTTACCTCTATCGCTACTATCCCAATATGTCGCTTTTTAAAAGCAGAAATGTTGAAAGATTTCTGAAAATTCATGCCACTGGTAGTAGGCTGTCACAGTGGCTCTGTTCTGCAGCAGCAGAATGCAAAGTCAAGCATGCAAACCTGAGCCATGAGACGACACCGAGAACAAATCTGTATGAAGGACTGGGGAAAGAGCACAATGGGAGATATTTGAGGCAGTTGGTAGGAAGTCCTCTTGGACAGCATTTACCTTTTCCCCCATGTTTACATGCTAACATTAAAAGTATTGATGAAATAGAACAGAATCCTGGATGGCTCATAAGTCTTTTCAATATATAACAAAATACTGTAGTATTGTATATCTCCATCTGTTTTAGTACTGGTTTCCTACAGGGAACTTAGGTCAGCTTACACCTGATAATTTCTGGACAGTACTAAAGTGGAATAGATTCAAACTTGTACCATGGAAGCAAAAAACGCTATTCATCTGTGCCTTGATGCTCCATCAACAGAGTTTATCCAGGATTAATATTTTTTGCTAAAGGCATTAGAATCACTTGAATAATTCTGATATAAACTAAGTTTGGATCATCTTATTCTAACACCTCATCAGCCAGAGTAATGTGATGAAAAATGTAACTAGTCACTTTGTCTGGGAAGATTAGGACAGTACTTCTTAAAAATGATTGGAAAACCTCTGATATGTGTGAAGAAAAGAAAACCTATTCCATATTTACTGAAATATGCAGAGAATCTTTAAACTGCTAAAGTGGTCCATTATTAATATTGAGCAAATATGTACAAAAAAAGCACACAGAAGGTATGTAATATAAAGCAGATGCAAAATATTTCTTCAGTAGTATTACTTGAGTATTTTCTGTTACATGACCATATTTGTGTTTGCTTTGTAGGCAAATCATTTTCCTTTTGAAAAAAAATCACAACTCATACTTGACATAATTTCTGCTACAATAAAATGCACGTGCCTTTAAAATGCTACATGGAAATAATTTCTTTACTGCCCCAAAGGGTGGACTTAGATAGCTGAAGAAATTGAGAAAGAAAAATTAAATGCAAAAGTGCATCACTGACCCAAATGTTCACCATATTTCACTTAGTCTTTTGGCTCTGATATTACAAGCAGGTTGATTCAATCCACAGACTAGTAGCTAACATGTAGAACTGAACCATCTCTGAAATATGTAACATTTATGCAAAAGCATAAATGTCAGAGGTAATTAGCAAAATAGGTGAAGCAACAATTTTACATCTGTAAAAGCTGATATAAATTAATATTTTAATGATGTAATGATGTATACTAAAGCTCCTGTGAGTTTGAAAGTGCCTATTGAAATAGCTATTGACAAGTTCTTTTATGTACTCAGTGTACTACCTGCTCAGCAGTACACTGTCATTTCAGAGTAATTGCCCAGCAAACTTTTAAAATGCTGTCACAAAAAAATTGCTAAAACAGAGCTAGCTCTTTGTCTGTCACTTTTTCTGTCACTCCCACTGCACTTTATGTTGAGTGCAAGTTTAGCTGTCACATTTGAAGTTCTTCCATATACTTTTACAGATTGGGTTGTGGCCATGTTGCCTATTTGTCCTACAGTGTTAAGGAAAATTTTAAATAAAATATTTTGTACATACTCCTTTTACTTGTACACTTTATTATAGAGGATTGGGAATAATTCCTCCTATAGTTGCGGCAACTATTTTGGATTTGTAAAACAGAATGAGTTTCACTCAAGATGCTGATCTGTCCAAACCCAGCAGTTTCCCAGAATGAGAATGTACGTGTGTATACAGGTGGTTATTTATATATAAATAATACAGCTGCTTAAGGCTGGTCAGTATTTGATGTTCTGTCCAGGTACAGGTTCATCAAATGAAGATTTTCTGTTCATAGAAGATACAAGTGGGAACTTTGAGAACAGCTTACCTCAGACTTCAAGTACCGGGACGCTCAGCTGGAATGTGAGAGAATGCTAAGGGAAGAACTAGAACCTGCCTGTGTGCACTGTATTTTTGTAGTGTTCACTGATTTATTCAGATAGCAAACAGTAAAGCATCTGGAATCTTTGAATCTTCATGAGATGAGGAAACTTCTCTTCACAGTTCTAGATCCAGGAAGTTTCTTGTGCATTAGCTATTCTTGTTTGATGCTGGAGGCAAAAAGGCAAAAACATAATCCAATTTTTTGTACCTTTTCTGAAAGATTTTATTTTCTGCTTGCTTTTTTAGGAAGGCCCTTCCAAGCAATAAGATTCCATGTTATCTCCCAGGGCAGAGCAGAGGTATTAAGGCTGCTATGTCAGACAGCAATTTCTGTTCCAAGAAATGGGGAAGAGTTGCTTTGAGGCCAAAAGATAACTATGCAGTCATCAGACTCCCATGTAGTTAGCATTGTATTTTGCTGGATATTCTGAGATCATGAGCAAGAAGTAAGAGGAACTGAGTCTGTTATCCATCTTTTAACAGGAATTAAACTGTGGTTTATATTGCAGACTCAACAATTGAAATTGAGTGTAAAATTCTGAATTGCAGCAACTTGATCAGCTAAATGCTCTTACTGCTAGAAAATGGTTTGTGCTGTCTGAATACCATCACAATTGGAAACTGTATTAGGAGGAAACGGCAGAAGTTTATTATCACATGGATCACTTTGTTTTCTTACTCCTTAAAAAGACTTCTCATATTTAGCTTTCATACTTTTTGAGGGTAAAATGGCAAAGAGTAAACTAGTCCTTATAGGAATACTTTTTGATTTCAATGAAGGGAAGGGTGCTTTTTGATTTTCATCATCATTTAATTCTTTCAAGTAAATAGTTATAAAGGTAAAAATGAATAGTAAAAAAATATGAAGAGCCAGGTATGATGTATCCATTTAAATGATGGAAAAAAAATCCTTCTTTTAACATACAGAGTTACTAACAGTTTACACATTTGACTGTAGGGGGAGTGAATATTCATAATAGGAGAAATTTCACAGTATGAAATGGCAGTAGTTACTGACAATCAGTAGATATCAAAGAATGAGCACTGGCACATTAATAAGGAACTTAAAAGCAGATCCACAGTCTAACGTCTTAGGAGCTATAAAACTACAACTTCTACATGAGTCATATGTTTGAACTCCAAACTATCTTATAAAATTTAGCTGGAACACATTTTTCTTGACATAAATGAGTATATTAATTTCCATAAGATATTATCTCTTACCATATATTTAATTTAGATTCTCTTTCTACTCCTACTAAAATAATTGCTTACAATATATTGACTTGATTTTATATGGCTAATTAGAGTTGTGCATGGAAAAAAATAGGTTTGCAGGTAATAGTGAAATTAAATATGTTAATCTGTAGCTCAGTGCACACATTTTGTATGAGCTTTAATTTGCTATATAAATTATAGTTCTGCATTTATAAAATACCCTTGAAAGAATGTCCTATTTTTTGAATACTAATACCATAGGGAAACAAATATACAAAGCTTTTAGCTATAGGCTATATTTGCATAAATTAAGACAACTAGTCAGTCTGAATATCCAACTGCAGATATACTTTTAAAAGATATTCTACAAAGAGTTGGTAGGACTCTGTATTTACAAAGATTTTCATTCAGTTAGTTATGTAGCAGCCCTTCATAATAGGCAAGTATATTTTGAACAATGAGGCATAAATAGTATAATAAATAGGCTGTGGTTTATCAGCTAGAACACAGAACAAATATTTCAAAAGGCTCTAAATTCATTTCTCTATGAGCTGGTAGCAAATATCTCCACTATTGGTCTGCTTTACAAGTTTATTCTAGAAAAAGCTGGTATGGCTCCCCGTGTAGCTGCCCAGTGCAGTGTGTATTTTGTGACGTGACTGCAGTGACACGTGCTATTCTCCACATAGATTCTGCTAACCTCAGCTAAAAGACTGGTAATTTCAGCCTTTTCAAAGAATCCTCACTGTTTAGAAAACTCTCCATCCACGTAAATTCAGTTAAGATTCACTTATGATGAGACAAGGCAGTTACAAAATTTGTGATGCAGAGTATGTTCCAAATTCTGCTTGTAGTGTTTTATTAAGAAGGACAAAGGCATATGCATGGCAATACACTTTTATGCTTTTTTCATACTCAGGGTGGTCAAAATATTCTCTCTTGTTTAGGCAATGGCAGTAAATTGGGATCAAATCCCTAAATTTCTCAAAGAACCTAAATCCCTTCCGTATCTGGCTCAGGAACAGTATTTCTACTGGAGTTACAGAGACACACATTGTGGAATGCATAGGAAACATTGCGTGGCACTCAAAATGCATCCCTGGGAATGTTTATTTTGAAGCAGCATCCTAATTCCTTTTTATTTCCCATGGCTCTGTATCAGTAATCAAGGTATTGTATGCTCTAGAGAGAGCAAAGCATCACTGGTCTGAAAGTTTTGATGAGTCTATGACTTAGACATTTAATAGTGGTAGAGTATTAAAATTTTGGCTATATTTTATTGCTTCCTTTACCATCTTAAGAGGCAGCAGTATGCTCTGAGTCTTCCCACTAGCTTCACAGTCGAACAGAAAACTCAGAGTTAATTTAACCTTCAGACTGTCAAAGTAAAATAAACATTTTTTAAAATGAAAATAGCTAGCCGGGAATAGTTCACAGTGAAGAACTTCATTTTTTATTCATTCTCTTCATACAAGGTGAAGATCATACAAGTGAATGCCTAATATTGTTCCTCTGAGGGAGTGTCATTGACAGGATCACCTAGAATTAATGGTTTGATGATGCTGAACAAGCCAGAGAAAATTGTCCCAGAACGTTTTTTAGTGACACTACTATTTCTGGGAGAAGATTTCCCCCTTGGATTTACTTCATTCTGTGTAACGCTGCTTGTGCAAATAAATAGTGAATTTAACATTCTGGCAAAATAACCCTTCAACATCAGCTTTCTAATAAGATTATTGTGATTGTCCATTGCTCCTTGCTGTTAGATGGAAGTTAGTATAGCGTGACAATAAATCTCCTTTACTAAAAGAAAAAAGCACGTTGCATAACCAAATGTCACCAGCTATGACTAAATATGTGACAGTGTGAGCCCTAGTTATGAGAACTGGGAGAAGAAATATGGTCTCCAGTGATACTTCCATCAATCTTTAAGCCAGGTCAGAAGTTTATGTGACACCTTTTTATCTATTTTCTCTATTACTAATCTAGGAACAGCTACAGACGAGCAAATAAAAAGGAACATTTAAAATATGAAAATTGCCACAAAACTCAACTTAGACAATGTAATGGTGTAAGGTTTGAAGAGAAATCTTCCATAGGAAGAAATCCAACCCAAAAGTATGATAGAAGTTGTGTCAGCTGGCCAGTTTTGAATTTTTCTTTTTTTCTGAAATCACTTAGCTGAAGTTTACAGTCTTTAGGGTCAGTTAGCATGGAAGAACATCATGCACAATTTCAAGATACAATGAAAAAAAACCCAGCTGGAATGGTCACAGAAACCTTGTTTCATAGCATTACATTGACAGGTTAACTGTGACTATAGAGGGAAACATGGCAGCTGAACGATAAAGGCAGTGCAAAAAGTCTAACACAGCTTGCCAGATTGACTGTGAAGACATTGGCCAGATTTACTGAGAGGCTCTGCAGATAAAACCCACAGACTCCACTTAGTAAAAATCAGGGGTGAAGGAAGAATAAGCCTTAATCCTTTCCTCCCATTGCAATGAGAGCTCATCCAATCTGTACTAAGAGCAATGTAATTTTCCTTCTGCCTGAAAAATGTCAGCTAAGACCAAGTGAAACTTAAAATGGAACAATTTCCTGCAAGAGTTGCAAAATTCTGTCAGTCTTTCTTTGGAACACTGGGGAACAAAAACAGGGATATGCTGAAGATCTGTATTTTAGGACGCGGTCTGGGTAGAGTCTATGTAGATGCAATACTGGAATGTTTGGTGGAGCAGAGCATGGGATTCATAGGCATTCTAAGAATGGGAAAACAGAGGAAAGGGAGAAAGGAAGGAAAAAAAACCCCTGTTAATAAAAACTGTTCCTGCTTTTTTAAATCATAAGTTTATCCAGATACCGCACAGTCTCAGTATCTCTGAATTAGTGTTTCATTGAGGTGAGAACTTAATAATATTTTTAAAAAACATTTTGGATGGAAAGGCAAAGAATTAACAACACATTTATTCTTCTTCAAAGATGGAAAATACCTGAACTAAAGCATGCAGAGAATAGCAAACTAGAATCTTTTTTTCTGACTGAAAGTGCTGTAGGGCGCATCAAAAACAATCACAACACTTTCATCTGATACAGAATCCTTTTAATTAGTCAACAAAGGTCAGGTCTTAAGTCAATGCACCAGAGTCATTAGACAGGACTGGACTGGACTAAATCTAATTATTCCCAGTCCTACTGTCAGATAAAGATGTTTTGATAATGACTTCTAACAGAGTAACAATGATAGTGCTCAAAAAAAGGAGGAAATAGAAGATGATTCTTCAAAATAAAATCAGATTTATATCAACATATATTATCATCTGAGGACTGCAAGTACTACTTCAATCAATCAAACATCTGCTTTTTAATTGTTAAAGTCTGTGACGACTGAACTTCTCCATCTCTTCTTATTGTAAGGGATATTGTCAAAGCCTGTTGACACCGTTTTCAAACTTTCTACATTACAAGGCACGCCACTGCATTTAGCTCCTGCTGCACTCTTTTCATGCACTTTGGCACTCACTTGTACTGGTGAACACATTTTACACAAAATAATGAATCGTGATAGTGGGGCTACAGAAGTAATTGTGAATCTGTCACACATTGCATCCCACCTTTAGGCCTTGGCTGAAAGAGAGGTCTGTCTGGCATTGGGGAAAGACAGAATGGAGAGAATCTTGCCTTTAATTCACTATTTCATTCAACTATTTTTTAAAATAGAAATGGCTATCTGCCTTTTTTTCAGAAGCTTCCACTCATGCTCCTTCAGCTTTAAGGTTCACATGGAATCAGGTTTTTCTGGTGTCACTTGTTTTTGAAAAATACACTAAACCCCTAAGATTTGAGGTTTTAAAAAATGTGCGAAATGTATTAGTTAAAAGAATGGGAAATGTTTTTTAAAAAACCCAACAAAACAAACCCTGTAGTAAGTATGCCAGGTACTGTTGATATGATGAAATACACGCAAATACTTGAGCTGTGAATGTGCTACAGAAATTCTGCAGTACGTGCTATTTGAATCATCAATATGTAGTACTCTGATTTAGCTGACAGGAAATATATATTTTAAATATCAAAATTTTACTATAAAGCATAAGAAAATTTTACTATAAAGCATAAGAAAATTTTTCAAGTGATCAATATTTATGACAATTCTTTAAGTTAAAAATTAACTAAACTTTATCTCAAAACTGATCAAAACCCCCCAAAATTACCTTTCAGTTTGAGTCCTTACATGCCAAGTGATAGCCTGATATCCAAGTCTAAATATTTAGTTGTTAAGAATTACCTTAAATCCTTCTTATGATTGTTGAATCATACCATGAAACTTTCCTTTTGATTTTGGTTCTCCCATCTTCTTATGGCTATGACAAGTGGTATGCCTGTATGTCTGGATTTGATGCAAAGCAGAATTGTTCAGTGGAATTACTGTTTTTGCCTAGATACTTTATTGTGAAAATGCAATTACTTTACATTTAATTACACGTTGCAACCTAAGTGTATAGTAGAGCTATTTGAGACTACATTTTATCAGAAAATATTGATCATTGATGAGAAAGTATTGAATATGCTAGTTTTGAATATTTGTTTTGACTAATTTCTAGGCTGGACTGTGGTGGAAAGAATGGAGATGTGCCAGCCACAGAGAAATGCAGATTCAAGTATCAACTCTTATGATTGTGCAAAAGCTTCTCAACAAGTTCCCTTTCAGAATCACCACTGATCTTTGGGATATGATTTTTGCCCAAGAATGACTGATGATGTTAAAAACAAACCTTTTTTGTTTTTCACTAGACTGATATAAAAGACTTTTCCCTGGAGTATCTGGTTTTGAAGTTTCTATTCTGTAATGAAATATGTGCCCTTTACTTCAGACAAATGCTAGTTGTTAAGGTGGATTGCTTCATAATTTGAGTAAAAGTATTGGTACAATTAAAATAGAGAGTATCTTGTACTTAGGCTATAAAGCACTTAAATATTACATACAGTGAAAAGTTCTTATTGGATGAAATTGTTTAGTGGTCTGACAGATGACTTGTTTCAGGCAACTGAATAATAAACTGTATCTACAGATTTTCTACAATTTGGGGCTTGATCCTATCAATAGTCCTATGATTAATCCCAAAGAAGTAATTTCTTCTCAAATTATTATTTCTGAATGTCTTAAAGGAGTAGACTGGCTGCATTCTAAAAAGATACTGCTTTTTGGAATAGTTTCCTGTTTCCAGTGCAAAGTGTCCACAGCCAGCCTATGCATCAGCTTCATGAAGCAGCATAACTGTTTTCTCAAATTTTTTTTTCTTTCAGTCTGTGAAAAATTCCTGTCTTGTAAAAAGCAGTAATTAATGCCAGTGAAATCTGTGGAGTTGGACCCTCGTGGGAGTAGCTAAATCAGGGTAAACTAAATAGTATGTTCGAAAGTAGTATTTTATGGCTCCCAACGCTCGAGGCAGATGGTAACCTGGCCAGGAGTTCGTGCCTGCGGCACTTACTCTTCATCCGCGGAGAGCAGAGCCCGGTGTGTGCGGAGTGTTGGGCGATGCGCTGGGGCACAGGGGCTCCAGCAGCCCAAAGGCTGCGCGCTCACACACGGCAGGGCTGATTCTCCTGAATAAGGGAGTGTTGGTAGGACTGAACGGCTGAGCTGGAGCTGCGGGTGCTCAGTGGCCCGAGCTAGACCTTGGCCAGTCTGGAAGGGCCCTGCCAGGCAGCGACACACCGGACCCTCATCCCCCGGCCTGGGCGGCTGGAGCTGCGGTTTCTAGGAGAGGCCTTGCGGGGAGGTCGCTGTTTGCTGAGGGCAGGCAGCCTGACGGCAGGGCTTTGCACTGGCCCGGGCTCGGGGCGGCGCGGGCGGCTCCCGGGCCGGGCNGCGCGGGTAATCACGCGTCCCCCCTCGCTGCTGATTTGCAAGAGCAGATTAATCAGAGCGCGCGGCTTGATGAAATTTGCTGTTATTGTGCCCATTTTTAGAAACATCTTTTATTATCTTCATTATTCATTTACAGGGGACCGGCATCAATTATGCAAATGAGTTCACAGACTTTGCAGATTACTTCATTTGCCGCTATTGTTTGTGGAAATTTAATTATTAAATATTATTAAGCTTGCGTTTTCTTCAATTTTCCGAGGCTTAGTTTCATTTGATTTTTCCTCCAGCTGCTCTCGTTTCCTTTCAGTGCCAAAACAGCTCCTCATCAAAGCAGCTCTGGCATGTGAAGACCAAATAAAATCTCCTCAATTTAATAATTTTGATGTTAGTCCCTTGTTCTCAGCTGCTTGCTCAAAGCAATGCAGAGAGAAACGCAGAGCACATTCAATTTAATGAGTAGAAATTGAATTCAAGTTTGTTCGGAATTGACTTCAATTAAGCAGAGTCTTAATGATAAATTAATCTCTTTTCTTTATTCCCTAGAATTTGTTTTTCAAAGTAGGAAATTGGACTACATTGAAAGACCAAATAAAGAATACCAATTTTAACTAGATTATGGAACCGATAGCAAAATTTAATTCTTTATAGTAACGTACTTGGACAAATAGCATTCACTCTATGGCATGTATTATAATTTATATTCATTGTTACCACTCACACTTTCATGGCATGGATAAAATGGCAGTTGAATTAAATATGGGCCTGTAATAGACTTCAGAGTTTTAATCTTTATTAAGAAACTCTAATTGAATGCATAATTAGCTTTTCAGGGTCTAGGAAACTAGGTTTAATATCTATGTGGGCTGAAAACATAGATCAGGCATTTTTTAAAGAGCATTTCTCATGAATTTATTCTTTAGGAGAAATTGTCTGGTAAGGTGGCTTGTACAAAAAGCCACATTTTAACTTCACTGCAAGAAGCTACATTTAGAGGAGTGGTAACAAGTTTTTTTGTGCTCCGAGTGCCCAAACACAGCTCTTGCATTCTGGATTGATGGTGGGTTGTGCAACCTTCTTTCATTAGGACAAGTCAAGATAGCTTGTGCCTGTTCCTGCTGAAACATACAGGCCAAACAAGTCAATGCTTTTGAATAGCAGTGTACCCTTTTCCTTCTGTGCTACAGTTCTACCATGCTTAGACACCTTAGTATCTATTATTTTCCTCTGTGTTACTCTTGTGGTATGCCCACCACCTGCTCTATATTTCTGCTTTCAGAGAGCAAGCCATTTTTTCAAGACTGGAGAGTAATTTGCATGCCTGCTCTAGGTTTTCAAAGGTGATCGAGCATCTTTATGAGGTCTTAAGCTGTCCATCTCATGCCATTGGTAATTTATGAAACTTTGATTCTTTCACCTCTCTCCTTAGTGGAAAAAACCCGCTATTTTATTGTGTATGATTAAACTTATAAAAATAACATTAGATAGGGGATCTTTGAACCAAGCTCTATCTCATGTATGCTCATATTTATGTTTAAATGAACATAATATCCACCCATAGTACCAGCATTTTAGAATGCAAACGTTCTATCCAGTCTGATGTCTCAGGTATGGAAGGATACTTCTTTTTTTACTAAGATTAATTACAAATTCAGGGGGAATCAAATTCTGTGCTTTTCTCTCAGTGAAGAGATTGGCCAGCTGAGAAACATTCAGTCTTCTGCTTTACCTGCATGTGAATTCTGTGGTTCCCAGGCACTGGGAAATACAATGCAAAGGTATATATTGCTTTTTAAGTAAGGAGTAATAAACTGAACAATTTCTGTTTGACACCTTTTACAATCTGCACTGGACTTGTGAGCACCTCCCCCTGTGTGTCTAGCACTGGTATGTTTCTGTTTTCCTAGAGTTTCCTGTTATATTTTCTTGGTGTAAAGGGTCAAGGGCCTGCTAACAGACTCTTTGCAGGGCACACAATTGAACATATTTATTAACGCAACACATTTATTTTTACAGATCTGGGAGATTAGGTTTTACTGCTTTAAGGATACCTGTGTTCCAAAGATTTGCTTCAGTTTTCTGAATGTGTTTTTCGGTAACCAGCCATTTGGAAATGGGAACCAACTTTCTCTGGAAATGATAAAGAAAGGTTTGTTAGTTTTAACTTCCCATATGTTTTGGGGATATGGTTTAGTGGTGAACGTGGTGGTTCTGGGTTAACAGTTGGACACAATGATCTTAGAGGTCTTTTCCAACCTTAATTATTCTATGATTCTATACTTCAGAACTGCAGTTATTTAGAAAGAGATGAAATAAACGTTCTTACAAGAAATTGCAGTTGCAATTCATACACAGCTGTGCTGTTCCATGTAGAAATCAGTCCCTCTGTTCTAGTAGACATAGACCAGATTTATAAAAACATTAAGGTGCTCAGAGTCACAGAAGGCCTGGTAGAGGTGAGAGATGTCAAAGCTCCATCAGTCTCTGCAGACTCCGTGTCCAATTGAACCTGGGTTTAGGGATGACACTGTTGGTGTCACACACACGTGAGTTCCAACAATTGATTACATTATAAAACATCTACAAAAAAGTCATTAAGATAGTGTTCCTGTTAGGAATACCTATGCTATAGTAGTGCTGTGGAACTCCATATTCCCTTGTATATCACTGATCCTCTTATCAATTTCTGCAGTACAAAAGCATGAAAGGCTTTTATTGCATATAGATCTTACAAGTTCACTTTAAGGTCTGACCATTAAACCGAGCTGTTTCCATCTATTTGTCATCATTTGCTGTAATGGTTCTCTAGTTTGGTGCCTGCCTTCTGCAGTCCTAGTGTTCTCTGATTAGACTCCTGTGGACACCTGTGCAGATCACACTGCCATCTTTTCCTTTCATCTGAAAAAGCCTTACAGGGCCCTATATGTGGTACAGTGAAACCGTTTCTCAAAGTTACTTGTCTTATGTACAAAGGAAGACCATATGTCAGAACAATTTTTTTAAAAAAAAAACCTTAAAATTACTTTCCCCCTTTCACAACTGAATCTGATCTTGGTGAGCATGTCCTTTTTGTCGCCTGGTGCATTTTCCCAGGAGATTTGGCTTTTTTGAATCTCTATCAGGCAGAAATGGGATGGCTCCTTAAGCAAAATTCAGCCGAAGCAGTAAGTTTCTTGGAGAGGAAAAGAGCCATAAAACCAATTTCATCTAGTGGGTATATTCTGGATCTGATCCACAGAAATACCGTGCATGTATTAGTATGCCTTTTAAAAGAGAAAAGTGAATGTTTTTACAAGAGACATTTGTGTCAATTTTGGCTATGCTAGGGAGTGTAGTTACTAACAGATTATCTAACCTGCCTGGAAGCTCAAGCTCCCAACTTCTCAGAGAAAGGTGAGGCAAGATACTTTAAAAGGAAATTGTTTGTTTCTACAAGAAAGATGAAAGGGGAGGGAAAGATTACCTTCCTTAAATTATCCTTTGCTGATATGGAAGAGCTCTCGTTTGTTAGTATTTACACACCTACAGTGAAAATAATGCCCCACTCATGGCAGGACTATAGTTATTTTATATTCTGAGTTTATTTTCTAGAGATTTCAAAATAATACATTTCTTATGATCAAGATTTTACAGCTTTCTTTAATAATTTCTTAATAGGCAATATTGTTTTCAGTGCTGCTCTTTTCTACTTCTTTTTTCTTTCTGCACACTCCTTCAACAACCCTGATGGTAAATGCATGAGGCAAGAGTTAGGTTAAATAGTCAAAAGGTAAGAAATGTCCCACTTACAAAATCTAAGAAGCAACTCGTCTACATCGTCAGCTACTATTTCTGAAGTACAATTACTGTATCACTTCAGATAAATCTGCATTTTGTGCTATCGAATACTTTGTATATGCCAGAAAATCTGGCAAATCTATTACCTACTACTGCAGTCTCTAAGCACAGGTCTCTATTCTGTTCTTATGGCCAGGGGCAAAGCATCGATATGCTGATCCACCAACATCTGAGTACTTTCTAGTGAATAATTCTGTAAGTCACAGCTGCTTTGCAGGTTTATTCTACATTACAGGTAGCTATATTTAATTATATTTAATTAACTGTCAAGGACAGAAGAAAGCTGTATTCTGGATGTATTTTTAATTTTCCAAAATGTGAGACAACATTCTAGAAACATTTTTTCAGCTGTTTATTCACTGTTTTTGTTGGTCATGGGCTGGTCTCTGTTGTTGCATAGTTTGACTATTTGTCAGATTGATCAACCACCTTAACATTATGAGATGTGACTTGCATTTGTAAGATACCTGTACCTGCAGCTAAATTACCTTCAAAGTAAAATCTCATCTCAAAATTAAACTTAAGGCAGCATTGCTGCTGCTTGAAAAAAGTGTATAGTACATGGCTGCTGACTAAAATTAAAAAAAAAAAATTACTGAGGAAAGATGAGGATTTAATCACAGAAAAGTTTGTTGGTAAAGACATACTGGACTGTTATGGCAATGAAAAATACTATATATATAATTGTCTGTGGGAGAAAAGGTATTATATTGACAAGTAAGTGATTATATAATTAGACTGTAGTGTAAACTCACAAAAAAGGTGTAGATCTAAAAAGATTTGGAGTTTCTGGTCTGCCATGTGGCATTCCAAATATAGTTTCCTGAAAAATCTTGAAGTTGAAATTCTTTTACTATGTCAAGAAAAAAATATTAAAAAACAAAGTTCCACTGTGTGGAGTTAGCCTTATCACTGCTAGAAGGCTTGATTTCATGTGCTTCAAGGAGACCTTCCCCTTTCCTGTAAAGTTTGATGCATGTTTTATTGCAATAGATCTGTGCTTTTTGTGGAAGCTCATTTCAGACATTCTTCTGTAAGTAGCTTCCTTTTTGCAGGGCCTTGTCTTGGAAGGTGTGGAAAAGTGCTGTTAGGAAAGTTTTCACCCAAGGGGAACTGGGGTCTCTCTTCTCAGTTTTCGTGTGGATTGAAGTCTCGACCAGAGATGGGAACAAAAATCAGACCTTTCAACCCCAGTGAAATACTATTTTCCAACAGAGTAAGAGAAGTGGGGCTTCTGCAGCTGTGATATTACCAGGGCTCTGTCTGTATACCCGCCTTTGGATTACTGTAATTCTATTGTTGATTAAGATCATTAGCCTCTGTGTGGTTCACAGGCTGTATAGGTGTGTCCTTAGGTTCACAGTGGCTGAATTTTGCTTTCCATTCTGCCCTTCTCAACCAAAGACAGTACAATTAGTTTTACTACTGATTTCAGCAAGCATAAGCAAAAGCATTTCCCCTGAATAAGAATTGTTGGCCACTTGGAAACACTTCTTAAACAGCACTATATAGAATAAATGCACATTTTTCTCTCTTGCCCATAGCTTTGTCCTGAGAAATAATTTTAGTTGTAGTCCATGCTGGAATATCACAGTTGTATCAAGTGTCACTGGAATGGAAATTTACATATTAGAAACATCCCTGTGTTCTTTAAAGTGATTACTTATTGTTATTTTTTTATTTCTGTTCTTATTGTAGCTCTGCTTAAAATCACCATTTCCATTGTTTGTGTTGGATAACCACATTGCAAGTCACATTTTGTTATTGCTTACCGGGGAGTTTCTTACACCTTTCCCTGGAGCATCTTCCCTGCAGGAGACAGGCTGTGAGACTAAATAGCCTGTGGTTCTGCTCATGGTTGGCAATTCCTGTGACCCTAAGTTTGTGTACTGTACTGGGGCTTTGAAACTCTTGCATTAGATGGGATATGGTTGTATTGCCCCGGGGATGCACAGCTAAAGTACCAAATGAACAAATTAACAGGATGTCGCATTAAAATAATTTTTCAACTCTAATTTAGGTAACTAGATTAATGTGAGTTCATTTAGGAATACTTAAATATAACATCATCACATCTAAATGATGTACAATATCAACAATAATTAAGGTAGAAAAATCAAATTTATGTAAAAAGGAGTCTAGACTTTCAGTGTTTGTACACCTCAAATACATCTGCTGAAAGAGAGTGAGAAAGGAATGCTTTAAATTCCAAGTCATGCTGTAAACGTGACTTTGACTCTTGGAGTCTTTCTGTAAGGAATTTTTTAAACCTGACATTGTCCTCTGGCCTTTTTTCCATTGCCAGGACTGGTCAAGCCCTTCAGTCCACTTCAAAACTCTTGAGAATTTCTGGTAAGTACTAAAGCAATGTGTCCACCACCTATAATAATAATAATTCCTGAAAATATGTGTATTTTAAGTGGGTTTTTATTGCATGTGCTATGGTTCTATTTTATAAAATGTACAAATGGCAAAGTACCTTTTGGCATGGATGTTTTAACTGCAAAGCAAGTTTTAAGGGTGAAATGCAGAGATGGGCTAGAAGAAAAACAACCTTTGAAGCTGTGATGTAAGTGAAATAGACTAAATATATGATTAATAAAGTGGAAAAACTAATTTTCAAATGGTTTGTTGAAAAGCAAGGAATAACATTCACTGGAATAGGTCAGGTTACCCTGAGAGTACTAGCACTATTAATTCAGCCTGGATAAACAGCAAAAATATCTATTTTTATTCTCCCAGAACAGATTTCTTCTACTTTTTAATTTCCTTAGAAAGAAAAAATCCTATTTATCTATCCAGGAACAAAATTCTTTAGAAGAATGTCAATGGTCTTTACTGTCTACCATCTTAGTGCAATACAACTTTAAAATTTATTATTTGGTTATTAACTGAGAGTATTAAGTCACTTTAACAATGAAGAACTAAAGTGAAAACTCCAAATGAAACTTGGTGGGCTACATGAAAAGGAAAAATCATCCATTGACTGATGAAAACCTGCTATTTGAAATAAGCATTTTTGTTAAGACTTAAGGCTATAGGTAGTTATTACATTCCACTGTGCAGCTTTCTGGAAGTTTACCTAATTTTAGTAGTTCTGTTATATTGCATAGAATAAACTCAGTTTCCTGTCTACAAGCTTTCTCTCTGTAACCTGGCAATCAGTTGGCTGAAATATCAGCTATTGACATGTAAGAAGAGCAGACAGGTATTTAGTCAAGACTCTGCTTAGGTGAAAAATGAACCACTGCAGAATATTTCTCACTTCTCTTTGTAGTACATCTTAATAGAGAGTATTCACCTCTGTGCCAAAATTTTCATCATGTGAACTTCTGGATTCAGAGCTTTTCCAAACCCCTGTTTAATTGGCGAGAGAAATTCAACACTGAGTGTGAACATCCAAGTGATTTATGGCCCATTCAACACTACTGGTGTGATAGTTTTGCAAAGAATGAGATCATAAGCAAGCAGAGAATTTATCCTAATTAAACTATATATGTATACTGTGCCTAATATGAAAACAATCCAGAAGTAAACCAAGAGAAGTCATTATTAGATTCTGTTCCTCAGAAGCTTATTTTGTTTGCCGTTAATGCTCATCTTATAAATGCTGTTGAGAGATCTACCCTTAAAATATCTGCTAAAGAAAAAGAAATTATTGCTTGAACTTTCTTAGATTGCAGCCACAAGCTCTTTTAAAGGAAATGTAACAAAATAAGGAAAACTAAGACCATGGGTGAAAAAATCATCAGTCAGAATAAACAGGACAGAAGGAGTTGGAGGATAGCTATGATGGAGACTTCTGCTGAAGCTACACTCCTGTTCATGTGGGTCTGTCATGGTTTAACCCACCTGGGGTCTAAGCCCCACTCCCTCACCAGTGAGACAGGGGAGAAAATTAGAAAAGTAATAGTCAGAAAACTTGTAGGTTGAGATAAAGACAGTCTAATAAGTAAAGCAAAAGCTGTGCATACAAGCAAAGCAAAACAAGGAATTTGTTCCACAATTCCCATGGGCAGGCAGATATTCGGCCATCTTCAGGGAAGGAGGTTTCCATCAGGCAAAGTGGTTACTTGGGAAGACACAAAACTGTAACTCCAAACATATCCCCCTTCCTTTTTCTCCCCCAGATTTCCATGCTGATCATGATGCCATATGGTGTGCAATCAGTTGGGGTCAACTGTCCTGGCTGTGTCCCATCCCAGCCTCTTGTCTGCTCACTGGTGGGGTGGGGTGAGAAGCTGAAAAGGCCTCGATGCTGTGTAAGCCCTACTCAGCAATCCCTAAACCACCCCTGAACTATTAAGGTTGTTTTCAGCACAAATCCAAAACACAACCCCATAAAGCTACCACGAAGAAATATAATTACTTCAGCCCAAATCAGTACAAAGTGTCAGTTTGCTGTGAGCATGGGAGGATGTGTACAGAAGGCAGTAAAACTGTCCTGAATGTCCTGCATTTCCCACACAACTGATAAAAAAAAGTCTTGCCAAAAAAAGGAAGTTACAATCCATGAACTGTTCCAGTGTTCTACTGCAGCAGATTTTCTCCCATCAGGCATGAGTGTTACAAATGGAAGTACATGCCTGCCTAGGGACAGTAGTGTCACCAAGGTGAGTCACCTCAAAAGAGAACAGTTGGTGGAAGTGCTGTGTTCTCCTTGCAGGAAGAGGCACCAGTTGGTGGCTGAGGATCTCTAGTTAGTTAATAGCAAACTCATTCAGAGGCTGTCTTGAGTCAGCTATCTTTTAAGCCTGCTTCTTAAACAGATTGCCCAATGCCTATCCCATAGAGAGGCTGCCTAGGAGAAGGTTTGTGTATGATACCGGCTGCTTTATCTGTGGGTGAATTAACTTGGTTTTGTTCCATCAGCATAGCAACTTTCATCAACATTCAGTTCTTAGAAAGTAAAATGTTTTAGACTGTGGCTGAGGTGGTGCCTGTTACTCACAACTTCTGTAGCATTAGCCTCTGTTATTAACTCTGGCAAAATCTATTTCCACTTTAGCTTCTCAGTAGTAAGCAGTAATTATTCAAGGCCTAGACCTGAGATATGTAAAATAACCAGCAGTATCATATCCATTAAGCTGTGAGTTTTCAGCAGGCCACTTGTGATATTACCTATGGCTTCCTGCCTTCCTGACTTCCTCCAACAATCTCCTCCATCAGCTGTGTCTGTTATGCCCTACAAACTGCTGTCAGAGGCCTGGTGGATGGCTCATTTGACATGTCTGTCATGTTGTGAGGTGTGTGTAGGAGCTGGATTAAGTGAAAAGAAGGTTGGCTTGTCTGACTGCCTACTGAGGAGCTTCAGGTCAGGGAAAGCTTTCTCTACATTAGGACTGCAGTAATTGGAAGAGAAGAAAAGTAGAAGGTAAGGACAGCTTTGTGGTGAGGTAGGGAGAGGGAGGCAGCAGAGACTAGGATGTAGATGGCTGACGTACATGTGCTGTTGGAGTATAGGAATATTTCTTATTTTCAGTGCCATATTGGAGTCTTTGAGAACTTTTAAGGAAATAATTTACTGTCAGCTTTTTCAGCCTTAGACTTTTAGCCCACAGGCTCCTCCTAATGCTTGCAGGCATTAGCTCTTCCTGCTTTTGCAATGTTGGAGGGAGAAAACAGAAGTGGAGGAGTGATGTGGAAATATCTGTCTGCCTGTGGATAAAAAGAGTGAGGCATCTTTCCCTCCCCTCCCAAACCTGAGTCTTTTGCAGAGCTCACACTAAGTTATAGAAAACTCATCTGAATAATTCTGCACTCTGTGGATGTCAGCTGCTTTTTACAATAGATTTGTAATGTTCCCAGATACAGTGGTGATACAGTGGTAAGGTAAGCAGTGAAAATTCCTGATCCATTTTTAAGTAAAATGAGAGAGAGAGTTGCCCTTAAAATTACATTAATGAAAAGTCATCCCTTTAAGATAGAGGAGAGAGTTATTTTTATGCAAGTGCAGATTTTTGATGCCAAGACAATAAAGAAAAACCACAGTTTGTTCCATTAAGCTTGTATCATATTGTCAGTGCTTGCCCATATGGAAAACATATAAAATTGTCATGAAAACATGAAAATGGGACAATTTAGTAATGTTTTGAGTAGGCTTTATAAATATCATATGTATTTTTAAATACATAAGTGATGCAGTTTTGAACACAAAAGAGCCATAGTTGTGGCAGCCAGATTTTGCTGTGTTCCCAGAGCAGCAAAATTAGCAGAGCTGCAAATGTAGTCATTCAAAAGTTGAAAATTTGGAATAAGTCAGAAGAAGTATTAAGAGATTTGGTGGGAAACCAATAAAAGCTAAAAGCGGCACAAATACACATTCTTTTTTTCTCACCAGAGGTCAGAATTTGTGTGTGTGCTTTTAGATTTAACTGAGCTTTTTTCTTTTGTATGAAGACTCAATTATTAAACTTGACAACTTGGTGTCTGGGGCAAATTTTCACTTCATGGGTGGCTGAAGTTGTGGTGTTGTTGGGCAAAGGGTAGAAATGTGAGCAACTCCGTGACCTTTCACCACATTATGAGCTTGTGTGGGTCTGGAAAGTACTGAGGCTGGGTCTACAGGTTTATGCTTACCCTGCTGTTAAACATACCAATGGTACAGAATGTCAGAGCTCAATAGGTATGAACAGAAAAATGAGGCTATGCATTAGCTGAGAATCTGGCTCATTATGCAGAGAGGACGAATCAAAAGCATCTTTGTGGATTTTTACCTTTTGCCACTACCTGTGTTGAATATGTGATAGTCTCAGTTTCAGAAAAAATGATTTTGAACATTGTTGTGTATTATGGTATGTGTATTTCAGTAATTGATGCAGGCCAGAGACTGCCTGTTTGGCAAGCAGTAGTGTTATTTTGGGATGCACTGTGCCTGGGATTCCTTCACATGCTAATCGTTCAGTAGTTTTCTGCCAAAATCCTTTCGGACTTGATTCCCTGTTTGTGGAGTCAATAGCATTCCTTTCTTTTCCACCTTGTATGAGCCCTTCCTTATGGACTTTAAAGTCTCCAGAGCACATCACACATGCCTAGCTAAGGTCTTGTAGTACTACTCCAGTGCACCTCCTAATGTATTAAATTGTCATTCACTGGTGTTCTGGGTCTTGAAAACAATGTCACCTGATTGTTCTGGCTCAGCCTGTGAGTTTCCTGAGGCGCCATCTGAATGAGAATAGCTCATGTCTCTTCTCCACAAAGGCCAGCTGGTGTGCACACCCCACCTTTTTGTCTCTCCTTGTGGATTTGTGACCTACCAAATGGGGGTATTCCATCAGTGAGGAAGCTACGCTTCCAGCTGTGGATTTTTTTACTGTTTTTCACCCTGGTGCTATGAGCAGCTGCTTCCAAAGCTGAAGAAATCTAACTCAGAATGCCAGTGCTTTTAAAGTATATTGTAGAGGGATTCTGTGTTGGAGCCTCCCAATAGGGAAGAAAGAGAACATGCAATTAAAAAATAGTAATTCTTGTTGTTAGTGGCATGGAAATAATAACAATGTCTGTCTTTTAAAAAAATTCCAAGGAAGTCTTACTGCTTCATATTTCTATAGAAACCAATATTGGAGTGTTTATTTCATAGCTAGGGGCCAAGGGATAAGATAAAATTCTGGTTCTGTATTTATATTGTGTTTTGCAGACATATCTAATCTTCCGTGGCATGAGAAATGTTGTAGAAAAGTATGTCATCAAAAATTGCTTCAGCATCATACTTAAAAATCTGTCCTCTGGAAAACAGGTCAGCTTTCACTGTAGCTTATGGTAATACACTCAGACACTACAGAGTATTTTATATCTTATAATGGAGATAGTATAGATAATAATATACTTTCATCTATTACTTTTATCAGATCGTCTTATCTCCTTTGTGGCATCAAAAGCATGTATTCAGAGAAGATTGAGACAGAAGTATCTGCTTTATTTAATATGCACATGAAGGACCTGATTCTGTTTACACTAAAGTCAGTGGAGATTTCTGTCCTTGATGGGAGCAGAAACAGCTGTCTGAATTCTACTCACAGCATTTCATTAGTGTTCTTTCTGGTATGCACATGGGGAATGGAGACTGACCTCTCAAATCATGAAAATATTGTTATAATTGAAAAGATATTAGTGCTGTAACTTTGTCAGCAATTAACAAACCTGTCAGCTCTGTTCTGTCAAAGTGTGCGCGTGACCTCTCACTGTTATGGTATCCAAGTTCTGGCAGCAAAAAGAATTCCAAGTAACATGTACATACATTCTCTTTGTCTTCCAAATAATTTTTCAGAGTTTCCAGAAATGATTGTTTGGTTGGAGAGGTGATAGTGCAGGGCATTAGTGATTGTCACTTTTCTCTTGTTTTCCAGTTGTCTTGAGTGTGGATTAGGAGGTTTTGCTTTGTTGTAGAGTTATTTGGAAGAAGATGCTGTTTATGTTTCCTGCAATTGTCCCAATTCACCATGTAATACTGATTTTTCAGTCAGTGGTATATTAATTTTTTTTTAAGTCTTTTTTTATGTTTTGAAGAGTTTCAGGAAAAAAGAGTAAAATTTTAGAGCATCTGTGTGAATCAAGTCTTTGACAATGCAGTGGACAATAAGCTTCTGCATTTGGTTTGAGAAGAAAAATATGAGTAATTTCATAACATTTTGTTTCATCCAACAACTTCTTTTGACTTTATGGTAGCAGTAATAGGCTAAAATAACTGTCTTTTTCTGGAGTCTTTATTACGGAATAATTTTTTCCCTGCTGACCATATTAATGCATATTTTTAGTTCCCTCTAGGGAAGGATGTTTCTGAGAGATTTTGGTTGATCCCAATTGTTTGCCCTTCTGCATCTCCCAAGGAGGTTGAAAACCAGCTGTAAGTGACAGTCTTGAGATCTTTTTTATGCTTCCAGAATAACTGCTTAACTGTAAAAGTTAGAAGTTAAAGGCAGTATAACTCTCAAGCCAATATTCCTCGGCACCTGTGAGAGAGAGTTGTGAGTTGAGAGTCACTTTTTCAGAAAGGTTTTTTCACTCTTTGTAAAACAAGAGAGTCTTTCAACCCATTTTTCAAGGTGCTTACAGTTCCCATTTGAAGGCAAGTCAAACAATAAAAGTAGTGAGCAAAGAAAATTAATGTGTATCTGGAATACTTTAATTAAAAGTAATAATTATAATGGACCCATGGTGTTCACGAGCTCCTATTTTCTTTTTATTCTTGATTGATTCTGCTAAATTTTACCCTCAGCAAATTATGTTGCTGTTCTGTTACATTTCATATTTGATTACTGAGAGATAGTGAAGCAATTTAAATGGGACTTTTAGGAAAAAAATTAGACTCTGGTTTTGAGTTGAAACAGCATCCGTTAAAATAAAGAAAGTTGTTTTAGTACAGTGATTATTTATAATAAAAGATTTTGCAATAAAGATCCCAAGCAAGAATTAAGTACAAGAATTAAATAGTCGGAAGAGTCTCTTGAAAGCATGACGCAAATGGTAACTTCCAGGAAATTAAAATGCAGCCTTGGTAACGACGTTTTAAACAGAGTGATTATGAGAAACAATGAAATTATTTCTCATACAGTCTTTGCTTCTAACTGTAAGTTCTCTATTTTATTCATCATCCTGGAATGCTGAGTTTCTTCTGAGCATGCTGTCAGCTCTACTGCAAGAATCCTCTTTCTGTAAGTAGCATAAACTGGTTGTGCACCAGCTTTTTCAGTCTGGGAGCTTGTTCTACGTGTTCTGCCAATAAAGTAAAACTGCACATGGTTTTGTTACTTGACGCACATCCTTTAGGACAGAACAGATCTTTCTTCTCTGAATCTGTAGCTTTAGAACAAACTGTTATTTCACCTTGATTTGCAGTGATTCATGTATTTCACACTACAGTCCAGAATGATTTAGGTATTGTAGCAAGAAGAGGGGAATGACTGTCAAACTGTTTTTACCATGAAACCTTAAAAGTAAAATAGGACACTGCAGATATTGAGGTGTATGAGAGTGACAGAGTTTGCCATCAGAACAGCAGTTTTTAAAAGAGGATTGAGGTTCGATTGTCACAGCTTACGGAAAACAAAAGTAAAACACTAGTTTATTCAAGAACGCTGTCTTTTGTTATGTGCTCAGTAAGACAGAGAAAGTGACTCAGAGCAAATCTGATCTAATTCTGAATCTCTTCCTCCAAAACTTGAAGCGAATCCAAATAAAGTGATGGGCTTCAATTAGTATGACCACGTTTACGTTTTGTGTTTTTTCTAACTCCTCCGTGCAAGAAAAGTTTGAAAGTTGTTCAAGAGAGACAGAAACTTTAAAAGTCTATATTGAAAAGACCCATTGACATTTCTCAACTTTGTACTTGATTCTTGGTATTGAACATCAGTGGACTCGAGGCTGTGACTTAATTTATACGTTTTAAAAGGTATTGCTTGATGTGGCATATGTCAAAGATGTTTAGAATTTGAGCCTCATTTTCTTCAGAGAGAGAGATGGCAGCAATATGCTGGACTGCTCTTCAGGTGGTTTAGTTATGGTGCAGAGTAAGAGTGGAAAACGAGGTAGTTTTGCATACTTGAGAAAAAAGGAAAGAAGAGTCACAGGCTTCTGTGGGGGAAAGGTGGAGCTGTGTAGTTCCACTGATGCATCTCTGGGCAAAGTGTATTCACTTCCTCCAGAGATTGGCAAAATGGGATAAACAAAAGCAATACTACTCTACATTAGAACATAAGGTGACAGTGGATTCAGCTTCTGGAGAAGAGAGAAACAGAAAATAAGTCTTAAACCACAGAAAGTATACAGAACGGAAAGTTTTCATGATTAGACATGGTTTATCCAATATATTATTTTGTAGCTTTCAAATGTATGTTACCTCATGAGAAACTCAATCTGTTCTCAGTGTATTTTCTGACTGCCTTGTTTTCTGACCAAAATAGACTTCATGGAGTCTGACTGTCATATTTTGAATATGAGATCAATCTACAATTTGGTGGAAAGGACATGTACAGAATAGTCATGGAGTCAAACAGAATAGTCACAGAATCAAACATGCAAAATTCAAGAAATAGCTGTATCTGTCTTGCAGTTTCTCCTTTTGTTCTGTCTGAAACAAAGGCAGTATGCACATACCTAATTGTGTCCAAACATTGTAATAATTCAGACCGCATAAGAAAAATGGCCTGTCGGATATGGAGTAAGAACATAGGAGAAGTGTTATTCTCTGATTATGTTTTTTTAAATAAACTGTTAGAAGAAAAAAGTTATTAAGAAACTTTGATAGTTATTTAGAACTCCAAATAGACTTTAATTCATTTGATTTTTATAGACTAGTAGTCTTTAATCTCCATTGCAGAATCTGAAGTGTACCTGTTACATACTAGTAAATTAGTTGTCAATCCCTTGGGCAGTATATTTTAATATCAGTATTATATGGTAGATGATATAAATCTTGTATATGGTATTATTAGCTTAGGCAGCTGCTGACTTAAAAAGGCCAGTTTAACAAGTCACCACTGTATTATGTTTAATTAGGTACAGTTTATATAATGAGGTGTTCAGTTCTAATGGAAAGACATGCTGTGAGCAGCACATCTGCAGGAATAACTATTACAATCAGCATTGCAGAGACCCATGGAACTGCAAATTAGACTTACTTATCTAGAAATAAATTACATCCCAATGCCTTCATAAAGCTCATTAATTAATTCCACTGGCATAAAGGTCTTTTTCTTAATTTCATGTTCCATTAGCATAATAAACACAATTTGAGTTACAACAGTATGATCAGTTTAATGGATGCTATTTATTTTAGTTTTTTATTTAAAGTCCCGGTAACACAGAATTAACATCAGTATGCTGTTTGGTCCTTTATTAAAAATTCCCATAGGATAACCAGCACAGATGTTCAATACAACATCATATATTTGCTGCATTTTATGACTTTACTAATTGGCCATATGGAAAGGTGTTGCTTGGATTTCTTTATTTTTTTTTTTTAATCTGATAAATTATATGGATTGTAATAGTCACAATTGGTTACTATGTGAAAGTGGACAGGTTAATATACACTGCATGCTGGGAACAAAAGAAGAGTAAGCAAAGTTTTTATGTATGTGGATTCATAGTAAATAGTAACAACGTACTTCCTGGTGTATTACAATCAGCTTAATTTATATGTAGTTCCTGACATAATTGTAATTTTTTAATTTATGCAGGCCCTGTCTAATCAGAATGAAATGCTGCCAGCTATTTGTTCAGTCACAGTTACCTTATAGACAATCTAGTTGTTCCAGTCAACTTTTCTTGAGTCCCACTTTTCATGATATACTACACTGTTAGCAACATTTATGGTAAGATGTTCTATATTATTAGAACAAGGGGTTTCATTATTCATCTGTCTAATACTGGTTATTTTAGATGAAATCTGTATCTATGATTTTGCTAATCTGTTGTAGACTAGAAAAATGTCTTAAAAAATTTGGTTTTACCTTATATTGCCCATTTTATGCTAAAGCCTAACTGTAATATAACCAAACTAATTTTGTCATCAGCTTTGTGGAAGTGTTTTCTAGGGCTTGTCTCTTATATTGTTTTTGCATTTCCTGATCTTATTTTTTCTCTCTGCATATAGTAGCAGTGACTATCTCTGCAGATATCTTCTCCTTCAGCCTTCAATGCAGCCCCCTTCGAAGGTAGCAGAGGGACTGGGTAGTACTCATGCATCATGTAAACCCATCATCTGATTTTTCACGTAAAACTGATTTCTGGCTTTACACTGTAATTCACCTTCCTATTTCTCCTGTGCTTTCCAAAATCATCTGAACCTGAGTCATTTATTTTTGCTAGTGTGATTTCCTTCTATTACATGACCTCAGTTATGTTATCAGAAAGGGTTGCACCGCAGTAGATGGGGCAGGTTGCCGTAGTAGCAGTTTGTATGTCTGTATGGGCATACCCATACACAGATATATAGTTCTTTAGGATCACATGGAAGCATTTTGCTTTAAGAAGTGCTCTGTAGCTCATTGTATTTTTTAAATACCCCCAGCCTGGCACATGCACATACCCTTGGGATTTCTGGTTTGAGCTTGTTTTTTCTAAAAAATTCCTTTTCATATATTTAATGACTGGATTTTTTAGGCATTTAAACATGGATGTAATCTTAAGAATGGAATTTTGCCTTGAAATTTAGGTTTTTATTGTAATTGGAAATTGTCTACCAACATGCAGAAAAAGAACTAGTCTTTAGTATCATCCCTTGTGGGTGACTCCGAGCGGTAGGAAACATAAAGCAGTGAAGTTGTATGATCAGAATAATGTGTCTTTCTTTGTAAATTCTGTTTAGTGCAGATGTTCAACTGAAATTTTTAAAATGAATCACAGTTTTCAGATGTTTAAGTGTTATGGGTCCTAAGACACACGTCAGCAAAAAATGATTTTGCACTGAAGGACAAAGCTAACATTATTACACAGCTGCATTGTCTGTGAATATAATAAAGCCTTTTCATGCACTGTGTAGTTGCACTCTGTGAAGATTAAAGAGGGGTGACAATAGGGGATTGATTCTGTCCCCCATTTAAGAAACAGTGTCTTGAAAAGTTTTTGAATTTTCAAATTCTTACATAGATACTTGTTATATGGTTCAACCTGGAAATGTGTGTTACAGGTTTTTGACAACAAGGAAAACAAGCTGGACAAATAGTGCCGAGTTGTGGCTTTTCCCAGGTGATTGTGCTGGTTGTGGTTACATAGACAATCATGTACTGTCTTCTTTAGCAGTGCAAAATGAACACTGTTCCAATTACATGGGTGAGTATAAGCTAAACCTTGCTCAGGTGGCAGCAAACTGCTGGAGAGGATGGCCTGAATGCATTTGAAACAGAGGGAGAGGCAGATAGCACTTTTGGAAAAGTATCAGAATGATTCAGGAGATGATAGCTCTTACTACATTGCCATAAAGTGGGAGTGAAATAGGAAGTTGAGCAGTGAGAATCCGTGGGGACTCTGCAGCCACCTATAGAGCTCTATGTTGATTCCTTTTTGCTTTCTATGCCTTGCTGTGAGAGCTTAAACTTATCTCTTGCTGTTAGCCTGTGTTATTAGCTTGTGTTACAAGGGTAAACATATTCGGGAAAATGTTATCCTCAGGAAGAAGGTAAAACCACATTGCTTTACACCTTGTTGTAGAGGGTTATTTCTATATTTTGTTTGGATATCTGAATCTGTAATTCAAATTCACCTACAAAATTATATTCGTAATGACAAGTAACTGGCATAGAAGATTTTGGAGAATCTTCTACCTGCCATTCTCCTGATCTCAGAGGGCCTGAGGTATCAGCCTATATGTAGCTGAACATTTTGATTTGTCTGGCAGTGCATTGGGCATCTGACAGCTTGGGGTTTTTTTCCTCAGCTGTCCTCAGCTATCCTATCTCCACTTCCACCACCAGCTTTGCACTTTGTAGCTGGACAGACAGTAGTTGGCTTTGTAGGGCTGAATGCCTGAAATGCATGCAGCAATTTTCTTTGATCTGTTGGATTCAGATTAACAGAGAAGTTTTGGGATCAGAGAGAACAGGCTCCTCGTGTTGATACTTACTCATCTGATTTCTTACTCAGTTGTGTCCCAGTGATGACTGGGTTTTCTTAAAATCTGAGTAGATGGAGAAAGAAAGAATAATACTCAGGGAATATGTCCTAAGACACACATTAGAAGGAGATGATTGTTTATTGAAGGGCAAAGCTATCTTTATACTGCTGCTTTGCCTGTAACCCTCTGCAAGGAGAAGTTCTGATGGAGGGCTCAGAAAGAATAAGGAGAAAATCTAGCACAACACAGAAATTTCTACATATAGGTTTAGGCTTCTGAAATAAGGCATCTTTTGAATTTGCTTGCTGTCTGATAGAGAGAGAGAAGTAGCAGAGAATCAAAATTAAATTGGCTTCTCACAGTGCCTGAGGCTTAGGAAAGAACTTTGTGTCGCTGAGGAATACAGAAAAGCATAGCTGCAAGTATCGCTTCACAGACATGGCTGGTCCTGGGAAAATTTGGCTAGGGAGGAGCAAATTACTGTTAACTTTTACCAGACCAAATACAGTTGAATCAGAATAAAACACTTTTTCCACATAGATATAAATGTCATCTGAATTCAAATGGAACTGTACTGTGTTGTCTGGTAAGCGAGGCTCTGACAAGAATATTTTTACAGAAGTTGAGAGCTTCTCCAACCTCTCAGTGATACCTAGAGACTTCTTATCTCATTAGTCTCCCAATAACAAGTGATGGGAGAGTTCTTATTTATTTAAGACAGTTTGGTGAATAAAAATGCAATTGAAATGCTTTGTAATATAGCCTTAATACAGACATTGACCAGATGCCAGGTTGGTACAGCAAAGTAAAATGTTAATACAGTCAGACACTGTTTCTTAAAGCCATCCAATGCATGTTATTTCCACAGGATGTTACAGATACTTTATTTGCATCTTGGTGATAAATATTTAAGGAGCAGAAATACTATTTAAAACTTGTAGGACTACAGGTGTCACTTTTCAGAATAGAATCTATTCCCCCTAGTAGTTTGTGTCAGTGATCCTGTAAGTAGCTGTGGAAATGTGTATATTCCTTTCTGCTTCGGAGTGCTCTCTGGAGTCTGTCCTTTGCATGGTCTCTGGGAGCCAATATCAAGTACCATGCTCAGGCCTTAGACTTCAGACCACAAACTGTAGGTTTCTGGTTGATGGTTTTTTCCCACAGTTCTTGCTTTAAAAAAGGTAGGTAACTTTTAGGAAAAAAAATTAGAAATACATAGAGAAACTGAACAGTAACACTAATGTTGAATCCACAAGCCTTGTAACCTGTTTCATTTGTTTAAGCAGCCACTTTTAATCATAATAGGTACTGCTGCACTCAGGCATTAGTGGTACTTGCAAAGAGAACCTAATAAGTGAAGGATTTGTAGAAATTCAGTACATGTGGCTGAACTCCTTGGAGAAGTTGCTTTGTTCTTGTCATAGTGCTTGAAGTTAATGGACAACTGAAATAGAATGGCTGTATGTGTCATACATTGAGTGAAGAGGACTGACTTAAAGCCATTAGTGTCCAGAAAAGAAAGACAAAGGCGGAAATTATATTGATTCCAGATGAATCCTAACTGTTCCCCAGATTCCATGTTAGCATGACAGGCTATAGGAAGGCCATTAATTGAAGGTCAGATAGCGCAATTTAGGCAGATTTTCTTGATTGAAAAAGCACCAGGAAACTCTCTAGAATGTTACAGAATCTACAAAATAGTTTTTAAAAACTAGTTTAATGGCTTGATGGCCTAAGTGACAATTCTACCTGTCATACTAAAAGGGAAAGTTAGCTTTCAACACTGTGTATGGTAGAAGTGCTAGAAGAGCTGAGTTACGCTGCAGTTTGAAAAAACCAGTTAATTATTTTTTTGTTTCTTCAGAATTCTTTAATGCAGTTAAAGCATAAACCTTAAAACTCCCTTCCATTATTACTGTTCTTGAATTGATTTAATGTCAGCTCTCAATAGCTTCTTTGCTTCTGAAGAAGTATTTTGATAATAGATCTTTACCAGCATTTTCTCTTTAACAATTTAAAAAAATAATAATTTGATAGCTCCCCCACATTCTAATATAGATTTTTTAATAAGCTTCATCAATCATACTTACTATAATATAATTAAGGTGCATTTCAAAACAGTCCGCTCTTGGCATCAAATACTAAATACAAAACAGATACTTGAATTATATGCAACATGGAAAACTCCAGTGTAGGTCATTTGTATGTTCCTGTGAAAAACATGTCTCAAACCCTTCTCTTTGATTAGCAATGTGTCAGCTAGAGCTTTTAGTGCTGAAATCTGTACACAACCTCTTGTTTTTTGCCTGTTGATTCCTCCAACTTCTCAAATCATTATAACAACCTGTGTATTTGCTGGGCATCTGTATAAAGTTGGTTTGGTAGGTGGTATGGCTATCTACTTCAGTTTGCCAGTCTTGACATTCTGAAGTTACACTAGTGCTGAAGTGACGCTGGAGAGAGAAGGAAAATATTAAAATCCTATTTTTGCTAACCAATAAAAGCTGCTTAGCCAAAAAGCTCTGATATTTGTGGCCTCATGATTAACATAAAGCAGTGTTTGCTCTTAGGCCTTTTGTCAGCTTTTTTCTACTGTCACTACTTTTTATTTTTTACTTTCCTCCTGTCAGTAAATCCATATGAACAATAATGGAAAGATCTTTCTGTTAGTATAATTAATACTGTAATGCATCATTGCTTGAGCTGACTTATCTGCTGCTTGAAGCTTGAAAGAATGTTCACAAGTTGCAGTAAATCTGTTTCTCTGCAATGGAACAAACCCCAAATACTGCATAGCAAGAATCATTGAGCTCAAGTCACTACAGCTCTAATTCTTGTATCCTTGGGCTCTCAGTACATGCTGGATACCACTTGCAGTTGGGGATGAGAAATTGGACAGGCTACAATAATAAGTGGTCTAGTTAGTGCTGGCTGCAGAATAACTACTTGTACCAAACAAATGGTGTTTTGCTGTAAGAGGGGGAAATGCTGCTCTTTTAGATTAAAACCTTTCATTTTCCCATTTTGGTTGCAGATATACTTCTGTACACTATGGAAGTACAGTTCTGAGGAAGGTAGAGCAGATGTGCATTCCAGCAGTGCTATTTTGTCATTTAAGTTAGTACAAGGAGAACTAGGTGATATTTTAAACTTTGTGTTATGTAAGAGGTCAAATAAAACAATCTAATGATGCCTTTTAGCCTTGAAAATTAATTTACCTGTACTATGGGGTTTTTACTGGATAAGCTTTCTGAGACTTCTTTTCTGTTTCATTGTATTAGAATGTAAACTTCATTAGTAATGGTTAATTAGTCTGGTTTGTAGAGATTCTGACACATTCAGGCCCAAAACAGGAAAAAAAATGCTGATGTAATTTTTACAGAAGTACTCCTAAATTTTCTTACATATAGTGATGTTATGCATTTGGATGAGTTGTGTTCACAGTTGTGTTCAAACACCATTTTTGAAGTGAGAGGAACTACCCTTTATGCCACTCCTAAATAACCTAGCTATTTTTTTGACTTTGCATTAAATACATGTGACTTCGCTGTTCATATAGCTTGTCATGAAAAATACCAGTGTCAACCGTTCCCTTTATGCCTAGATATTATACAATTGTCAAAAAAAAAATAAATTACACTTTTCCTTTCCCTTAATATTTACCAGCTTAAGAGATTTTGTTGTCTCTTGAGCAATCTCAGAAGGAAATAAATGACTACATAGGATGGAACTTCCGACTAGAAGACTCATTGTGTTCCTTTTTATTTCTTAGGCTGTTTTCCATCAGTGCAGTGAAATGGAGTCCTAGTGCCCAATGCGTTAGAAACCACACTGCTTTTCACTTCTGTCTTTCTTTTTACCTTTTGCTCTTATTTATCCTAAATAAAATTATGACTTGTCCTGAAGCATTTATCAGTTACAAGTGTAATCAATTTTATGAGTTTTTAAGCCAATGTGAATATCAATTTGCAACTGAGGGGACCCAGCACCCTACAGGGTGGGGCCCACAGCGAAAGCTGACATTTGAGGAATAAATACTGTATAATGGTTTTAAAGAATTATGAGATTTCCTTGTGAAGTTTTGTTTAAACTGGTGGAAAATTGTCATGATTCGAGTCATGCACTTCACTCACAAGAAAGAAGAAAAAATGCATTTTGTTGTTATTAGGCAGTGTGTTAACAAAGTTCTATGGTAAATGTGACTGCTTTAACAAAAATCCATGGCAAAGTACATGTGAGCATTTACTGTTTGTGAACAGGGTCAGAAAGAACTGACTGAGACCCTCCTGTTGAGTTCAGAAGGGACCCCTCTTTCATTTGAACTCCTCAGAGGGGAATTTAGATGCTGCTGGATCCAGATTTAGTCCCAGACTTGGTGAATGATTTATGTCTAAAGGATTATATATGCACATCCTTTTCTCTGTATCATTTAGATGAGATTTCAAAGTTTCAGTGTGCTTATTCCCAATTCATTTAACAAGAATTTGATACAATAAGGATTATTTTAGCATTCCTACTCAGAGACTGATCCTACTGTGCAGCCCATTGCCATTCAGGAGAGCTCAATAGGCCCTGGGCTGTCCACAAGTGTATGGAGTAAGATGATTGAGTTGTAGCCATATTTGTATACTGACTACTGATGTTAGCTTCATCCAGATTTGGCTTGAGTGGGGCATTGATGAGCACCGTGGTTTGCAGGGTGCCTTGCTCAAATAGCCTTTGGCTGTTGTGTTGTAACGTCTCCCCTGACTCCCGTTTAAGCCGGATGCAGCCATCATTACCAAACCATCCATTAGGACCACCACTGGTGATTACCACTTGAACAGGTTTACAGGAAATAGAGGTCAGGTTGAGACAGAGAAGGAGAAGCTGTCACAAAAAGCATGGCAACAGGACAAGATGTACATAAGGATGTATCCTATTTACATAAGATAAGATAACTGCCCTGGGCAAATAATATACTGCAAGATGTATGTCCTGATTTTAGATAATGCTTTAATGAGAGTTTATAATTTGGAAAGCACTCCAAGCCCATATATATTGCATCCAGAAAACAAGCCTGCAGGTTTCCTTGTGTTTTCCATTTTTACTCCCACGTGACAGCTTAACTTGTACTACTTGATTATAATTAGGTACTTGATTTTCATCAACAATAATTTCTAAGTGGAGTACTTTATGTCTTTTTAAAGCAGGCTTTGCTTAATATTATGTGATTTCAGCCAAGAACATTAATTCTTCTGCCTCAGTTTATGTTTTCATACTATGAGTAATTTACCTAACTCAAATGTAATATTCACATAAAAAATTTTCTATGTAACATTTTAAGCTCCTACTGATGTTAGGGTAAATTGAACTTATCCCCCATACTATGTTACATTAACCTCTGAAATCTTGACTGAAACTGATGTTTCAGGCCTTGAAAAACCCACTGCTATCTTTTGTAAAATCTCTTTTCTCTTATTAGCATAGCATGCATCTGTTTTAATTTTGTTGAACAGTTCTAATTTCAAAGTCACATGTTTGTTGAGTTTCTAACCCCGAAGAGCTACCCAGGATTAATCAAAGCTCAGTCTGTGTAAAGAGTCTTTTGATTCTCTTCTTTTTGCTGTCTTTAACAGGACATTATTGCCTGTGTAAGCAAAATGAGTGTTAAATGCTTGTTAGAAATGTTGGGAAGTTAACATAAAAGGTTCTGGCACCCAAACGAGGGTCCTGGAGAAACTGGAAAACTCCTTACATTTATTTTGAGTTTTACTTAGCGTGCTGCAGTCTGACAGGGGAGTTCTGGCAGCACCCAGACGTGTGCACATAGGGATGAGTTTCATTAAACCATTTTCCATGCAAAGTAAGGGTAGTCAAAAGAAACTGAACAGTAACTTCTTACTGGAAAATTATTACTGAAAAATTGCTTTAATACTCTGTGTACGTAAAATATATGAATCCTGATTGGTTTTGGTTTATGTGCAAGAGACTGTTTAAAGCTCTTGTAAGAATACCAGTGGAAAAATGGCTCACAGTTACAAAGAAAAAAAAATGACAGAAACAATTTTAAAGGATATTTTAGTGAGGGAAATGTATGAGGAGGGAAATCATGTCAGAGCCTGCCATGGGCAAGCAAGTGATTTGGAGGGGAAAAGGAAAAAAACACATTTCAAAAAATGAGTGTGGACTATTAGTGAAAAATGTTGACTACTCAAAAGTATGTAGTGAAAGAGAACTGACCCATGAGGCCTGAACTCAGAAAGAGGTTCAGGAAAGAGAAATGGCTGTGGACTCTTCTGCTCACCCAAAAAGAAGTGTATGTGGAAATCTTGTAAAAACCTCCATGTTTGCTGGCTTTGCTATTACATGTATATGACTAGCTTACAAACTGGGAAGGCATGGATGTATGGCAAGTCAGTACATGTCCTGAGGCAAATCTGGCAGTCTAACATAGGTCTTGATGACGGGAGCAGAATCACACAGAATGTGCTGAGTTGGAAGGGACCCATGAGGATCGTCAAGTCCAGCTCCCGGCCCCACACAGCACCATCTCTACCCATGTGCCCAAGAGCATTGTCCAAGCACTTGAACAGGCTGGTGCTGTGACCGCTGCCCTGGGGAGCTGCTCCAGTGCCAGCCACCCTCTGGGTGAAGAAGCTTCTCCTGATACCCAACCTAAACGTGCCCTGACTCAGCTTTGTGCCACTCCCTGGGGTGCTGCCAGCGAGCAGAGATCAGTGCCTGCCGCTCCTCTTCCCTCAGGAGGAAGCTGTGACTGCAGTGAGGTCTGCCCTCAGTCTCCTCCAGGCTGAGCAGAGCCAGTGCCCTCAGCTGCCCCTCACACGGCTTCCCCTCAAGGCCCTTCCCCGTCTCTGCTTCCCTCCTTTGGACACTCTCTAATAGTTTAATGTCTTTCTTACACTGTGGCACCCAAAACTGCCCCTGGCAGTCGAGGTGAGGCTGCCCCAGTGCAGAGCAGAGCGGGACAATCCCCTCCCCTGCCCGGCTGGCGATGCTGGGCCTGATGTCCCCAGGACACGGCTGGGCCTTCCTGGCTCCCAGGGCCCTGCTGGCTCATATTCAACTTTCTGTTGCCCAGGACCCCCAGGTCACCTTCCCCTTTCCGGCACTGCTTTCCAGCATCTTATTCCCCATGTACATCCCCTAGATGTATGTACATCTAGGATTGCCCCATTGCTGTTCCCAGAGGGTTCTATGGAATAGGACAGAGAGATGAAGACTGCCTGAGAAGTGTGACACAGTACAGAGGAGGGACAGAGAGTCGCCCTTTTCTCAGAAATTTGTATCCTGAAATGCAAACCACAGCAAAACAGTCAAGGGAGTGTTTGGCAAGTGGAGCTCTACATATATCTAAGCATTATGAGTTTTGAAAGATTTCCCTTAAGTGGTCTGATTAGATACTGATTTCCTGGGATATGGGGTTTTTTTTAAGCCACCTTTTCTGTGAGGTATTCTAATTGGGCAATGGCTTCATTTTCTAGCAATGACATTTGTATATTTGGCTTTTTTGTATTTTTCACAGAAGTGCCTGCTTGTTACAGACACAGTGTTTTCCTTTTCCCAGAAACCCTTGTGATATACTTATGTTGAATTTTATGTCTTTTCTGATTCAGACAGCTGAGCCTGAATCCCATCATGGAGGAGAACAGCTTCTTTTATTCCATAAGACAAGCCAGTGGGCAGTCATCATAGGAACT
Organism: Donacobius atricapilla; assembly: GCA_013397315.1. NCBI lineage: Eukaryota > Metazoa > Chordata > Aves > Passeriformes > Mimidae > Donacobius > Donacobius atricapilla. Next base: position 129,107 of record WBMY01003225.1, on the reverse strand, counting down.
TTATTGTAAACATTCTCTCCTACCCCAGCAGCAGTGCTGGAGCCTATGAAGTAATTTCTTAGCTTAATCAGCACTCTATCTGTTTTATAAACAAACATATTCTTTTGGGTTAATGAAGGGCTCCATTCCAAGGTGTGGAAATGTGAACAATGTTAAAAAACAGGTAGATATGTAAGTTTAAAATATGTACTTTCTGAAATGCGTGGTTACAAAGTTTGCTGGATTACCCAAGAAGTGATAGAAATAAATTTGTGTGCTGTTCTTCATGGATTTTTTCTTCTAGTTTCGTTTTTCCTGAATGAGACAAATTCATATGGATAGAAATCACATAAGTAGTTAAAATCTTAATTTCATTTGTTGTGTCTGTCTGTGCATTCATATATATGTCTTGGGAGAAAGATAAAAAGGCAAGAAACATTTCTACATGTGTACTTGAATATAATACATATTGAGCAGTGACCAAAGTGGCAAAGTTTTAAGCTCAGATTTCTATATTTGTTTGAGGCTTATCTGACTCTGATGCTAAAACCTGTTATCAGTTCCCGCTGCCTTCAGGGAGAGTAGAATTAAATTAATACTGAAAGTTTTTGAAAATGAGACAAAATCCTTGCTGAATTTGAATTGAATAGACTGACCTGGTTCTAATATGCTATTATTGAAAATTTAAGGCAAACACAATTTTGTTAATATTCAAAACTTATCTAACACTTGACTATTCTTTTGTCTTCTTTTGAAAATCCTGCTGCCTGCCAGTGGGAATCTGAACCTGCTTGCGCTGCTGAGAATGAGATGATTCCAGTAGTGTGCTTGTCTTATTGGAATGACTCTGGGAAAGAGCCAAACTGCTACTGAAGACACTCAACTGCCATGCTACTGAATTGCTCTCTTGGATATATTTCTTAAAAATCTCTGCCAGCATTCTGAAGTGAAGAATTTTAAGAGGTATAAATTACAACCACTATGTAATAAATTATTCTGTTATATCAATAGCTTGCTATGCAAAGTAAGCTACTTTGGGGGAATGAACTAGTGTTTCAAGCTGTGTATTTAAAGGAGAGTTATTCACAGTGCCCTTGTTTTGCCAGATTAAAGCAACTACTCAAGAATCATAGATGTTTAAACAGCCTGAAGCATTTTTGTTTCAAAAGTATGCAATGACATTTGCCCTTTTCCTCTGTGGCTTTCTTGAGACTGTTCTTATTTAGGATACTGTGTTTAGAAATATTGAAGAGGTCTAATTCTAATGTAAGAATTTAGATTGTTTATTAGCTTGAATGTAAAGTATTGGGAGGTGACTGGGTAACAAAAACATCCACTTCTTGGGCTGAGCAGTTGATTTCAGCAGTGCTGGTTTAAGAAGTTATCAGTAAATTCTGCTAGAATTAAAATGCTGTATTTTCTTCTGCTAAGGCACGTCTCTGATGACTTGCTCAGACTGAGGTTTCAGGGCTTTCTATGCTAAACTTAAGGTTCATCTAGTTTGGCTGTTTTCAAAACAGGTTAAAAGTATTGTAATCAAAGTAAAAAGCATGAACTCATAGACCTTGGTTTAGGAAAAAGCTCTCCCTTAATCCAGAAAAGTACATGAGGATTGATAGCATCAGTACATCTTATCTTATCCAAGACCTGAATCTTGCCCACTCTTATGTACCCTCATAAAATGTTCATATTCCTATTGACATTGCAAAGGAGGTGTCTTTGCAGGATCTAGACCTTATTGTAGCTTATTGTGGAAGTTACCCTTCTTTGGATTAAATATTCTGTTTGGTTTTTTATGGCTGGCAGACTGTCAACCTAGCTGATTACAGGCAGAAATTACACAAAGTGTTTATTTATTTACCTTTAAAATACTGTTTTGTGGTTTTAAAACTTCTATCTTTCTAATTTTTCCTTGGTATAGTCAAGGCTGTTTATTATGTGGAATAGTACCTGGTAGTACTTAGTATAAAAACATGTGGATTTGTAGAGGAAGTGACATCCACTCTTATTTACTGCAACTTTAATTTGGAAATACCTAATATTTACAGATACATTTGTCAGAAATTTCTTCACAAATATATTTTTTTCCTCTGCTGTGCTAGAGTCCTTTTTTAGATGTAAATGAAATAGGATTTTAAAAGTTTCACTCACAATTAAAGGTTCAAATTTGTGGTCAGTGTTATACTCTACAGTAAAGTTCTTTAGCTGTGTTATTGAAGTTTTTGAGTTAATCATGAGTGCTCTGCCTGAGCTCACCTGAAACTGGATAGACTATGGCTGAGTTTACACAGCTGTGTTGTGTGATTTTGCTTGGATTGTTTGGGGTGGATTTGGGATCTCTGTATTGCAATGTTCCAAACTTTTCTCCTCCTCATCAAAACTTCATTTTCTGTTTCATAATGTCTGTGATTTTGCTTTATCTGAGTTACTTTGTTTCCTTGGATAATAAAGGGATGAACTGGATAATGAGCTGGTATTTTCAGTATTGTTCTCTTCCTTTCTCAGCATAGCAGGGTACCTTACTTGCTTTTGTGGTCACTGACAAACAGATTGCTGAGCAACCCACGGCACTGCAGCTGTATTCCACCTCTACTCCTGGGGCTTTTAGACCCCACAGTGTGCAGGCTGAATTGGTTCTTCCAGTTCATGATCCTTCACTCATTCCTGCAGTATCTTAAGTGATTCAGTACTGTATTGGAGCTTCAATAAGTATACTTAAATCCTTCCATCAGTTACTCAGAAGCATCTTATAATGTGACAGGTACAGGTGCAAATGTCTTCACTCATATATAATTTCACTTACAGATCAATAACTATCTTACATATTAGAGCTATGATAGATTTCCTTGGAAAATTGCATTCACCAGTGAGGTGCAGAGGGGAGTATAGAAGGATATGAAGTAGGTGGCTTTTAATACAGAATTTTCTTTTAATAGAGAAATGATCTGTTGTTTAATTCTATTATGAGATGGGTAGGCAAACAAGTTACTGCATCCATAAAGCAAAAAATATGAACTAGCAGCACCACGCTGCAAACTGCAGGCTTGATTGCTCTTAACTCTAGGTAAATATAAGATAACATATTCCTCAGTAATGTGGCAACAATGGAGGAATTAGCACAGAGAAGCTGTAGTGTGTAATAACCCTCTCCAGCTTACTGAATCCTTGTATTTACTTGTTCATATTGTAATTGTTCTCTATACTTGAATTTTTTCTCTTGGTTTGTGATTAGGTAATTTCTCTAATGGCTCCTTGTTATTGTGGAAGAGCTGTGCAACAGCCTTTGTATTTCACTCTGCTTCTGAAGCATTTGTTCACATCACATTCTTTTTCTAAGCAAATAAATAATGTTTATTAACAGTGTAATCACAGTGACTGCTGTGGTGAGCTTAATGGGGGCACAGCTTTAGGAAGAGGTTTAAGGGAATCCAGAGGGTGGCTGGCACTGGAACAGCTCTCCAGAGCAGCGGTCACAGCACCAGCCTGACAGAGGTCAGGAAGTGTTTGGACGATGCTCTCAGGCACAGGGTGTGACTCCTGGGGATGGTCCTGTGCAGGGCCAGGAGCTGGACTTGATGATTCTCATGGGTCTCTTCCAACTCTACATATTCCACAATTCTGTGATTCTGCGACTACCCTGCTCAGCACGTGTCTTGGAGCATGTGTGATCACACCCAGAATGATGCACAGGACAGAGAGTCTCTTTTTCTTCCCCCATCCAGATTGTATCTAGATGGGGGGGCCAGCTTTCTCTTCCGACTTCTTTCATGAAAGTTGTGTATTCTTATTCACAGTGCCTTTATGCCTCCAAGGGAGATGGTTTTCCTTTGGTTTTTGAACCAGACTTTGAATTTGGGATAGAAGTGTGAGGAAGCTTGGGTGTTCTGTTTGTAAGTTAAAGATCACTTGTCTAATGTGGGGTTAAGTACTGTAATTATGCATTGACATAGAGAGGGAGGAACAGATTCCATTCTGCTTCTGAACTTAGTGTGAATTTTTGTCTGGGCTTTCTAGTCTACCCTCTAAAAATAAACAGACTTCCCCACTAAACTCTGCATTTTTCAGGTGCAGAGTTATGGGCGTTCACATGCAACATGTGAGATTTTGTGAATAGTTGTTCATAAAACTTGGGCAGTATTGCATATGTGTATGTAAATTGTATAGATCTGAATCCAAGTGATACACAAATTGTCAGTGAATGGGTTGCAGAACCTCCTGTCACTTATTTTTATAACTAATGGCTTTTTTTATATTCCATTTTCTACAAGTTTTCATTAAGCAGCGCATGTAAAGTGCTTCAACTTGACTTTGATGTGCATTCAGTATCAGAAGGAAAGATCAGGCCTTTTATCTCTAAACTACAGATCAATTACCTTTCTAAACACTAACCTCATAATTTTCCCTTAAATAAAAAAGAAAAAAAAAAGGTACTACAATCAACTGTATTAAAGACAAGAAAAATGAAAGTGCTTGGAAAAAATGGAAGCATTACTGAAGATAAGATATAAGCGACTTTGGACCTGCCATTACAGTGTTAGATACTGGTGCACAATTATCCCATAGAGTGTAAAAAAAAAAATAGTACCTTAACATTTGGAAGTACAAAAATCCATAATTTCTTGAAGCAAGAAGTTAGCTGGCTTGCTAATGAATTAAATATGTGTCAGATTTTAAGTGAAGCACAGCTGCTGAGTTGTCAGAGCAGGTGACTTTATCATCAGCAGATTTTGATGGTATTATGCTTAGAATGAAATAACCACTTGTTTCAAAAAACAGTTTCTAATATCCTATCTGAAGGTCAGTCTCATAGATTTCATTCCTTAATATTCTAGCTGACATTCCCATTTTCTGAAGTATGAGTCTTTAGATACATAAGTCTTGGATATTGTAGTATCAAAAAGGCTACTGTGTGCAGCATTGCAATTAGGTAGAGAAAATCCTCTTACTATTACATCTGTGAACTGTAAACCAAAAGTTACTATTTTTGTTGTCTATACATTTTTACTGGGGCTCTCATAATATTATACAGTCAGGTTCTAAATAGGGGTGCTTTTTGATTCTGCTCTATAAGACTTAAAAATAATAATTTGGTAGAAATAGTGTTGGAGTTTAGTGTAGGTAAAATATTAACATCCTCTTACATAGCTCTTGGCTGTTTAGGTTCAGCTTAGGAGGTGTTTTTGTTTTCAAGTGACATGACATTGAGTTATTATTTCAGAAAGGCTGGAAAGAGACTGTTATTTTATTCATTTATATTCCAACTATATTAAACATGCTAGTTTAAAACACAAGACTCCCCCTCTTTGAAACTAACAAAATAGTCAAATGCAGAAGCTATTCAAAATTGTCTTTTAATAAAAGTTTAAAGTCTTCAAAATATATTTGCCCCTGGAGCAAACTTTTTTCATTTAATATTGTGTCTGTTAATTAGTGCTTCAAATTTGCAAATTCTTTATTGGTTTATATCAATGTAATACCCAAAGCTCATCTCATTGCCAGCTTTGAATGAAATATGATCCTGTTTATTCTATTAAAACGAAGCCTTGAAATTGTTACCCAAATGCCACAGGAATTCTTGCCATTTTCTCATCAAAATCCTCATCAGATTTTTTGTTAAAGTCACATTGTTTTAGATTTTGAGCCTTGGCATTTAAATGAAATTCAATGTGCCCCACTGGAGAAAACATCTGCAGGGACATATTATGTACAATATCCATTCCAATCAAGCAGGAGTGCACTGTGTGACTGAATGAGAAGCTTATTCTTACTCCACTTAGGTTTACCCTGATGTGGCTATTGAGTTGGTCTGTGACAAGGAATGTTTAGAAAATTAAACTAGCAGATCAGCAATGCTTTTTTTAATACTCAGAGAAAATACTTCCAGTTGCACAATATTAATAATGACATTTTAAAAAAGAACTTGGAGGAGTTTGGTGTCAAATTCCCTCAGAAATTCAATGGAACTTGGGAATTGGATTCTTCAGGTTGCCTTGGTAAATCTCCGAGTGATTATTATTAAGAGTTTTATTTCAATATAAAATTGTGATCCACTGAAACTGAAGGGAGTAGAGAGGTGTTGGGGCAAAACGAAAAGAAAGAATAAAAGATCAATTCTGTAAAACTGTTAAATAAACAATAAAATGTATTAAAAGGTTGCAAGAATTCTCGAAACATGGGCTTAACAATCAGACGACCTGGAACAGGCCCTTTTTTTGGAGCAGCTGCCTTACACACTAGAGTGTCCCCTTCAGTTGGTGGGCAAAAAAAGGCAGTGTAGAGGAGCAAGCCCTTCTACAGCAGATGTGGGTGTTTGTGAAACTTGCTCCTTTTTCCAATGTAGAATTCTGACTCAAAAATAAAAAAGTCTCTATAAAATGTATTCATGGTGACAAAGTCCTCTGCCACCCTTTGAAAGACTTCTTTTACAGGCAGAGCACCTATAGATAGGGATATGACTATGCATTTGTGGTTTATGGATAAAAATCCCCTGTTTCAGGGGCAGTAGACCGATCATGTTTCCTCTTGAGGACAGACAGGCGTTGGAGTAAGATGATGCAGAAAGACTGGGCAGTCTTCATCTATGGAAGTTTTTAATGTTGAGTTAGATGAAGCCCTGTTTAACGTGATCTGACTTCAAAGCTGTCTCTATTGTGAGCTTAAGTTTGGGCTAGAGACATTCTGAGGTCTCTTTCAACTTGAATTTTCCTATGATACAATTGGATTTGTAGAGTAGGTTTCATGTTTCTATTTAAAATCTTCCTCACTCCTTTCTTGTCCTTATTCTACCTGTTTATTAAGTTTATTATTTAGAGTTATGTCAACAGATCTTCTAGTGGTGTATAGTTCCTTTCAAGAGCCCTTCTGGAAGAACTGATTAGTAATGAAAGAAAAAAACCAAACCAAACCAAACCCCAGCAAACCCAAAACAAACAAACAAACAAACAAAAAACCCCAAAAAACAACCCACCAACAAAAATCACAACAGATCAGAAAACAGAGTCAGCAAAAGCTGTCCAATATGGTTTTCAGATAGAGGGAGTTCAGTCAGTTGGGTACAGAGAAAAAAAGAAGTATCATGATAATAAACATTAGATTTATGGTGGACTTCCAATTCTGTGTGTAACTTTGTTTACAAAATATGCCTATTTGATAAAAGCAGGCACATTAAAGTGTATAAACATATGATTAACTCAAGGAGTGCAGTTCTAAACTTCTCAGGTTCATGTCTGCTTCCTTCAAGTTTGATGAGACGAGAGTTGCACGCTGAATTTGGAATTCAGGAAAGCTGTATACCAAACAGAAAAGGTGTTACTAAAAATATTCTCCTTGAAATCGCTTGCATTTGGTACTCAGAAAGTATTCATGTAATGTTAACAGCTGATCCTAGCTGTCAGAGCAGCCATGCAGTAAACAAACACTTCCTTAGAAATTAGGTATATAAGATGGGAATTGGGTAGATCAAAGCCTACTACAATGAGCAGTCTGTGCTACTAGAAAATAACTCTGGTGCATCCTATGGGTAACTGCATGAAAAGGGTAATTTTAAGCACGAATTGCAACATATGGTCTTAAGAAGTATTCAAAGTCTTTTTTTTTCTGATTTGAAAGGATTTTCAAACTCTTAACTGCTTTCACCCTATTGTGCAGGTGAGGGTTTTTTTACTAACTATAGCTCTCTAGCTTGCCACAAGAAGTGAAATTGTTTGCTTTCATAATTTGCATACAGCTACATTGAGTAGAAATGGATGATGAAAAGGAAGTGCAAGTTATTCTAGAACTTGACAAGTAAGACAAGTTGTTTGGGGCTTTTTGGTACCCAGGAAAGGATTGAAAAAGCTGATCAGAAGTGATGTTCCATACTTGTTCTCCATGACCATTAAGGGAAAGTTGTGCTCTTTGGAGGGTGCAGTGTTAGTAGTTTTTAAAGAGAAATGTGAAGCATAGTCAAGTAGGTCTGTAAATATTTTTTTCATAGTGGGACAAAAAGAAGAAGAATGAATTAAAACATCGCCATGCTGGTTCAACAATTCAGTTCACTTCTGCTGGCAAGAAAGGACGATGGCTGATGACATGGTAAGTAAGTACATACAGCAAGGCCAGATTATTTCTTTTTTCATAATGTTTCAGCCTTTCCTGTATTATTCAATAGTACTGGGAAAAATGTAGCGCTAAAATAGGAGCAGATCCTTTGTTTTTTTTCTGTCTGTGATTCCCCATTACATTTGCAGAGATGACATGTCAAAGACAAATTTCTGAACTGCTTCTTCAGCAATCTCAAATGGTCTCTGAATTTCAGGCTCAGATGCTTTCTAGCTCAAGCATAATTATCACGAATAACACTTTCAGTAGGGCTAACTCTGCTTTCACTTACAGCCAGGTAATCTCCTTATCTTTTGTAGGCAGAGTACAGGGAATTCTTTTCCTCATGGAATGATTCAATTTGGGGTTTGCATTTGTGTTATAAAACTAATTCTTCATAATGCATGCATTGAATTTGTCCTGATTTTCTTTAGCTACTGTCTCTGCAAGGCTGGCATGAGTAAAAATAGTATTTTAATAGTTATTTATTTTTATTTGTTCATGGGTTAATAGATATGATTCTGAAGATGTGAACTCTTATGTGAGGAGCAGACTTATTAAATAAGCAATCACTATTTTTGCAGGCAGAGTACAGTTCAAAACAGAAAGCTGCTAATACCACAGAGATAAAAGGATCATTTGCACTAATTTATGAAGCTAATTAATCAAATGAACTGAGTATATTAAGCAGTTGGTGATATTCTGCTGAGCAGGAACTGAAACAGTTAGAAACTTTGTCAGTCTTATTTTTGTTATTGCCATGACATGACTTACATTGCAAGTTTCCTACAATAATAGCCTTTTCATAAATACTGACAGCTTAAGCAGTTCAATAAGCAAGAAATGGGAATGCTCACAATATCCAGGCAGATTCCTCTTTATATCATGTTTTCTTAATGAATTACTGAGAATGAAAGAAGACTCAGTATGTGAAGACCCCTCTGGCTGTAAATATTACAGATATAAAAAACATTTTAAATAGTTAGTACATGTTAATTATTAAGAACAGTAGGGATTTATCTGAATTTGTAGCAAATTTTAAAAAGTACCAAAGTTCCGTGCAGCTTCAGAAGATTCAGAAGATTCTGCAGTGGAAAAATGTGTTTTTACTAAAATAGTGTAAATAAAAATACCAATGAATGGTTGTTTTATATTGCCCAGAGTTTGTATGAGATGCAGAGGCAATGCATTTCAATGTTAGATTTGTTGGTAAAACCATCAGCAAAGATGAAGCAAAATGTTTCAAGATAGATGCAAAAATTTTTCAGAGACAAGCCAAATACCACCACCTAAATCCTTTGAAGCATGATATAGGGTTACTTTCTGATGCGACAGAAATGTGTGTAGTAAACCCATTTTGTGTCTAGAAGCCATTGGGAATGAGACACACAAAATAAATGAGAATTTGTCTGTGAGCGTCCCAGGCAGATCTGTGGAAATTCATTCCCACACTGAAGAGTGTGTAGTACAGGTGATGTGGGAGCTGCTTCCCAGGCATGGAGCTGTACTCTGTGCCTGTGGGCTGCTATTTGCTGTGCATGTTCTGGTACACAGACAACACCTGCAGGAACCTCACAAGAAATAAAACCTGTAGATCTGCAATGAAGTTGTGTGGCCAAGACTGGTATGGAAAGATTAGGTAGGGGCAAGTAACCTGTGCAGTTGGGTAAGGGCATGTGCTGGTATTCGGTGCCAGAGGGAGTGAGGTTATACAGCAGAAAGGTAGGACAAGAGAGGAAGTGATAGTAGTTGATCTGATTTAGTGCTGCTTTTGACAGTAGCTGACTGAAATAAATTTGGGAATCCTGGCTATCGAACATATAACTCAGTGAGATGAAATCCTGTTTGTCTGGATTCAGTAGTATCTTCAATAAGCTTTGTAGATTTGTTTTCCATTTAGTTTTCATTCCTTCTTTTCTTGAACTTTAATTTCCTGTACCTTCTTGCTAAAAACTGCCTACTCTGTCAGTGACAAGTCATGGTGGTAAAGAGAGAGCAAAAGAACAGAATCTAAATAGAAAAGTCAGTTCTTTTTCCAGCCCAGTCCATTTCCCGCCCTGCAAGATTGAAAGGAAAAGCCTCTCTGATACCCTTTGAACATCTTGTCAGCTGACATGATTCGAAGCAGCCCTAAAATTACTCATCTTTGTTTTGTGGTCGAAGCTGAATGAAGTCAGGAAAGAAAAGTGTTCAAAAGTGGACATCTGCATTTTATGACACCATGCAACACTCACTACCTTAACAAATACAACACACCAAACCAGTATTTCCAAGAGTATCTTTACTAGAGATTGGAAAGAAGATATTTTCAAATATATTTTAAAAGAAAGTTTGGTGATGATTTCCCACTAGCCTTCAAAAAGAGAGGTATCCCTAAGTTTTCATTATGTCTTTGAAGGTCTCTCCTTAACATTTAATGCTGACTAGTGCAGCAGTCATTCCCTTTCTATGTTAAATCATTAACTGATGATATCCAGTTCATAGTTTCAAGGACGTTTAATATTTTTTGCCTTTTTTCGATTTGTAGAATAGTTCCTCCCCCTGGCAATTCCCACACATTTTTATTGCATACTGAGTGGCCTCAATTGAAATGTCTTCTGTGAACCTGAGCATCTTTATGGATCAAACCACGACTTCCAGAAATAGTTACAATTTTAGGGATTAGTGCTTTTCAGTGCATAGAATACATTTTGTAAGTTGTGTATTGTGAGACTTGCTGATATCTACTTAGGAACAGTTGCTTCAGATCAAAACCGTTTCCCACTCTTTTGTCCTTCACCATATCAAATAACAATTGAAACAGCAGCAGCAGCAAATGAACGTGGATCAATGATATCTTCAGCCACTGTGTTTGTGTAAGTTTAATCCATTTATGTGAAAATCAAGTTACTGCTGGCCTGCTATTTTCTTTACTGGAAACAATTGATAACGTTACTTCAGACGAAATTAATCCAGAGAATTAATTAGCAGAATCTAGTATCCAATAAGTGTAGTCTTGAGAAAGATTTCATGGGTGGTCAGTTATGACATTAAATGGAAGGTAAAAAAGTAGGTACCACTAGCTGTTTTACATAATCAGACAGAAGTGACAGAAAAGGAACAAATAGGATGACGTTGACTTTGGAGAGAAGTAAATAGGTCAGTTCTTGTACCTGTTACAGAAAAGCTTTGAGAAAAATTTTTTTCAAGTTTTTGGCTTAGGCCCATATTTAAAGGGTTAAGTTTTTGGAAGAAATACTTTGAAAAGCAAGAAGAAAAAAAGATTATTTCCAGACCATTGAGACTAATGAGATTGGTGCCTCAGAAGCTGCACTGGTGCTTTAGGATCAAATTCAACCCAAGTCAGTGGGAGAAAAACAGGTTAATGCTTCATCATCCTGTGTCTTTTAGCAGGTTAAAATTTTGCAGTTCACAGACATGGACCTTACATCTGACTAGTTAATGCAGTTTGGCTGATAAGAGGTAACCTCCATAGCTGCTGTATTTGAATTTTTGGTTTTGAGTCTAGCCCCGCTTTTTAATATGATTTTATTATTATTATTATTGAATGATTGCACTTAAAAATACAGATGGAGATCAGTATGCTATTTCATGAGGACTGTGTGTGTGTATAGCCAAGTATTTTGAGCCAGATTTTCAAAGGCATTTAAGAGTCTGAACTTTCAGAGAAATGTCTAAGAGGATCTTTGACAGACTGTCTGCATGTTTAAGCAGCTAAATGACTTTAAATATCTTGGATTATTTTTGAAAGGTTTAAGCAAGTGTTTAAGCAACTTCTTGAAACAGGGTTTTAGTAAGAGTGAAGTTCTCTTAAAATCCTGAATAAGTCCTATTTTTCTGGGAATGGGAGTTTTTCATGCAATTCCCAAACAAAGAAGATGTTTCTAAAAATAGCTTGTGTTTCATTTAAAAACTCTTTAAAAACTGTCTTTTACTGCGTATTCCAGTAGATGTAACTCAAAGGAAAAGGAAACCACTTTCCAGTCAGAAATTCTATTTTAAGCTATATCTCTCTTGACCCATAGCCCTACGTATCTCTGACTTAACTCTGTGGGCTGTAGCTTGTCACAGGGAATGATTCTGCTTTTGGCAGATGTGCTCATTCAGCATGTTTGCTAACTTAGCAGGAAAGTGCTTCTGTATTTGCTTTGCCTTGGTTTCTGAGCAGTGACTTATTTACTGAAACATTTCTTTTTCTGTCTCTTTTTTTACTTACTGGAATTGATTGTGTGAGTGAAATTCAGGATGTTGTGACTGCAGGATTGTATGCTGTCAGTTTTTCTAGAAGGTGTTGTGTGCTTGTAGGACTTTGTGTTTCATTCATTACTCTGACTAAAGTGAAGAATAACTGTTATAGGAAAACATGCTTTATCAATAATCACATTAGAAATTTTTTGGTGCAGTCTCACTGGTGAAATTAGGGATTTTTCAAAGATGTAAGTTTTTTAGATGTGTTTGAATTAGTAGTTGCTTTTTTCAGAAAAAAACCCTGAGGCAGTGTAAAACTAGTGGCTACATAAAGCTGAAGAATCAGATGTCTGCTGGGCAAATTGACAGAACTCATTAATCTTAGAGGCAGTGTACTATAGAGTCTGTCCTTTCATGCACCTGCCCATGCCTAAAGTAATTACATGATGGCACTATTAATACTGAAGAGCTTGAGTGGGAATAGGGTTATCTTCTCTTCCTTAGTAATTGATTGCTAGCTGATTAGTGGACAACATTTCTCCTGGAGTATAATTGCCTTTCTGCTATTGTAGCCTCTCTAACCTGAGGTTAGGCCATCTTACTGGTTATGAGACCCTAACAATAGCAGCACAGCCCTCAAAGTAATGAACTGGAACTCAGTCACTGTGAATTCCCCAAACAGAAGATGACTAGTTAAATGTATTTCAATGATAGCATATTTTACAGCAATCAGATAATAGAAAATTTGTTGCTTTCCCTCCTGCCTTCTCTTTCAATGAAGATATTTTCAAGCGCTCCAATTCCTGTGTGGAAAAGCAGGCAGTTGACTTCTATTAAATCACATCTGTTGCTCATATAAAGTTATTATGTAAAATGTATCAAAAGTGTTTGTAAAATGTATCAGAATAAGTCTGTATTTTCTTCTGTGATCCTATAGAAATAAAGATCTATATACTTATATATATCTATATATATTTGTTTCTTTAGAAGCAAACTGGTAATAAAGGATCATATGAATTCTGCAGTGAGGTCTCAGAGATCTGGTGTCTAAACATGATCATGTTCTCATATTTTGAAAAGTGACTGGTTGGTTTTTTTTTGTTTAAAGCTGGTTGATATCAGGCTGCTGCTCGGTTAGGTCTGGCATAGGAAGCACCTTTTGCTATGAAGCTGCCTGGAGAGAGCAGATGATTTCCAGGGCTGCATAGAGCTGCATCAATTCTGCTGCCCTGTGATGCTTGGTGCCAGCTGCACTGGCTTGGGAATGCAGAGACCTGAGCAGCTCCTTGGTGTGCGGGTTCATGGAGGTGGAGATGAAAGATTACACTGCAGGAGACCTGACAGATATGAATCTTAGGAGGAAGACATGAAATATATGATAATTTCCACCTCCCAGCTTTCTGATGACCTGAAAAATAGCTCCTACCTTGCATCACCCTTGCATCTTGCTATGTGTTTGTTTACTATAACTCTGCACTAAACCAGAGTCACATAAATCTTTGAGCTGTCTTACACAGGTACTGGACACAGATGGGATGGAACAGCAGTGGTACAGCAAAGTGTCTAATCTCTACCTTAATGCTGTGCCATATACTTCCTCACTTGATTATCAGTTCATTCTGTGGTACACCCAAAAGGCTAATTTTATTAACATTTTCTAAAGACTTCTGATTGGTCCTGTTCAGTACAAGTGCTTAGCTTAATCACTGCAGTGGGTGTCTAAGTTTAAATTATGTAACCAGTTCCCTAGATCCCCATTTCCAAAGGCATTTAGGGGCACTTAATAATATTACTCAATATTATTCCCAGTATTCTGTCTATGAATCCAGCCAGAGGCATATTCCTAGGAGGAAAGTGCAAGAACACGCAGTTGTCCACTTTGTGACATAACCTGCCTGGAAGGGCATTTCATTTTCTATCTTTTGTACATTACCAGGTACCCAAAAGAATGATGACTTGCCATAGGAATGGTACCAAACTGGTCAAAAATCTCTCAGAAAGACTAATGTCTTTCTTCTTGTGGCATGCCCTATAAATGATACAAATATAGATGAAATGATCAAGTACTTTGATGGTTTTGTAGTGGCCTGTAGGCTGGGGAAGTGTTCATATGGAAATCAGATCCCATGCCAACTGACTTTCATGAGTGCCAGTTTAGGTCTCAGACAAGCTTTTGTCTGCTAATGGATTTTTGCACTGACTAGTGATTCTCAAAACTAACTTCTGTCGGATGTGTGGCAGGTGTAGAGGAACCATAGAGGAAGGACAAATTGAGTTTTGTGTGCATTTAACTGGTGACATGACTTACTTAAAAATTCACTCTTCAGATGTAGAAAATGAGCCTCATGAGAACTGGAGCTGAGAGAAAAGCTCTCCTGTGCATGGTGTATTTTTGATTCATGGCATGACCAGCCTTCAAAAAACTGAAGTCCATGCAAGTGTGTAGAGTCACTACACAAGGTTCTTAGCACTGCATTGTCTAACAGCTGCATGCACTGGTTAGGTTTTATTAGGATACACCACAGTTTATATTCTATGCCCTTATGCAGTATTCGGTTGAGTTGTCCTGTACACATTCATCTGGGATTACAAACTGAGCCTCTGTCATTCTCAGTGAGTTAGCATTGACATAAAAATGTCTAGCACACAAGCTCATGCAGATTACAGCATTTTTTAGCATTTACAGGAGCATGACAGGGTATTAGGGATGGATATTTGAGAGTTTTGGGGTCACAATAGAAGTGGGCTGTCAGGAAAGCAGAGAAGCCTCCTCATTTTTTCTTCTGATTTCCTTTGTTTTCTGCAAACATAAACCAGTCTGTTCTTTGCACCATAAAATTTAAACCAAGATTTAAACTGCACAATTCCTTAAAGCAGTCCTTATAGCTGTATAGCTGTTAAAGCATCATTTGTTGGATAGAAGGAGAAAAAGCAGTCTTTCCCAGGAAATGCTAAAGGATTTTTAGAAAATATTAATCTAATATATGTATACACTTATTCCAAGTGGGCCTTTATTATGTGTAAGAAATACTGAAAATGTTAAGGTTGTAAAACAAAATATTCAAGTCAGAAAATGCCAGCTGTAAGACTGCTTCTTGAAAAGCATTTCCCTGCTTGGTGGCAATGTTTCATGAACAGTCTTTAGTTATTGGATCACATGCTGGTTTTTTTCCTACAGGACCACTGCCTCATTCACTGCACAGATGGGTTATGTTCTCCAAGTTCAGCATTTTAGCGTCATTGTTTCATGTGTGGCCCTTACTTATCTGGGAAATACTCATATCCTACCCTAATTAGAGAAAATTTCACTTCCACATAGGCTTTTCTGGGCTGCTCACCACTGTCATGCAAAATGCTTCTCAAATGTTATACATTAATTTTCGTGAAACCTGTAGTAGAGTAGGGGAGAGTTGTATGTCCATTTTACAAAGGGAAGGTGGAACCACAGAATGATGGTTACAGACTTACCCAGGAATTGTGTTGGACCTGATTTTTTCAGGATGCTGACTGGAGTATGTGATAATGTTTATGTTTACTGGTAGAGTTCCTCTTGATTTTGCTCAGGTGTGGAAGCTTTTAACACTTTCAGAGGTTACAAATGAGACAGTCAGGACACAAAGGGCATGTTCTTTTCAGCCACTTGGGCTCTTAATACAGTCACAGATTACTATAGCTAGAAGGTCCAGAACAGAGTAGGAGGGACATTCCTGTGTAGTGACGACTCTTTACTGCAAGTCTCTAAAGCTACTCATCACCTTCAATTGAACTTCAACCCTTTTAAACAAAAAATAATTCCCAGGAAAAAATGAGAAGAGATGAAAGGCATTTTCACTACTCTTAGTGACTAAAATTGTTTACAGTGGCAAAATCTAAAAAAAAAAAACAAAAATCAAAAACCAATAAAAATCACTGTGTCTCATAAGAAGCACTACTTCTTAACCCATCTTTCTGCCAAGGTGACCTGAGAAAAATGTTTCAGAACCTCTGATCTGATTGGCTTAACATTATGATGTAAGCAAGACCCAGCTCATGACTTGTAATTTCACGTCTGTGTGTTTGATTTCTTACCAATGCTACTCTTTACATTAAATAATCCATCTTTTTTTTATAATATTTGCTTCCCAAATTCATGCATTTACGCGTTGAATCTACACCTAAATTCCTCAGAGGAACTTTCAAGATCCTTTGGTAAAGGAGGAGTCAAAAGAAGTTCTCAGTCATTCATCTGTCTCGAGCATGAGATAATATTTCTTTTTTTGCTATGGATCATTTTGCTGAAGGAAAAGAAATGAGAAGATGTACATCAGGAGCATACTTAGTACTCTCCAGTGCTACTGGGTGTTTGGTTTGCAACCTGAAGCAGATGAGGACATCAGAATGTTAACAAAGGGGGTTTGTATTAATCCCTTCCCTTTGATCTCAATAGAGATCAAATCGGCATATCAGTTTATGCTCTCAGATTTCAGCATCAGGAACATTTAGTTAAATCAACTTTCTAAACCTTTGCAGTTAGGGATGGTAACTGTTAGGAGTAGTAGTAGGTTGCCAGCACAGAATTGGGCATATGCTTTGTTAATGAAGAAAGATGTTTCTGTAGCCCTTTTGTATAGAAAATTTCAGCTCAAGCAGTTCAAGCCGGATGTAGTTCCAAGGGAAGTGTCATAGAAAGTGCTGGGAAACCTTAGCTACAGGAGGCATTACTGGCTTCACCTGTAGTAAATATTCTCTACAACTATTTACGCAACATTGTCCTTCACTATCATGTTTCTTATGCTGAATTTTTTGAACAGGGAGCCCGAAAATAACAAGTTGAGCTCATTAGTAGATTAGATTCTTCAGTGAATCCATGTGTTCAGTGCTAGTTCTTGTTCTCCGGTTTGATGGGGTTTCTTTTCGAGAGCAATTACATCTGATTGACATATTTTCATGTGCCTAGCCTTGACTCCTTCTCACTGAACAATTCTGTATCAAGGACAGTGACTCTTCTACTGCCATTAGCTGAAATCAGCATCCAGGAGAAAAAGTTAAATACCTTTTAAGATGCAAATTGAAACAAATTATAAAATATGTATAAAGAGGAATATATTTTGGTTTCATATACTGTAGTCATTGAAAGTCAAGTAAAAAACAAAGTTTAAGGCATGGACATGAATTAAAATTAGGCAACAAATTCTCTATTTTTACTTCAGATAAGAAAAATTAAGTAGAGGGTCAAATCCTATTACTAAATGTGCATATAGTTTTCCATGTATTTTTCACTTTATCATTAATTTAAAATGATGTCATTTAGTGAAGTTTTATACTAATAATGTTGCTAAATATTCTGAAGAAAGTGAAAGTTACTTTTTTAAAAAAATAAGTGTTTTCCCATAAAAAATGCATACTTGAAGATGCTAAGTGTTCTTGCCCACTGGATTTTGCTTCTTATGGAAAAAACCTTAAACTGAAAAGGATTAAAGTCTTAAAAATTAAACAAACAAAAATCATTCCTCCCTTACTAAATCCACTGTAGCTGAATGTTTGCTTTAGTTTTAATTTGGTATTTTTTTAATCTTGTATTTGTATTGGTTTCTGAGGCTTTTTTTCCAAATTTAAAATTTTATTTATAGGTAAAAATGAAACAGAAGTCTGTATCCCTGTTTTCTTTGCCCATCAGGATCGAGGGATGGATTTTCACATCCTTTGCATGCACTTATGATCTGGTAGCAAAAGTTATTTTGTTGAACTTGTGTTTAAATGAATTTAAAAGGATCAGGATTGTCCAATAAAGAGTTTTTGCCTGAACACAGTAATTAAATTCAAGAAAAACTTTTTTTTTTTTTTTCTGATGCCTGTCTTGGGAAGCTGTTTAACAATTTGTTTTACTTAGATGAGCTATCATAAGTAAATTGTTGTGCTGTAGCTTTTGAAGATATTCTGACTGGCCAGGGACTAGATTTTTTTCATTTGAGGGCATATTTGTGCAGCAAAGAGCACTTTGCTATGTTTTGGATCCCATTTTCACCTATCTGCTATAAATTTTCAAAGCTCCCCCTTTATTTTGTGAATCTATTTCACTGGCTAGCATATCTAGGACTTTTCTCAGACCATTTTGACAACTGGGTTATCCTGTTTGGCTGTAATAGCTAGTCAGCAGTGGCTTCCAGATTTTATTTATAGTGATTGGTGTGCACAGTTTTGTTTCCTGCCTTGCACGAAGTCACTGCTGAATGTCAGTTCTTAGCACTGATATTGTGGTAGGAGGTTTGGGATTATGATCAACTTCTCCTTCAGGGGAAATGCAGCTCCACCAGGGAAGTGCAGATGAAGAATGGGGTAAATAGCATGACAAAATTACCAGAAGCACTCCTTGTTCTTGCTGTTGGTCCATATTGTATTGCAAACAAAGCTCTGGTCTGTAACTATGTCTGGCACATGTGAATGAAGATCCTTGCATTATTTCATGCCGTGTCTACTGAAATGTTTTAGCACTGGCTTCAGAACGGGAGGCATGTAAGGCACTTGAACTGTGGAAGGTATGGATAGTCAATGTCATGTGGCTGGAGTGGATATTGACTAAATTATTGTACTTGATGTCTGTCTTGCCCTGAGGATTTAGGTTCTTAAAAAGGATTATTTATCCCTTTGCTGTTTTATATATATACATAAGAATATATAGGAATGCAACATAAAAGTAATGTATTTGGTTTGTCAAAACTAGAAATTTCAGGTAACATCATGCAAAGCAATAATGGCCCTGTTAGTCATTTGATATTTCTCATGGAATTATCCTGCATTATGAATTGTAGAAGCCAAATGTGGTTACATGTATAGGTAACTTGCATTTTTCTTTAATCTAGGGCATTCCCATTTATTTCAGAAGCCTCTTACTTTCCTCTCCCTGCTATTGCTCACACTTTGCCACTCAGTTAAGTGCTGTGCGATTGTGGTGGTAGCTAGAGTATGCCAGGTGTACTTTTCTTTCTGACAACAAAAGTCTAGATGACACAACTTTTCTGTTTCTATGCATTTTTCCCTGAAAACTTACCAAAATAAAATTAGTTCTCGCTTGCCAAATTAGCAGTTTAGTACAGTAATTAGCAAGTTCTGCCAAAATGTCTGTTCCAGCAAGGAATTACATTTGGGAGATCTTTTATTTTTTCCCTTTAGCACTGACCACAGAACTTAATTAACTTTCCTTTCCATCATAAATTCCAGTGCAAGAAATGACCACTGTGTCTTCCCCCACTCCTACATGTTCATTTATGATAAATTGTCCCATTCGCAGCCAATCTGGAGGCAGGTGCCTGTGTGAACCTCAGGGGTTATCCATACTGTACTATCCACAGGGCTGATTAATAATGAGGTTTTCACTGAACCCCCTTCTTTATTCTGTGTTCATGCTTCAGTGAAATAGGGAGAAGTTTATGGTGGAATGAGAGGTTTCCTCCCTCCCAATCATACTTCTCATTTAAACTAATGTCTTTTGGAACTGATTTGCATGTGCATGCTGCAAGGTAACTACACTTAACCCCTTGGCCCGCATGTCCATTCTTGTGGTGTTTTGTAAGTACAACCCTTGCCCCCTTCCTTTTTCTCAGCAATTCCTATGTTTGTATACCTTTGCCTCAGTGTGTTTCCTCTACCTGTATTTCCCCTTCCATTCTTGTCAACCCCACATTTCTAGTCAGCTGCAGATGAATTGCCATTTCCCAACAGTTTAAAGAGTCTCTGTTTTGTTTGTAACTTTGCCTTTGATGTTTTTACCCATAAAAATCTCTAAAATTGTGGCCAAATTTTTTAAACTTCATGAGACACTTTTTAGGAGTCTGCCTGTATTTTAACCCACACATTTGTAAACGTTGCCAACAATCAAGATTTAATCCCAGAGCAATGAAACATAAGCTATTATGTGTCTGGGAATAGATGCTGCAGTGCACATTGTGCTGAATTTGCTAGGCTGCAATGTTGCTGCAAAGCGTTGTGGTGCCGTGCAGATGCAGCAGCCTGTGTTTGAACAGTGAGCTAGAAGGACACTCAGGCAGTGCTGTCACACAGGATTTGCTTCTGGGTCGTGGTCACTTCAGAGTCTCTGCACCACACTCCTTGGAGGTGAGAATCTATCCAGGGGATCAGATGATTTTGCATCTGAAGTGTAGACAAGGCCCAAGTTACTTTGGAAATGAAAAGTTGCTTTCTCCCTAAATCTGGTCATTAGGCCTTTCTGAAAGCATCAGTTCTTCTTTATAAGGAAATCTTTCCAGGCCTCTGATAATTTTTTTTTGAATTTTTTTTATTTTTTGCTTTTTGCTTTTGCTCTACTGTTTTGGAGCTCTGATTACCAAACTAGAACTAGGAATTTAGGATTGGAAGGGTGCCTTAAACTAGGTACTTAATTCTTTCCCTGTCTTAATATAGCCTTTT
>WBMY01003225.1:0-108431 GCA_013397315.1 Donacobius atricapilla | reverse complement strand
TTTTTTTGGTTCAGAAATGTTTTGGATTCTAAACAGACAATTTCATTGCACTGCTAGAAAATATGCTTTTGTGATGGAAACCTTTTGGTCCCCAAGCTGTGTGTGAATACAGGAAACACACAATTTTCATATGATGGAATTCCCCAGTGGCTTGTTGGATTTTTAGTAGCTGATGGCTGGGGAAAAGATTTTGGCCATGATTGACTCCTGTTCCCTGGTTATTTGCAGCAATAGAGAATTTATTCTTTTCATAGTGTCAAATATGCTGCAGGCCTGACTGCTTTTGATATACTGCTCCATCTCCCTTTAGCTTTTTCCTTAATGTTTGGTCTCCAGGACCTTTACATATTTTAGTTCTGTCCACAAACTATTGATTTTTCAAGTAATTTTCTTATTTCCTGTTCAAGGCAGTTCTTTTTCTATGAGTTGTTTTTGGTTTTGTTGTTGTTGTTGTTGCTGTTGTTTGTTTGTTTTTTTCCTTCCCTTTTTTCTATTTCTGTCCCCACCACTCACATGGGCAGGAAAATACTCAGGAAGGATAACTGAAGAGGCAGTGTGAACATCCATGTAGTCATTTTGTTCTTGGTTCAAAACCAAAGCAATCCATAACTAAATAAAGCTCAAATGTCTTGTCACCAGATTGACGATTAATGTTTTAATTACTATGAGGTTCCAAAAGGGGAGGGGAAAAAAGCCTACTTGAAACAATAAACTTTGTTATCTCCTACTGCTCTATGTGTCTTCATCATATAAAGCTGTCAATTTGACTTTCTCTCTTGAAAATATCCTCATGAAATTACTTGATAACTAGTGGAGGGTTAAGCTGAAGTAGTATTTAACTACAGCTCATGATTCCTTTCATTTTGCTAGGCAGACTGTCACTAATGAGAAGTGTGATGTTTCAACTCCCTGCATTTTTCACTTATTATCCAGGTCTAACTGGAGTTTTGTTGTTATCTTGCATTCAAAATAAAAGCAGGACATAAGAAGAAGTAGCTGTCATGCTGAGCCCAAACATCATCAAACAAAAGGCTTCTTCATACTTAAAGGTTTCTCTCTGATCTTCAGATCAGCCCTTAAAAAAGCATAACAACAATTAGTGCCAGGGGGTTTTTCTGTATTACTTTTGATAAGGACACTCTAAAGCAAGAAGAGTTATGGCAGGTGGTGTTGATGTTGTTTCCTTGTTGAAAACAGTCATATCAAAATGAGAGTAAGTGAATGAAGTAACCATAGCTTGTTATAAAGATACTGGGTATTTCTAAGATGCTTCATGATACTAAATCATAGGGGCATAGCAAGAGCATTCTCTACCTAGGAGAGATGCTTTTTGCCTGTTGAGGAACTTCCCAAAGGATGAAGGAATCTTATTATATTCTCAGGTATTATTATTAAAATATTTGAGTGCAGTATCAAGCACCAATATTCTGTTAAGAACTGGTGCTTACAGACTGAAATTTTAACAACTGTCAGTGTGTGGTATAATTTTAATTGCACGTAAAGTAACCTATTTGGTTTTACACTTGAAAAGCTGAGGACTAATTATTTCCATTTGAATATTATACCCATTTGGGTATTATAGTAGCAAGGTTTGGCTTTTGCCTCAGGTAAAAAGGGGTTTAGTTATGTTTTTAGTGCCTGGTGCTTTTACTGATTGCAGTGTTTGATGTGCAGGATGGAGGTTCCTGTGATTTCCCCTGCAGCAATCTGTGGTAGGGCTAAGTGTGAACCCATTTCTAGGAGAAATGCCCATGGTGTGTGTTATCAGCTACACTGTGTGTGCTACTGGCAGCACTAGTGCAGTCTCAGCTATGCCACTCTGTGTTACCAATGTCAGATGGATCAAAATGCATTCCAGGCTGGGTTTGTGCTTTACATGTACATACTCCTTATAGGGAGAGCTTGGCAGTGAGCTGCGCCTTCCCATGATACACTTGAATCTCCTGCTTGACATACTTTTCTTCTTAACAATTTCTTTTCCTGATGTAGAATATCTTCAAATGAGGATCCAAAGTTAATGTTAGGAACTAAAGTTGCAAGAAACTTGGTTGTTGCAATTCAGAATAAAATTTGCTCTTGCAAATCCCAAGTTGTACAAACTAGTACATGATGTTTTAATGAGATGCATTTTGTTAAAATATACCTTGAAATGTGAATGCAATAGTGAAATCTTTAGTGTTTTGGGTTCAAAGCTGTTAAGATGTTGACAGGACCTTGAAAAAATACACAACCTATAGGTTTATGTGAAGGTTACCTGTTCAGTATATTGCATGGGGAGTTGATTAAAGCTGCTGTATCTCAGAGCTGCCATACATTTAGGATAAACATCAGAAGCCACAGACCCCTGAAAATATAAGCTAAGGCTAGACTAGACAGGAGCTGACCTGTGTGAAGAAAGGACTTCCATTGTGGAAGGGATGCAAAACCAGAAACTTGGAAATTCATCCTTATGGAGGAGGAGGACGAGGATATTTGAGTGCCATAGGTGACAGAAAGAGCAGACAGAGCCAGTGTGGCAGAGGGAGGATGGGCAGGAAATGAAAACAATATGACCCTGAGAGAAAGGTAGGAGGGAGCCCTTCAGCACAAGCTAGAGAAAAGCAACACACTGCACTGAGCATCTGCTCCTTTTCCCACTGTGTTCAGGGGAACAGGACATAAATATTCTTGAAAATAAATAGCTTTGTGTCAAAGAAATACCTGGCTCTGTCATCAACTTCTCCATGTAAAAGGGAAAGGTATATAAAAGACGCTGAATGTTTGCTACTGCTCTGATCAAAACACACCATTATTCATCTCTCTTTCCTGTACCAAGGAACATACGAGGCTGTTGAGGCTACCTGCTGAGGGCCTTATGGAAAATTTTACAAGGTATTTAAGCTCCTGAAGATGTAGAGGCACCTAGTGGAGTTTTTAAAAACTCCCAGGATCCTAATGCTCTTCATAGACAATGGCAATTAGTTTCCCAGGTGTTTTAGAGAGATCCGATTAAAGGTCCCCTAGTCTTTCAGTACTGTGGAAATCTTGTGGCTGGTCTCTAGTGCTGACAAATATATCAATGTGTTCTCTCTGTCGCTTATTCATTCCAGGTGAGAAGAGAAACAGGCGATGTATTTGTGCAAAAAACAAACAGGAGTTTAAGTGGAACCTTAAAGATTGAATGGCTTTCTTAGCTTTTGCAGTTCTCTGGGGTCTTAATAGTAAAAAACAAAAATCCCATCGACTCAGCTTCAAGAGTTTTGTGATACAGGCTGCTTGGGGATGACATAATAATATCCTTGTAAACAGTTTCTCAGCGTACTAAAACCCTACCATCATTAAGACAATCAATGTGACAGAGTTCTGCTTGAAACATTCATTAAACTTTCTTCTTCTTACTTTCCAAAATTCTCTGTTTTGTGCAGAAGCCTCTTTAAGTTACAAGAGTTGTGTTTGGCTTTTTTATTTTCTGTATGCAGCCACATCTTGACTATGAATTAAGACAATTTAGAAATGGCAAATATTTATTTTTAGGATAAGTGCACCATATTATCCCAAGTAGAATCTATGGAATGCAGTTCTTAAAATGATTCATATGATTTACCCCAGACATGCTGTAGAAGTAAGTAATACTCAATATTCAAGACAGAGAAGAATACTGCAGTCTGGCCATTAAATGAAGACTCATCATCTTTTCAGGAATTCCTGAGTGTTGGCTTGCTCATGGAAAGATGTAAGTTTAATCATGCTTACTTTTAACTGGAAGACTGCAGAATATTTTGTTTTTTCCTAAAATATTTTAATTAGGTCTGCTTTCTGCATAGCTGTGACATCTCAGTAGTTCTGAACAAGAAAAAATGCTGGAGTTATTTTCTGTGTTAATTTCAGTGGCTGCTGTTTGCCATTTTGATTATATTGCCAAATTTTGAAGGTCACCCTGTCCTTAGCAGTCCCATCAGAACAAAGTGCTAATGCTGACTTTTTTCCCAGACAATGAGAGCTTTAACTAGCACACAAGAGGAGTCCATCAAAACTTTATCCTCCACTGAGTATTATTGCACTTGTAAAGATAATATTAATACACATTTCTAATGCTCTATGGATCATTATCTGGCAGTGGACCAATAATTGGGTATAAAACATTAACAACTAAAAAGGAATACTGATTCCTTTGGGCTTACAAATGTTGTTCATTACAAATTGCTACCAAAACAAGCCTGAGCTGATTCATAGAGAATTAAGTAGATTTGGTTTAGTAATGTTTTCAGGTTTTTGAATAAATTATGGATGCATCTTGACTGTTAGAAGGAGCCACTGACATTATGAAACGGTAATGAACAGATCTGCAAGAGAAAAACAGCCTCAGCTGATCAACCTGTTCAAAACCTGTTAAGGTCTGATGAAATGGGAAGATTTTTTCCTTCCATGTATAGATGTGCAACAAGTCATAATTTGTGGACTTTAATAATATATTTTCTTCACAAGCAATAGCACAGCAATTAGGAAGTGCTCACTGAGGTAGAAATAATGGTAACTGCTGCACACATTAGTGTTGCTAAAGGGAACGCAGACATACAGTAAAACAACATATTCCAGGTTCCTGTTGGTGCGTAATTTCTACTTTATTTACTTATCATCTCAGTTAAAGAGGACTCCTGGCAGTAATGAGGCTGCATAAATGCACATATAATGCTGTAAGATGTTACAAATTATATAAAAGATAAATCTAATGATTACCTATTATAATGACAGTGCAATCCCTGGGTAAATTGTACAGGTCTGAGAGTCCGTGACTGCCAAAAATGCCACTCTTCAGTGTATTATTTCTGAGCTTTTACTTCTCCATGACTGTTTTGTACGAGATATATAACTCACTTGGAAGGGAGCTGCTCAACACAATGGCTCACAAATCTTCATCTAGGGCAGCAATACTTACAAGTACTATGATAAGTATGAAGATAACAATCCTGAAAACTTGGAGGGATTTTCTTGCTGGAAATTCACAGTATTTGTTACCACTGTGGTAAAAAAGAAGATAACATGACTGCCAAAATGAATCTCTTATACTGTAACTGTCTTAAAAATAAACTTGCAAAAATTGCCACATACTGCAAATCCTGTCAAAAGAAGGTATGTTCAAGTCCATCAGTGCTAACTCAGGGAAATGGATATTCATATCTCTGAACCCCAGCAGTTTTAATCTTTAAAATCTGCAAGGCCTCTGATGCCTCAGATGTAGAACATTAAAAAATTTTCAGAGTTTAGTCATAGATTAAGCATAAAACATTGAGAATATGTGCTTACAGTAAAACATTCGTAAAATAGCAAATGTTAATTAAAATAAATTATGATTAAAAAGCACTTCAGAAGTGTCAATTCTTTTTTCTTTTTATGCTGGATGATAGTGCCTGAATCCTACCCTCTCCTCCTGTGAAGGCATTTATAGGATTATATATCGGTAGTTTTGGAGGCAAAGGCAACATAGGAAGTCTGTTACTTAGTGGTATGGAGATATTAGAGGCATTCTGTGCTGAGTAAGTTATGGTATTTATATAAGTGAAATACGTGAAAGAGAGCCAAAACTGAGATTTTAATAAACAAGTGACTAAAGCTGCAAAATGTTCTCTGTAACAGCTGAGCCCTTTATATTTAAAATCTAAGTGCTTACTAATTTAGGAAACTAAATATGAATTTACTAACTGTAATCATGTTGTGTAGTGAAATATTGGCCTTAAAGAAGGCGTAGTGATTTGTGGTGGTGGTGGTGTTATTATTTCTATTGTTGTTATTTAGGAGAGAGCAAAGAGGAAAGTAATTGGAAGATGGTAGTAAGGTGTAAACTTGAAGTGAGTGTAGACTCCATGGAGTTTTTTGAGTAAACTCTTGAAATGAGCGGCAGAGAGAATGGATATGATGTATTCATGCTTTCTGCTTTAGGTAATAACAGTGCAGTGGTTGAAACTGGAGCTGGAATGGAAGGGTGTCCGCAGAGTAGCAGTCTTCTAGTCCTTGAGAGGATATGAATGGGGAAGATTAGACCTTTGATTTTAATGATTGGTAGTTTACACACTTGATGGGAAAGGAAGGGAATGAAAGCTTCAAGGAATGATAGGAACTAACCTCTTGGAACTAAAGAAGGAGATAAATGTGCTCTTTTTATTAAGGGTAAGTGTTCACATCTCTTTATTTGTCTGACAATTAGTCCTTTTCTACTCTCCTTGTCCAGTTCTGGAAGGTCTAGACTGGGACTTGTTTCCTTCTCTGTGAATACTTTTACAGTGAAGGACACAAAAATAACATCTTTCTTGGAGATCTCTTGGAAAAACTCTAGTCTTTTAAAAGAGAAATTTCTGGAAAATGAAAGCAGCAGGGTTCACCAGAAGAATTGTTAAGATAATTCACAATTGAATAAAATGCTTGAATTTTGTCTGATAAAGGTGTCTATATTCAATTACTAAATTAAGAAATCAGTATATGTATGGCTAAAGGGTACAACCCAAAGTGAGTGAACTGATATTGTAGGTACTGTGCTTGCATGTTTGACTGAAATGGCACACTCCTGCTTTTGTTTACTAATCCCAGTACTTTGAGATTCACTTCAAACTCTTCAAAAGTCATCAAGGGAAACAGACACGTTATGTGGCTGTATCAGCCTGTTTTCCTTGGGAACCTCCATTTCTGTTTGCATGACGCAGGCATGCATACATGTTTTACTGAAATGCCCATTTCAAAAGTTCTTTCCATGGCCCAGGATTTAATTACTGCAGTAAAAAATGCAGGAACCCCATTGTCCTTAACCAGTCACTTTTGTAGTGTCTTTAGTGTCTCTATGAGATTGCATCAATGTCAAGAACAGTGAGCCAATTTTTATATGACAGACAGAAACTCTTCCAGTAACTCTTGGTGATTGAAAATGTCTTAAACTAATAGGCATGGAGGACTCCCTGGTTGCTTGCCTGTAGTGGCAGTCATGTGATTGCCAGTTTCTGGCCAGGTTTTTTTTTCAGTGCTGCCCTCACTTCTACACCAAGTTCTGGCTGGTTTGTGAGGTATAAACTGAATCCCCTTCATGTGTATATATCTGGTGGTGTGGAACTATACTATCAAGAAATGTATGTTTTCAATAAGGTGTGACAACTTATCAGTATTTTAAGCTATAGATTACACCAGTGTACTGTGCCTGACTCAATCTCCCTGTGCTAAATCATGTCAGGATCTGAAAATCACTGTTCCATAAAATACAATAGAGGAAGCCAAAATATCTGGGCACTCAGGTATATGCATATATATAGCAAAAAATTATAAGTAATTTGGAGACTCTTAACAATCTCATCCAAATCCCCTGTTTTTTCCCGATTAGAATTCCAAGGGAAATGGCAGAAGCCCGGTCACTTGTGTCATTTACAGCCAGACCAGACAAAGCACCTCTGCATTTTAGAGCAGGAGGAGCTCCTGCTCTAGCAGAGCAATGTTATTAATGACCATTAAGTCTTGTGCATCTATAAGATAAAGTTGGCTCAACACAGATATGCCTCAGTTTGTAAAATCACTATTCACTTTCTAGAGTGTCCCTTATTTTTTGAGTCAAAGCCATAAGATGCAAGAGGCAATAAATGCATTAGTATTAGTAGTCCTTTTTTAAAAGTTTAGGAATTAGAAATAACTTCCATTGTATAAATCATATGGCATAATTATTGCATTTAGATGTTACATTACACTTATGTTTACATTAATTCTTAATAGGTCTTATTTTTTTCCTTCTGAAAACATAATTGGAAACTGTATTTTCCCTCTTATTCTAATTAAAATATTTTAATAAATGTTTATTTAGATACTATGTCATGGAAGGTTGCAGCCTTGGCTGCCTAATGTAATGTAAAAATCAATTAGATGCAGAGAAGTATCTGAGTTTAATTTACAAAGACTAGATATCTGCCTGATCACTGCTGTGTAGCAATATCCATAACGTTTTATATATTAAAATAGTAATGATTAGTATTAATCTTGGACATGCTGAAGTATTTACCTATTCATATATTCAAAGGTAATCTGTTTCCTTGACTGCAGCTTTTGAGTTGCCATATTGTATAATTTCTTTACCAAAATGTCTTCTACACTGGTTTGAAAGCAATTTCTAACATGCATCATATACTCGAGGTTTATTTGTCTCATGCAGAGATCAGCATGCAAACATTGCTGTATATGTAATTCTTGGAACTAATTGCATGCATGCAAAACAATGCAAAGATTTTAACACTGTACAGCAATTAATATCTCTGCTGGTGTAAGTGTGTTTCCTTCTCCCCATACTCTCTTCCTCCATGCCCCCCCAGCCATAAATCATTTCCAACCTGTCAGAATGGATCTGTGCTGGCAAAGAAACAAGGGTAATGTTTCAATTTTCTCCATCTGGTAAGATATTTTCTGTTAGTTTTTCTCCCTCTCTGTACTCATAGAATTTGCATGAAGAACTATGTACTGTAGACTAATAAGATTTCCTGAAATAGAGTGGAGGAAGCATGACCCCTCTCCCACAAAATCGGAGGTTGTGTGAGAGAATAAATTCTGTCATGGTGATGTTATTGAGAAGCTGAGGGCCAGACTGGCTTCCTGCACCTCTGGTGCAAAGGAAGGGATGCTGGCATACTGGGAGAGGGACTGAGGTTGTGACTGCAGGCCTGTGAGTCACTGTATTCTAAGCACATCATTCCATTTTTCTCAGTTTACAAAATCAATTAAAAATTCCTTCTAAGAAAATGCTTCTTTGTTTTTCTAAGTGTCAGTCATTCCAGTCTTTAGCATCTATACCCTTTTTGAGGCTTAAACTGCAAGCTTGGTGGGTTACATAAGCTTCATTTATTTTAGGTATATTATTAATTACTTTAAAAAAATAATTTCATATGGAAAAATCAATATCCTCTCAGAGTACCAGATCCTGTGTTGATGATACACTTTGTGAACAGTTCTCTAAATTGCTGGGTGATTCTCCATTACATACTGGCTCACAGGTCAGGTGGAGTTTTGTCATAGCCTGTAAAAATAAAAACTAATTTTTAATTGCACAGAGAGAAAATTTTGGGTTCTTTTGAGGGGCCACATCCTATACTTACAGAATCTATAGACAAATATCTAGAGGTACAAATCTGTAAAAGCCTTTTGAATAGCTGAAGGTTCAGACCTTGAACCATAGCAATCCTTTTGAGAGTGGTACAGCAAGGCACGGGTAGCGAAGGTGGACATGGCAATAAAGCTCTGATTAGTGCTACTACCCCATCTCCAGGCCAAAAACACTTTCCTGCGAATCTGCTTCATGTCCAAAGAGGAAGAATTCCTCCCTCTTCTTGCCCTTATTCTGTACTGTGCAGCACCCAGGATTTATCTGAGGAATTTGTCCAGTTTGCTCCACTTGCCAATCCAAATATTCAATATTGAGTTGAAATTACAAAATTATATTAGAATTATGATGTAATTAAACACCCCATTTATTTTTCATTTATTTTTAGTTTACCTTTGGTTGTTGTATCTGTCTTGGGTACATTCAGTTAATGTTTTCAGGTTTTACTTCATGTTTGAGAAATCTAGACACTTGTTTTAATGGAAGCTCAGATTCACATCTATTCATATGATTTCAACAGTTAGGACATTAGGAAAAATAGCAAATAACACAAGATTCATAGGAAAATAATGAGAGCTGGCAACACTATCAATTTCCTCTGAGCTTACTTCCATTATAGTTAGGTTATTGGACATACTTATTTGTTATTGCAAGACTTCCTCTATATGGAAAGAGCAGAGAGCCTTGATCTGAAAGAGAATGAAACCCAAGCAGAATCAGATGTAAATTCTCTGTGAAAGAGCAGAGAGACAGTGTGCATGTGCATGCATGCCTCTGTCTCCACGAATCCTCAGCGCTGAGCGCTGAAAACAAAATGCTCTTTGACTTAACAAGTAGGGAGAGTACTCTAATGTAGAGGCACAAAAACGTCCACGCAATTTCACAGCTAAATACACTACAATTATAATCTAATGCAATAACAATTTTAAGGGTCATTTCATAGTAATAGATATCTTTTGAGAGGTAGAAAGCTCCCACCCAGCCATCACCTAAACAATAGTTAGGTTCCCTGGGAGGGGAAATATTTGGGCCAAATTGCTGATGCAGAGACAAAATACCTTTTCAAGTGTTTTCTTGATGTCCCTGAAGTTCTCAGAAGATAAGACAGACTTTAAAATCACACATCCCCATACATACCTGGGGACTCAAATTCAACATCCTTATCAAAAGAAAGTTAACCCTTCTTTATCTGTGGGTTTGATGTCTAAATCTTTTCCTTTTTGAAGGTTAGTTATTGCTGTTGAGTTTTGTTTAGTCTTTAGCAGCTCCATGTTTCTGGAAGAAAACTAGGTGTCCCCAGACATAAAGTTGTAGAACTATAGATAAATAAAGGGTAAATTTACTTTTTAATTAAGTCTAGGTATATGGCAAATAGTGTAGTATTCATGAAACATAAAGACTTTGGGTAAGTTCCTAACTAAAGACAAAAGTAACAGGAACGTTCCTTTTATCCTGTAACTTCAGTCACAGCTTTTTCCTTTTTATGTGTTTGCAAAGTTTGTCTAAGTCTTATTTGTGCTGATGTTCATTTCAGCCCCTTGTTTTTCTCTGTGGTCCAGCAGTGACTGGGAGCACTTCAGAGACAGCACACTTTTGGGTGTCACATTGCAGCATCTCCTCTGGCTGATAAAAGAGAGGTATTAATAAGCGCCGAAAAGCCTCATATCCAGTACTTTCACCACTGCATTGCTGTTCATTAGCATGTTAGTAAGCATCAATAGATGCCTCCAAAAGAGACCAAAAGCAGCCAAAATAGAGCTGCTTCTTCCAAGCACAAGCAGTTGTATAGAAATACTAGATTTGAAAGAAGAGCTCAATTCTGTTTCATGGATCTTTCAAAACAACAATGTAAGTCATCGTTATTAAATCAAAAAGACACCCTCTGTGCCTGCCAGCCTTTATGTCTGCCAATCAGATTTCTGGAATGCTGTGTTTTCTTTTATAAAGCTAAAGTGTGTCACGATGGGTTGAGGAAGGCAGAAAAAAAGAAGAAAAGAATTCTTGAACTAATCAAAATACAAACCAGAAATTTAAAAAAAAAGTTTGTGAAGCATTTAACCAAATTTTCAAAATTATATGTTCCGAGTTCTGCTGGGCTATAGCACTCATTTTCTGTTTATCCAAAGTATATATATATTTTTTATTCAATATTTTATCTTCCACAGAGAATTTTCACTGGCTTCTCAAAAGGAAAAAATAAAATAAAAAGAAACTAGTTGTAAGAAACGTTATGTAAAACAATGTGTGTGCATGTGAGTAAAAGGGGAAAATATGATGAAAATCATGTATGTTTAAAACATTAAGGAATTACAAGCAAATCATTGCATTAATTTAAAAAGATGTCTTCCAGAGTAATGGAAAGCAGGAGTTTGCTTCTTAGTAGTGTAACTGCTTTCCTTTCTAAATGCATGACACCTGTGGAAGCATCTGAGATTTACAAGGAGCTGTATATGTGTGGTGCAATAGATGTTGCTGTTTGCTCAGGTAAAGCATTGAAATAGCCAGCCACCTGAGCTGCTGGTTCATCTGTGGTGCTTGAAATGTCGGTAGGTCCTAACACTGTTCATTTCAATTGGGGTTTTGTTAGATGTTTCACACCGTAGAAGCCAATAAGACTGAAACACGCTATCTTGATCATATCACAGATTCACAGGATATTCTGAGCTGGAAGGGACCCCGAAGGATCATCGAGTCTAACTCTGTGTGAATGGCCCATACAGGGATCAAACCTTGGCATTATTAGCACCATGCTCTAACCAGCTGAGCTAATCTCAGTTGTATACTGGGTTTGGACTTCGTAGCGTTTGACTGGAGCATTTATGAAGGCAAGATCCCAAATTCTTGCTTTTTATAGTAAGTTATTTAGATTTCGAGATTGCAATTGAGGTAAATACTTCCTAAATGTTATCATTCCTAGCCAGTTTTATTCTTCATCTACCGTACAATGAGATTAAATTCCCAGGCAGATGTACAAACCCAAACCCGAAACACTGGGAGGGAGTGATGAGTGAATGTTACAGTCAGGACTATTCAAAGTACATTGGGTTCTGAAAGCTGCCCAAATGCAGAAGCACAGCTGACAAGTTCAGGGTCAAATTATGGTCCCAGCTGTGTTAAAGGGGAAGTTGCTTTTACCTTCCCAGGCTTCCTCTGAATTATGAAGTCCTGCTGCCTCGTGCCATGGGTAAAACTCCTTGCGAAGTGTGATTCTCTGGGGGGATCCTTTCCTCTCCGCTTTGTTTGCTGGGTCAGTTTTCCCTGGTTTGCCTAGCTGAAAGGGCCCAGGTCTAGGAGGAAGCCGAGACAGGAGCGTGTGATGAGGAGCACACAGTTGTGAGCAGATGGCAGAGTTGAGCTTTTCCTTTTCCAGCAGCAGTAACCTGTGGGATCAGCTCATTGTCTTGTATGTAGCTTCACCCAAAGCAGCAGATTCACCTTTGACAACGTTCAGTTGTGGTGGCTTTGTTTTAACATGCTCATAAGTGATGCAGATATAATTACTTTTCCCAACAATGATTATCACATTGGAGATTGATGTGTGGTCTAATGAAGGGGGATAGTAAAGTAACTTTGTGTTATCTGTGATCAAGAATGAGAATGCTCTTTTTGTTTTTTCACAGGCACTTTTTTTGCACAAGCTTATTTATGAAAGATTTTAATTGCTTTTCACTTTTATGAGTAATAATGATCAATCAAATAACAACCCCCACTCCAAAAGGGATGCTTTATACAAAAACACCTGAAGGCTGGTGCCTAAAGTAAATGGTAAATTTAATTTTGAGAAAATGCCATATCTGGGGAACTAGAGCCTGGTGTCGTGCACTGTTATCTAGATAATTCACTGGACAAATTCCTCATTTAACATATTTCAGCTTGAAGTATAGTTCAGTAGTCAGACTGTGGACATCTCTGCATTGGTTTATAATACAAAAGCCAATGGAAGGAACCTTAGTAAAGAAACAGTTATAAGAAAATACCAGAAAACCACATTAAATCTAATTATACTCTGAAAAAGAAATTATATTTATAGTTTGGTTTTGTGCCTATAACTTTGTTATCACATCTTGGAATTATATTCAAAATACTTTAAATTTAATTTCTTCAGTCAAAAACCAAGACAGTGTTGTTTATTGTGTGGATTATATTCATACATACTGAAGAATTCACTAGCACAGAGGTCTAATTATTGGTTTTAATCCATGCAGTGAGATGTTTCATACATTGCCTTCTGACCACTGCCCAACCAGAAATCATTTCCACTTTGGTAGGATTTTGGTAGCAAAACCAGAATTCTGTAAGGTGCATGCAAGTCTAGTACATTTTCTTAGCTTTTATCGTTATGTTATAGTATTTGTTGGAAATAGATTGTGCATTTCTTATTTTCTGATAAAGGCAGCGGTTCGTGGGATTTTGTCTGTAGTGGTTGCTGTCTGGCACAATGGTGACCTTCAGCATCATACAGGCAAAGAAGGTCTATGGCACAGAAACGCAGTTAGGAGGGACAAAGCAGATTTCAGAATTCTCCCCCGTGGAATTACAGTTCTGGGGTGTAGGACTGCTCATCTAATTGAACCCCCAGCTTGCATTGGCTGCACTTCTGGCTAGTCCTGGAGAGAACAGGAGAACATTTCTCTAGGGCTTGCTCCAGCTTTAATCAGAGGTTCGATGACTGTGCTGCTGGGCCTGGGGAGAGAGGTCAGGCACATGCTGCATCCTGCTACACGGCATGGGGCTCTTCTATGTTGTAGCCATATAAACAAAGATGTTTTAGTACTTCCAAAATTATGGACTTTTTTATTGCAGAACATAGTCACATGAGATTATAAATTCAACTGCTGGCTCTTAGTTGATATAATGTTTGAAGTAGTCTTGTCCATAATAAGGACATTTGTTTTGTCTTCATTAAGCTGACAGCCATTTTTTCATCCCAGCGTAATGTAAAGTCTGCTAGGTATGGGATTTCTGTAAACAAAACACTGCTTACTTTTAAGAACTCTCAATAAACAACTATTAGACTCTTCAACAAAATGTTTTAAACTTCAGAAAAGTTTGACTATTACATTTCCCAGATGCTTCCTTTCATTGTTGCTCTTAGAGTTCAGCTTTAATATCTCTGTTGTGGTTTTGACCGTTTCGATAATTCATGTTTTTAGCATTGAAGGTGACATTTGGATAGTAGTAGTGTATTATTTTCTATAAATGTTTATTGCATGCATGTAGAGATAATTTTGTTATGCTATATATAGGACTGGCTGCATTCCCTTATATTTTTGCTGTGCAAGTTCAGGTTCCTGCCTGAATTTCCTTCCTAGTGGGTTCAATTTGTTTTTCACAGACAGAACACTCATAATTGGTAAAAAATGATAGAACCAAGGGCCTAAAACCTCTTTTTTTTCCCCTATAAAAAGGTACTAGAAGAATTCAGTCCAGTAAATGTGGTGATTTGTTTTTGCAATTCATTTCAGTACCTTGTCTGTGGGAGAACTGTAGTGTGTGTGTTAATGTAGTACGTTTAAACAGCAGCAGATGGGGCCCTTGTTTCCTTTGAAGAATGGTTTGTCTTTGAATTTTATTTTTTAATGTCTGTGGCAAGAATGAATTCTTCTTGTTATAACACATTAATGTAGTCTTTGTAGCAGATAGGGATCTAAATGCAGATCAGAATGCCTTAACTTTAAGTAGGAAGCAAGTGTTTCCAAATCTAACTGGAGATCTAATTTTCATGGTTGGCCCTTATTTCTGTAGCTGACTGAACAAAAACCTCTGCTTTGAATACCTCAGAAATTTTCTAGGGTTTGGTAACCAGCTCTTTTTCCTTGTGGTTGAATCTGTCTTTTAACTCTATTTCATGAATTTTTCTTAAGATAAAAGAAAGGTAAAGGAAATGCTGTGCCTTCTTCAGAACAAGCAGCACTTTTCAAAGTTATTTACAAAATACGATTTCCCTTCTCCAAAGGTGAAATAACATAAAGGTTGTATAAAAGTGAAGAAAAAGGCATTGTAGAAGCAAAGCAGAAATCACTGTAGAGAGTAATGCTTTCTTTTAACTAAGGGAAAAGCATAGGCACATGCAGCTAAGGGGAGCATATGTCTTAACTCCATTTCCTTGCTTTTGAAAGACTAGAGTTATAAGTGGAATGGGTTCAATATTTGAATCTGGTCATTTTGTTTCTAAGCTTGGTTGTCCCCTTAATGATTCTGTTAGATTTAATATATATGCATTTTATTTATAAGTAAAAAATGGTATGGAAGGCAAAGCAATATACTCTGATGCCTTAACCAATCTTATGAATGTGTTACAAATTTATACTTGTATTTTGTAAATGGGTGTCTCATAGTTTGGAATTACTTTTCCAGAGTTGTTAATCTTTCCGATCTAAATAAGAATCTTATTTGAATGTGGCTACATACCGGGTTTTTAACATAATGTATCATAGAGGGCAAATTTTTCATATTATTAACTTGAAACACCAAAATTGCTCCTTGTGTGTCATTGTAATCTGTCATTTAAAGTGACTGCTACTTGCTTATGCCAACTGCTTCATGTTGTTCACGTGTGGGCTAATTACAGCCTGCAGATTTGGGGTTTTTTGGAGAAAAAATAGCAGAATAACTAATACATTAAAAAAACCCCTGAGTCAAGAAAAGAAGCCATGTCTGAAAGAAGAGCACACAGTTTGCATTTGTGGATATTGTGCCACTACCCAGGGATTGATACTAGGGGTTAAAGTACTGTGG
The DNA here is from genome assembly GCA_013397315.1 of Donacobius atricapilla. Classification (NCBI taxonomy): domain Eukaryota; kingdom Metazoa; phylum Chordata; class Aves; order Passeriformes; family Mimidae; genus Donacobius; species Donacobius atricapilla. The sequence goes on along the minus strand of WBMY01003225.1, from coordinate 92,599 downwards.
TTTTAAAATTGAAAATTGCATAACATGCAAGCAGTTATTAGGTTAAAAACATCAATTTGGTATATAATTTATTGTTCCTTATACATAAAAGATTACATTTGTGCAGCCATGATTTACACTTTTTCTTTACTTTTACATATGAGCCCTGTTATTAACATTAATCACATTTTTCATGTCTAATGGTGCAGACCATGCAAGGCCTGTCAAAAATTATTAATATTTTGAGTCTATTTTTGACTCAGTTTTTGATGGAAGTATGATTTGTTTTCCAGAATTTAATAGGGAGAAACTTCAGAAACATTTTCCTGGTTGCTTATTTAGCTGATTTGGGTGCATACCTCATAAACAGTATGTCCCATTAAAAGATCACCTAAGCATAGCATTCTGCTTGAATTAAAATTATTTTATCTGTATGATATGGTATATATAATCTGAGCATCCCAATGCTTCCCTGTATTTGGTTACTGATTTACTCATATATTCCCCTATATATTTGTCTGGTCTGGACCAAATGGTTGTGTTCTTTATACAGATTAAATACAGGGAGGACTAATCTGATCAAATCATTGGAGATGTACTGGATTTTTACTGAGGAAATTCCCTTTTTTTTTTTTTTTTTTTTTCCCCTGGAGATACTGTGTATGGCAGTGCTTTAATTCGAGGGAAAAATTGACTTGCACCCAACATTGACTCTATTGGCATTTTTTTCCAAAATGGAAGCGCAGTATTTTCCAGGGAAGTAAGAAATGACAATTTTATTTTGGCCACAAAACTCTCAGGAAAATAATATTCTATACAGTACATTTTTCTCTCTGTACACATGAAAATGTATGATTTTAAGGTGTGCATATAGTATATAAAGACAGACAAAATACTCAGGTTAACCACAAACTATTTCTTATATAGTGCATTGGATAAATGGAGACTTAGATCCAAGGATACAATACAGTTTTCTAATTTAAATTATTACTATAGTGGCTTACTGATCATTTTACTTAACACACACTAATTTTTGCATCTCGTTTTTACCCATGTGTTCATCATGCAGATGATCAAATGGAATTTCACTTCCTCTTGCTTGAGGGGGAAAGTAAAGAGGTTTAAACCAGTGAGCTGGAGGAAGGGAGGGAGGGAAAGTTAACTGAAAGGGGAGCTACTTTCTTTAGAAGTAGGGAGCTCTGCTGTAGTTGGGAACTGAGATAGTACAGCTGTTGAAAGGAATTCACATCTTTGGTCATGACTTGAGTGTCATTTGAAACTGTTCTGATCACTGTTAAATATAAAAAAAGTAAGGAAGGAAAGGAAGGGGCTTTGAAGAACCAGCTCCGTCTGGAAACAAATATATTTATGATCGCTTTATCTAGGAATTTCTACACATAAAAGTAATAATTATTACTAAGCATCTGTAAGGCTATTTAGGTAATAGCACCTAGTGGATTTTCCAAATCTAGTGTTTATCTTGCAGCTCGGTGGTCTCTCTCTCTCTTTTTTTTTCTGTTAAAAATGTATTAAAAATCTGAACTAAAATGTGAATTGTAGAGATTAATCCCAAGGCTTTCTCTGTAACTCTTTCCAGGAAACCTTGGATAAATTTTTCTAATGGATGGTGATGTTGGATCTTGGGTTGTGTCTTCTTGTAAGGACTGCATAGAATACACTGTGTAAAACCAATACATAGAGGGGTTTTGGTTTTTTTTTAGTGTTTTTTGGGGGGGGTTGTTTTGTTTTGGATTTTTTTGGTCTTTCTATTTGATGAGCAAATCTGGGTGTGGTGGAGGTGTTCCCATGTGCTGCTTCTCTTGTAAAAACCCTTCCCACAAAACATAACAGATAATGGCTGTTTGACAGTGTGCGGTAAATTTTGGAGCAAATGGGGATGTTCCATTCATGGCATTTTTGAGGCTGGAGCTCTATGAGCAGGGTGGAAGCCTTAGGTGAGACAGGCTTTTGTGGGATTTCCTAAAGGAGAGCACTATGCACTGGTGGTGTCACAAACTCTCACACTCTGTGGGTCAAGAAGGGAGCCTCCTCCAGATAAGAGTTCACATCTCTCTCCATTTCTGCACCACTAATGGGGGATTGTCAGGCATTTTGGGTGTATTCTTTTTAATCCCTGCAAAACTGGCTTATCTGAATATTATATAAAGGGGATGAATATAAGAAAATACCTTTTTGAGCATATCAGCAGAGCTGGTTTTGCTTAGCACTCCGCCTTACTGAGTTTGGAATCGTCCTCAGATCAGGAGCTCTAGCAAAGCTGGTGCCAGAGATGACATTTTTGTTGCATGTCAGTGGAACTACAAAATGTGGCAGTCTCGAATTCCAGCAGCTCCACACCCTGCTCTTACAGCTGGAGTTTAGGGAGTACTTAGCAGCGTTCCTGAGGAGCTTGTCTGATTTCCAGGACAGGCTGTTGAAGGCTGCAGAGGGTTTGACATTAATTCTAACTTTGGATTGTCTGACTTGAAAATTCATGTTTTAAAACTTTATTTGCGTCAAAGTTTCTAGCTTGGTTTTCAACAGTGTGTTCTAAATAAGTAATGTTTGATATTTTGCAATACTTTAATAGATCACCATTTACAACATTAACACTATCTTAATGAAGATTTTTGCTTGGGATTACAAACAGCTGCTGGAAGTACACTTCATCTATAATTTATAATCTTTTATTAAATTTGCACCTGGCAATGCAGCTATAGTTGAAACTCTGTTAATTATGAGACCTGCATTTGGGAGGCCTATAGGCCTTTCATTTCCAATCTCATCAGGCTGGAACTTTGTATATAATCTTTTCACTAGGATGGATGTTTTTCTTCATGGGTAGGTCAACATTCAACTTATTCCCTTCTCAATAAATAGGTAAATACTCAAGAATTACTAGAAGATGCCAAATAAGAAAGGCATAGGTCACTTTTTTTCTTCCTTTGCCTTTTTATGCCCGTTTCTGAAGCTGTCCTTGCCTTGAATGGAAAAACAAATAACAGAACAGAGATGAAAAATACTTCATAATAAATGATTTACCATGTATAACTTTTTTTTTCATTTGTGAATTGTCTATGAGCTGCTTTGATTTTCTCAAATGAATTTGCTATTCAAAATTATTCACCAAATACTTTATCTGAATAATTTTTGGTCTGGAGATGTTGGCAAGAAGATTGTTGCATTTATTTGAATTTCTAATTTCAGATATCACACTGTATATGTTGATTAGATATAGTAACATTTATGTTCTCTATTTGAAAGAGAAAGTACTAGAACTCCGAAAATGAGATTTCCAACTGGTGTTTGCAAGTACAGAATTATTAGTGAGTACATAGTCACTGAATGGGCTGTTGATTGCTCCCTTTTCTTGTAAACTTGCTTGACAAAGTCTGTCTGATGCTTTTCTCAGAAACATTTCTCACAGAAAACCACAACAAATTCACCAAAATATATTTGAAAAAACTGGCATATTTTTTAAAAATATTAACCTTATCTTTTTTTATTAACGTTTTTTGTTTTCAAGATCTGATAGTTGATATAGGTTGCCTTTCTCAGGGACCTGCCATAGTCAGGGAAGATCAGGCTGGAGGCTGGTAAGAGGATTGAAAGAGTGTACAGGAGCTGGGTGAATAGAACTTGAAAGGAAAATCAAAATATTTCATACTAACAGAATAAATAAACAAACCAGTCAATTTAGGGGCCACATTAAGCTGTCCAGTATTGCATTATTTTAGACTGACAAATCTAATAAAAAGTATAGGAAGGATGGATGGGCAGAGAGAAAGGATTCAATGTATTGCTTTTATGTAGCAGTTTCATACAAACTCTCTCTTACCAGCTTACCAATAATGAGATATTGCCAAGTGGAACTCAATACAGTAGCTTTTATGTTTGTTACACTGGAAGACAAGACAGTATATAAAGAAAGAGATGGGCAAAATGATGAGAAGTATTAGCAGAACAGTAGGAGCTCCTTTGTAGGGAGAAAACCAGAAGAGCATAGGAGAATGTCTGAGGGTGAGTTGGATAATGTGGACAGTGGAGCTGGAACTAGCTTGCTGAATCTTCTGGTCTGACATCTGAAATACACCACAGGAGGGCTTGCTATATTAAAGATGTCAGCTGGCTTGCAATAGGAATTAGTCACACAGCTTTTGCCTAATTTTGTGACTTTGAAAGTTGTTCTATTGTTTTGGGATAACATTTCATTTGGTTTTTTTGCTATCACAAATGCTTTATCTGTCTTTGTTGACAGTGTATGCTATACCCAAAGACTGAACTAAATACAGACAAATTCTAAAGAGGAAGTTTAGGCATGATTTTAAAAGGAATAGTGATTCCTTAAGGAGGATCTCTGTTTTTAACTTAGTGGGTTAATACATTCCTGTGAAAGAAGAACCTTGAACTGTTACACTTCATACTGATGTAGTAGAAGACAGGTGCTGGGCCCTTTGGGTGTAGTGGCCAAGTGGATTCCCAAAATAAGTCCAGATGAAAAAGTATCACTGAATGCATGTTTTGTTTTGCTTTAATATATAAGTTGACAGAGATTGTGGGTGTTGTTACACTTCTGGATTGGAAAAAATTCTCCTTTAAAGGGAATTTTGGATAGGGAAGGAATATTTAAGGCTCAGGGCTGATTTAAAGAGTTTTAGTCTTTTCAGTAGGGGAAAGATTAATTGTGGCCTGGGTTTACATGCCTGTACAATTCCACAGGAGACAAAAGGAATTGTGCTAACACAGATCAGCAGAATTTAGCTCCTTCATACAGTTACAGGTGGCCAGCATAGCAGAGGGTCCTGTCAAAATCCAGTGCAATACTGAAGCTTGAACTTTTTGAGTCTTTTCCAAGCTGGACACTGTTCCACTACAGATCTAGTTCCTCAATTTTTATGCATTTTTTAAAAGTGCACTTTCCTTATAAGCCTTTTTCAGTTTCACGTGTTCTTGAAGATTTTGAGATGTTCCTAAGCACTTCTGTGAGTCTTTTTATGGACCTTTAGTTACAGTCTGATTGCTGAATGACTTGGGTGAATATTTGCAGTTTGGATGAATAGCTGAAGGTGCACCAAATGGCAGCATTCAGAGGTATTTGACCAAGAATGATTGACAGTGTCTGTAACTACTTATTATGTCAAAGCTTCAGCACACCGATTGATGGGAAATGATGTATAATAAATTAGAATGATCACACATCATTTCCCATCGATTGAAATGCCAAATCCTTTGATGGAGTAATGAGTTATGGCCAATACTACTCACTGTCTTAGTAGGAGATTGATTGCATATCCCTTCATCAATGTGATCAAACAACTAAGGAATCCAAAGTACACATGTCGCAGACAAGTTCTACGGCAGTTTCAGTGTAATGTGAGAGCAATAAAGTCAGTGTTGCTTCTGTGGCATTATCAATGTAACCTGGAGTATGTGTGAAACATGAGCAAACATGTAAATGTGGCCAAATTCATTCAATACAGAAACTTTAGAGAAATGTAAGCTGATTCCCTCTCAGTTTTTCATACCAACACAAGACTAGGGATGAGGTTAAATTTACTAAAATCAGTTATGCAATAAATTCAAATTAAAAAGAAAATCCCAACTGATGAAAACTCAGTTCTTACTTTAATTTTTTCCTCAACTGAATGTCCTTACAGAAATCAAACTTCATTTTATCTGATCCAGGAAAGAATAGGTAGAGGTGCATCTTCAGAACAGTACATGGCCCCCAAATTAGTAAAAAGGAAAGGAAAGTATCTAGCAGTCTACTACGAATTGCTGTAGGATTTTGCATTTTTCTTCCCTTCAGTGACATTCTTCATCTCCACCTGAATATTATAAAATTAGTGATTTGTACTGGCTAATCCTTCTTTCTTGGAATAGGTACTTCAAAGCAAATGCATGTATACACACACATATATTGAACTGTATTTAAAAGGCTGCACTGTAGCATCTTGTGTCTATTCCAGTGTTTTATGGCTTAGATAGTCAGTGTTTCAGACATCCAGTTGTACTTCGAGTGTGGCTGTACCCTTTACTAGCCAAAAACCCCACCATACTTGGCTAGCACAATGGCAAAGACAATGCAGCTGAAGCAATTATGGCCTAGAACAAAAGATGAGGGCTTTTTCTGGAGCTCATACATTGAACACAGAAGCCATTTATTTATTATTTATCAGTGAGAGAATTGTATGATGAGGAAATGAGGCTTTGTTGTGTACTTAAATGAGTTTAAATTTTTTTTGTGAATTTTTATTTGAAAGAATAATATTAAAATGAGTATTCCTAGGTTACATCTGTGTAATAAGGTCTGGTCAACAGAGCAATGACAGCAGTATGAGATCATGCATAGAAGCCAACTTTAAAACAGGTACTATTGCTGTCTTTTCATAGCAGCAAGAGCCTTAATGTGTGCCCGTTAACCCTACCTGCCATGAAGACTTTGCAGCAGGCAGTCACTTTCAAAGTGCTACAACAGGATAGCTATCAAGATTGGAGTTAGTAAATTTAGGCTCCCTGAGCATCTCAACTGCACTGCATTCACTGCTCTTCCAGACTGTGTAACCTTTGCACTATGAAAGCAGTGTGGTCATGCTGCAGTAGAGTCTGCAGGCAAGTATTTGTAAATTCAGAAATGTTGGCCTGTAGGTTGCTTGCAATGCTTATGCTTGCCTCTGTTTGCATATTCACTATGGCAGAGCCTTTAATGACTTGATCACCTGCTAATTTTTTCGCCTGGTTTCTGTCTCATTCAATGCATTCCATGGGTAGCAATTACAGCTGCTTTTTAATATCTTCTCAGTGGAAAAAGAGAAGCACATTTCTATGGTTATGTGGATCTCCAACAATTACCCCGGGCCCTGATGAGAATTTGAAACCTGAACTTTTGTTCTTGCAATGTGATGGATGTTAGGTCTAAATGACTACACAGTAGGAAAAGCCTGCTTTCCTGGCACAACTTACTTAAACTGTGAGCTAGATCAGATGGGTAACACAAAGTGATCCAAGGCGTCTTTCTCTCTTCATCCAGGCTGGCTGGCACTGGGGCTCCAGTAGATTATGGACAGTTTTCCACTTTCTTTGACTGGGCACAGACTCAGCTATAGATTACAAAAAATGTTGGTCTGCACATAATGTTTTGACATTCTGTAATTGCTGACTGCTCTGCAGAGACAGGACACTTTCTTTTTCCAGAAGTTTATAATTATGCAAAACCTCAGCAAAATATACAGTGAAATGGAGAGGAAAGTTCTGTGGGTTAAGAACTTCCTCTTTCTCCCAGTTCTAAAGTTTGCTATAAGAGTGACATTGTTGAAGTTTCTTATGGACACTTCCAAAAAACCTTAATGTAAATAATTCCAGTAGCTATTACTGGTGGCAGCAGGATGAACTAAAAATGTATCAAGTTTATACAATTAAAGAATTAACATTGAGAACTGATTTTTAATCACATAATATATGTTCAGACACATGAATCATAACTTTTAAAATTCAGCTCTATAAGGTGCAAACTCAGTGTTTCACTTCTTGCCACTTGGCTTTCATCCATTTGCTTTGTTAGAAGCCGTTCCTCCTGCATTGTTCGTTAGCACAACAGCAGCACGACGTACACATAACCTGTACTTGAAAAATACGTGCCAGCTTCCAGATTACTTTTTTTATATTTTTGTCTGTGAGGAAGGACCAAAGTATATGGAAATCGGTAGAATGACTATGCTTTGGGTTTTTTATACCAATGTAAGTCACAGCAAAATTTGACCTCAGATGTTTAACTTGCCTCCCATGAAAATCAATGTGTTTGGTGCATCCAAGTTCTCATTTAAATGTACATTGAGACACTGAAGTACTTTTTATAAAGTGAATTTTTGACCAAGCACAGTAAATTGTAACAGCTCCTGACCCTGTTACAATAAATACATAATTTATCACAAGTACTCTACTAAACACATTTTTTCTGAAGTATCTTGGAGAGGTAGTTACTTGCTATGCATATGCAGTTGCCACTTTTTAATATTTAAATATCCTAAAGTTTTACTTTTTTTGCTCAAAATGGGAAAGGCACATCAGCTTTCATAGCTGAATCGAAATCAGTGTTAAATAATTAGAAATGAAAAAAATCATCTGAAGCAATCCAGCATGTATTTTTATACATTATCTCAGAAGGTCAAAAGTAAGATTGAGAAAACATGCATGAATACAAATTGCTTTGCCATATTCAGATTCCTATGAGATTTCTTTAGTTTTTGTGGATGATTAAAAAACTCTTGAAATGATAGGGCTGCAGGAGGACAGCAAATTCCACAGCATCACACAGCAATGTATGGTTCTGGAGAGCTGCAGTTACCAGGCTCCCCTTTGTACAAATGCCATGAAATTCCTGCCAGCTCACAGTATTACTGGGATTTAATTATCACTGAGAGATACATTACAGGGCTTTGAACTTGGGATAAAGAAAAATTATAAAAATCTCATAAACAGCTGAACTTAAGAAAAAGTTGGGATAAATTTAATTGCCATGCTATTATTTAGGTTGTCAGAGAAGCCAGAGGCCTGATGAGGAAAACACATTGTGCTAGATTAATCTGGGTAGAGCACTGTGTTAGTGAGGCCATACTTCTTTGGCTACATACACTAACAGCAATGACCTTTGTCATTGCCCACTGGTGTTCCCCATGTAAGTATTAGGAAAACTTTTAGGCAGGAGATATTTTTATTTTTGCAGACATTTAAGGTAGGACCAGCTCAGAGAGAGTAAATGCTGAAGTGCATGTTTTAAAATTCATAAAACTATGATGAAACTGGTTTCCCCTTTCATCTGATTCTCTGAGTCTTTTCCTGAGAATAACTCTTGTGTCCTGCCAGCTCTCTATATTGTGCTGTGGAGTCTGTAGCGTTGTCTAGGCAGTTGCTTGGGAAAATGTAGATCATTTACAGATGAAACCTCTCAGTTTTCAGTATGCAATAAAGTTCACACAGACAAGTTAAGCAAGGAACAGTACCTTTAAAAGCAAATTTTCAGTGCTGTAATAATTCTCAAATTAATTCCAGTAATTTTATTAGAGATAAAAATCATTGGAAAATCTGATTTCTTCTATGATGCCTCTAAGACTATACCTAAGTGAAACATTTTTACTTTAGATCCAGAAATAAAAACTTCTGGCATTGCTCATCATTAGAATTTTTCCCCTCAGGCTTTGTCTTTATTAGCAGCTTAAGAGTATATTTAGCACTGTCATATGTGAAATCTCTTCTGTTTGCTAAACTAATATGGGATAAAATGTCTTTTTTTACAGTGTTACTCATTCATATAAAAAAATGAAAGAATCTCCTTCAGTGTGTATATAGAACTACTCTCTCTTTTTATGACAAAAGGGAGGTGACAATACACATCCCTTAGGCACCCAGGGGTATTATGTAAGAATCATTAGTGTAATTGATATCCATATAAAGAGTGTGGTATCAAACATGATTAAAATGTGCAATATATCACAGAGGTTCCACTGTTCCAGCTGCTTTGTTATAATCCTTCTTCTGATAGATATGTTTCTGCTTTCTTGTGAAAAATAAAATTATTTCAGAAGAAATGATCTTTCCTTCTTTACTAATTTTAGACATGATTTCTGAAAGGCATATCTTGGTCCATATATATGATGTTCTCAACTGCAATGAGCTGAACATCTACCGTATGTCTACTCATAATAACAATTTAATGAAGAGAATTCTTTGTTTTATGAAGATTTTTTTATTAGGGATCATTTCCACAGACTTCTAATAGGCCTTACCAATTCTCAGAATAGAATAAGATAGTCTTAGGATGACATGCTACGCTTTGTCAAGAAAACTAAACTCAGAAGAATAGATTATATGTCTGCTTACACCTCTTTTACACTGGTAGTGCTACATTTATTCTCCTGAGAGATAAGGAAGTGTACATTTCAGGGCAGGGATCTTAACTTTTGGTTCTCACATTTTTGTTTGTTTGGGTTTTTTTAAAGGAAATTTTACAGTATTTTTAATATCTAGTTTTAATTATGTTACCCTTTACTCTGAATATTAAAGGACCATCTTCCTTCAATTCTCTTCTTTTAAGACATTCTTTCAAAGCAATTTTTCAGTGACTATCTGATATTAGAAAGCAATTCCTAAAGTAAAAATGCTCCCATTTCCAAATGTTAGCCAGGCAGAAGCTGCTTGTCAGATAAGAGTCAGCCTGCCTACAGCTCAAACTGCAGAGAACCCTAGTCAGAGGACAAGGTTTCCCTTAGCAATATCCATTTCTAATGGATGACCAAGCATGAGTTGTCCCCATTCATGTCTGCCCAAAACTTGCACACTCCGTAGTGCCAGCCCTGCACGGTTCTGTAGCTCACACGGCCTCAGTATGTGCCTTTTGAGATTCAGGCCTCCCTGTCCAGTACCACACAAAACATATTCTTCATTCTCTGTCCTCTTTAGGCTGCAAGGTCTTCATTCTTTTCCAGTTACAAGCACTGAGTTCCTGCCACCAACTGAAAGCACCAATTGAAATTCACCCACTTATGTGTGACTCTCATCATGTTTCTTGTCACAGCCAGCAGAGTTTAGAAATGAGCCACTGTTAATGGTCATTTCTTGCTATTGATGAATTAATAGTTTCTAACTCTACCAAACTTTCCTATCTTAGCTGGTGTTTTCCATGTCAGGCATCTGTCCCAAACACAGTATGTTTGATGACTAAGCTCTAACACTTAAGTCATTTTCAAGTACAAGGTTATGAGGAAACAATTTCTCTGTCTGCTTGATGAATATTCTTACTTAGTGAAAAGTTGTTTTTCTGCCATGGATGTTGAAAATTTTCGCGGTTATGCTGGTGTGGAAATTTATCCTAAATATGTTTCTATTTTTGCTATTTACATTCGTTGAAGAATTCATTTGCACTGAGTATGCCATGATCCAGTCCTTTAGGGATGTTGAGTAGGATTGTCCCCACAGATGCAGGTACAGCTGTGATGCTGGGCACTGTCACTGTTCGACACACAGACACACACACACACAGAGTTTGGTGAGAAGGCATGAACTGTTCATGAAAAAATCTGACTCCACTTTATATAGTATTTCTACAAAGGCCAGGGATTGGAGGAGAAGGTTGACACCTCTCCCCATCCCATTGGTCAAAACAACTGTCCATCAGCTGTCCGTATCTCTAAGAACAGGAATGTAAACTTTCCTTGATCTAAGGAAAACATTGCTTCTGTTTATAACACCCGTGTGTGAGAAACAACCTAAACTATGAAAACGGTGAAACAGAAGAGAAGGCTGAAAAATCAAGGTGACAGGGCACAGGAGATTTCTGCTGGGCCAATGTAACAGAACATGGAGAAAAGCAGAAAAATATGCTGAACTCATTACTGGAAAGCATGAGAGATGGAGGTGAGGAGGAAAACAGAAACCTATTGCAGTGGAAATGAGATTTGAACCAAAGAGGATGGATGCTATGAAAGACAGTGCAGGAGTAGCATGGACATGTCAGAGCAACAAGGAATAGAAAGTGTTTTGAGGAAAAAACAACAGGTAGTGTTACTGTGAAAAGCTAGAACTTCTTCCACAAACCTGGGTTTGAACCCAAGAGTCTTGGATTTCTTCCTGATTCTGCCATCTGCAAGTATTTGGCAGAGCGTGTACCTCCCTTGCTGTGTCATTTGGATGCAAGTTAGGTCAGAGGACTGTGCCCAACTTCTGGATTTTAGTGAGAGAAGAAGTGTTCTATGGAATAAGGTAACCTTGCTGCCTCAGCCATTCCCCTTCTCCCTTCATGTACAGAGATAGAATTGATAGTATTTGTATCTTGCCAGTCTTAGGCTTGGTCTGCTTAGGCTGAATTTACACACACTGCACTGGTTCTTCTTCTAGGATGCACATTCTAACTATTCAAAATTTTGTAAAATGTATATTTTCCACAGAAGCTCTATGCATATTTGTCAGGCATCTGTCTCACAGTAATAGGTATTTCCTGTGTGCAAACATACTCAAAACCTGGGATCATTGTGCTCCAAAACTGAGAGGCTACCATGAGAGAGATGATGAAAATATGACCTGTAGGAAGGAAAGCCTTCACAGAGCAAAAATCAGCATCTGCCTGGGATGACTGTCAGCCAGAACTTTTGGAACTGCTGTGTCTTCTAGCTTGTTATTTTATCTCAGAGTTATTTAATGGAATAGTTACTATAACATTTGCACAAGCTGGTTATAACCTATGCAGTAAATATATATATATATATATATATATATGCAGTACTATGTAAATGATGAGTTCACTGTACGAGAGGACAGTGGTGTAAAACAGCAACACTTGAAGTATGATCCTTCTTTTACATGAGTGAAGTTATTGATTATAGAGAACCTGTTTTGCAGCCAACACAGTGACTTTGTTGTGCAGTAATTATATATATGCTGCAGTTTGCCAAGGACATATGTGACTGCCTGAGAGCCGTATTGCCCTCTGCTGTGGTAACCTAATTTCAAATCTGGTGCTTCTGATTTGCATTATGAATAAAGTGATACAGCACAAGAATGTATATGGGAAGAGTGGCAGCTTTTCTTCTCGTGTATTCTGTGTTGAAGCTTCTTTATGCATCATGTTTCTTTTAATCTCAGCCCTGGTCAAATTTATTACAACAGTTGTTGGGGTGAAACAGGCAATCTGCAGGTCAGGTTTGATGGAGATAGAACTGGGTGAGTGCACTTGCTCTCTTGTAAGCCTTTATTACTAAGTGATTTCAAGAAAGAGAAATCCAAGCTGGTCAGCTTCATTGCAAATTCTGGACATAAAGTTTTAGAAGATGATGAAACCAGTAATCTCTGCTGGTCAGTAGAATGAATGGTTTATCATTTAGCAGTGACTTTCCTGCAAACAATATTTCTTTACTTTTTTGTTTTGGCCAGTTGCTTAGTACGTAACTATACAGTTTCCAAGGAAGCTCTGGTTTTGTTGTGTTTTTAAGCAGTAGGCAGCCACCAAATTTTGTCTTCCCCTTGCTGGTATATGCTCCTCTCAGGATTGTTTTGGCCACATAATAGGAAATGCTTGTCCAGATGTGTGCTTTGACAATCAGCCTATCCCTGTGCTAGGTGACATACCTTTGACGTTTGAAGAAAGCCCAAGCTTCACATGCATGAAAGTGTACACCTCTCTGGACTTAGAGATCAGGTTCTGAGAATAAAATAAACTTGAATTAAATTGGTTTCATTTTGAAAAGTCAAACCCCGTAAGACTTTAATACTTGGGTGTATGCTGATGAAATACCATGACTCTAAAGACTGTTAATATTCATGGAAGTCTGAAATAATTCATGACTTTCTGAAGTAATGTTCGATGATGTACGATGGTAAACAGTATCATTTACACTGAACCTTAAAACTTATTGACAAAGACAAGTTCCTAAACACTGGCTAAACCTTGTATTTGTTGTTATGATTTCTTGGTTTTATACTTCAAGCAGATTTTCAATTAACTCCACTGCATTCGGAGTAATTATTCATTTATTATAGTCAGTTTAGATATGGTAAAGATTAAAGGAGTAAAACAAATCATTTCAGTGACATAGACTAGTGATACATTGTTATTATTCTAATTTCTTTGCCTCTTGCATAAGGAAGATTTATACCATCCATTTTTGAGGGATTTCTTGTTAGCATGTATTTTTATAGATACTTATTTGCTAAAATAAAATGTTTTGATAAAGTAAGAAGCTATCTTGCTGTCTTCCTCTCTCCCCATTCCTTGAGAAAATACAAATCTTCCCAGAATAAAAGGAAAAGGCTGGTAGATGTGCACAGCACACTTATTACACATGCAGGAAAATGTACTTGTCTTTTAATAAAAAAAGTGCAGAATATGAGTCAGTGCTGTTCTAAGATAACTACATGTGTTCGATGTTGAGAAATTAATGGCACGGAGCAGATGCCTTCAGTCATCTAGGAAGTGTGGTTTCCCAGTGTACTGCAACTGCATGCCCTGCAGTGTGTCATCTCACTTATGAAGGGGTTTTACATGTTTATAAAAGTGTGTTAAACATTGGTAAAGTTTATTTTATGCATTATGCATAAAAGTTGTCATTAGGATTTAACAAAGCAGCTTGCAGAGAAAGATTACAAATAAAATCTCTGTATACAAAAACGATTTGGATGGTTTAGCTAGATGGTTCTGACTTAAAAAAATTAACATTTCACTTACTGTTCCCAAACATTCAGAGAAAGGGAGAAAAACAGCACTAACTGAAAAGAATGAAATATATGTTGTTATAGGAGTGCCTGGCAGGATCACTATTACAGCAGTTCTTTTAGTATTTCCATTATAAATCCTCTTTATTCAGTGTAATATCGTGGTAATTTCAAATCACATTTGGCTTTAACTTGGCAAATAATCTGTCAACACAAAAAATTTAGTTCATTTATATGTATGCATGCATTTATTCTTACATGTGCACAGACTATATCATGTTCACACGTGGCTGATGTATAGATTTAAAAATAAGTAATGATTGTAAAGCTACTCTTTTTTTCGCCTAGCCATCAATTTAAAGAAGATTACAGACTGGATTTTCAGAAGCACTTAGCATTGCCTTAAATGGTCACATATAAGTTAATGGTAAAATTCCTATGACTTAAATTGCAGTAAAGTTAGGTCAATGCTGTGGAAAATCTCACTCCGTCCTTTCAAACTCTGTTTAGGGGTCTAGCTCTAGGTGTGTGGTATAAGTGACAGACTTATGGGTATAGTAGCATTTAGTGAAACTTCAAGGGGATCGCTCAGAGCTCTTTTGTACCTCTGTACATTTTGTATGTATGACTAGATAAAAAGCCTAAAGCACTAATCTAGACACCTATATTAGACATCTAATTGATTCAGTTTGGGGAAATTGTCTTCCTCTTTAAAAACAAACCTGAAAGGATTCTTTTTTATTGGATCTAAATAAAGAGAAAAGACCCATTAGGAAGTGAAGGATGCCACAAGTTAATGACATGGATGAATGTCGTGGCTAGAGTTATACGGCAGCAGTGTAAGTATGAGAGGTGGAGGTATCAATAAGCATGTAGAAGAGACTCACTGACAATAATCAAAGGAAACACTTTCAGCAACCATACTTTTATTTTTATGATGCTGTGTATTCTGATTTTTTTCCAGCTGGATATGTTCCTTTTTGCTGTATTTTCCACTGCCGGATCCGCCTGTACCTAGTTAAGACATTATCTGTTGGATAACAACAGATTTTATTTATATACTTTTTGTAAATTAGAACAGACCTTCTCCAAAATCGAGAAGGTGCCTGGAGCACCTTCTGTATGAGATGGGCTGAGAGAGTTGGGTTTTTTTCAGCCTGGAGAAGGCTCTGGGGGCACCTCACAGCCCCTTCCAGTACCTAAAGAGGGCCTACAAGAGAGCTGGGGAGGGACATTTTACCTGGGCTTGTAGTGGTAGGACAAGGGGAAATGGCTTCAAACTGAGTTTGTAATCATGTCTAATGTAGAACACACTAAAATCTCTGGGTTTAACTTGGTACTTCCTGAATGGAAGATTCTCTTCTGTGTCTTGTGTCTCTCTCCTTGGTAGGCTGCAGTGAAATGAGGAGCCCGGGTCAGTCTTTCCTCCACACACTGCAAGTCCAAAACATTCTGTGAATGTAATTAATGCAACTTTATTTTTTCCTTATTATCTTAAAGTATATTGTATCATAACTCGAAATTTCACTTTGGGTTCTATTGCAAAGATCAGAAACATTATATTGGGAAACTTCAAAGCAAGAAATCCAGAGAAAATATTTGCTACTCGAGACAATCGAGTTATCATGGGTCGAAATGGCATAGTACTGAGCGGGGTTCATGAGTTTTTTTACCCTTAGAACACCATTCATGTCCGTCTGGAGTGACTACCAGTTAAACCTCAGCCTAACTTAGTCCCCTCCGAACTGCTCTATGGCCTGCAGGAAGCATTCAAATCCAACATCCAAGTCCATTTCTGCCACTGTTCAAGCCCAACTTTTTCTCTAACTTATTACTGTCCACTTCTTGCACTTCCCCAGCTCTCATGCTTCCAGGGTTTTCTGGGATCCCAAATATAATTAGTAGCAAGGACTGTATGAATTATGTATGTGGAATGCCACATTGCTATGAATTTCCACAGAGCTGATTGCTTGTCATTCTGCAGAAAACTGTCGATCTTCAGAAAGGACCATTCTGACTACTTTATTTACTCTTTATAACAAAATGTACTTGATGGAACTAGAGCTTTAGGTACCTTTCAGGAAAAACTGACCTATAGGACTAGGAAATAGTGGTGTCTGTGTCACAGAACCCTTCATTATCCTGGCCAGTATTTATGCAAAAGGGGGCATCTTTGCCATCTGTGCAATTATTTATTCTTTTTGTGCTGCTATCAAGAGACCAAGTAGGGGAGGAAATTTACTATTTATGTTTCTATTTTCGTGTTTTGTGAGCAAGAAATTACAATGCCTAGTAAATAGAGCAGGTTCTTTATACTCATTATGGGCTATTGTGTGAAAATGCTTTGCTGACTTCAGACAAAAACCCATAAATTTGTTAGATGTGTTTTGCTAAGTGTTCATTTGACCCAGAGTGAAAATTATTACTACAGGAGATTTCTGAAGAATAAATGGGAGTTATATGTTTTTCCGGCTCTGGAAATTGCAATTTGGGTGGCTGTTTGATCTGACCCATGACATAATAAATGAGCATGTACATGTTAAAATGACAAAGACTCATTGGGCTTGGATGAACAAAATAGGCTGTGCTAGTACTTGTTACCTGTAGGAAGTTTAATTTTCTTGTTTCTCCACCCCAACAGAATATTGTACACTGCTTTGTTTGGTCCTCAGCATATATGGAATAATGATGTGTTAGTAAACAATTTATGGGTTTTTTTTAATGATTTAGAATGGAATTTCATGTGCTTACCAGATCAACACTTCATGCAATGAAAAAACAATGGGTGATCCTTCTGTGCTTTTCTGATGTCTTGACCCTAGAGATTGCTGAAGGAAAAAACAGTCTCTAGTATAAATAGAGATAACAGCACTAAATTGAGTAACAGCTGCTGAAGAACTGCTCCACTAACCATGCCAAAGAGATATTTCATATTCTTGCTGTGTTTCTTCTTTGGCCTGTTCTGCATAGTACTCATGCACTGAGATCAGGTGATCCAGGTATTGTAGGGATCTGAGGAGCCACTGGTGACAAGGGCATTTTCAGCCATGTATTAAGATAGTCTTTACATTGCTGGCATGACACAAAAAGAATGTAAAAATATCTAGAAGTGATGTTATTTTGGTCTGGTTTTCATAAAACCAGAATTGCATTCTCTGCTTGAATGATTTTATCTTTATTTTACCATTTCTTAGTTCTTCAGCTAATCAGAGTTTTTTGTGTTTTGCAAAAGAGAGGAACTTCCAGCCATCGTTATTGTGTCTTGCAACAACTTTTCTTTGTGAAGTGGAATTATTGCCTAACAAAAAGCAGAGATTGCCCTCGACTGCTATAGACCGGGACATCAGCGGTCAAATGAGATCTTGGCATTTTGCCCTAGAACAGGCTGCCTAAAACTCTGTATAATCTCCCCCATCATCACACATCTTGTAAAAGATCTGGTGATTCTTATAGAGCCCCAAAAGCACAAAGAAGTAGTTAGGTAAAAATTCCAAACATGAGTACATTATGCAATTGTTGGGCATTAATTTTGATAATCCTATAATCACCTTTCTGATTGCACAATAAAAAGAGACTCAGAGTCAAAAATAGCAAAGCATATTTTTCCTCTTTGCAGGCATAGCTGTGTGAGAATGATTTCATTATTGAAACCACTACTAAGGGGAGGAATTGAGGAGGCTCAAATGGGCAGATACTGATTCTGCACCAGAAGGTATGGTTTTTAGCATTGAAATACTGCCTTTCATTTGATGCTCAAGAATAAAATTTTTTGGAGAGAAACTGACACTGTTTAACTCAAATTAATACATCTAAGCATGTCTTAAATTGCACTCCAGCAAAATAAGCATTAACGCCCTTTATTTAATAATAATATTAATTATTATGAATAACCAGGTAAAAACAAAATTCAGCTTTTCTGATCAGAGAGCAAGCAATATTCACTAACAATAGAAGGAACAGAAAAGTAGCTTTAGGTTCATGATTCTGTCACAACTGGTGTTTTGTGCCCCTGTAACAGGAGTTTTGGTTCCCCCAAACCATTTCCATCAGTATATATAGCTGCCTAATTCCACATCTTTCCTTTTGTCGACATGAAATAAAAAGAAATCCAAAACACGGACAAAAAAAGCTGCAGTTTAAATGTGGTACTCTTGATTTTCCAGCAGAATTTGTGAGCTAAACACTGCTAGATCAGTCTAGGGTGACCCGTGGCCAGAGTTTCAGATTGATATGTACTTGCTAATCTGTTGGACTTTATGGAGACAGCCATTGTATCTCTTTCTGCAGACTGAATATGACCTGTCTGTACCATAGGAGCACAATTAACTTGTGTATTACAATGAACTGTATGCTGGGAATGTTACAGGCTCTTGCCTTGTACATACTTTTGCCTTGTATCTAGTAGGTGACATAAACACTAAGCTACCTGTTGAATTAAACGGGGTTAGGGTTGCCTCGTGGTTTATATTACAGAGCACCTACCTAATGTGAAAACACAGAAATCAGTAGCAGCATGAATGACTCGGTGAGCAGAGTTGCTATTAAAGCATTAATGGTTTCTATCTGTAATCCATATTACATGATGATGAGAAAAGTGAGATTAATGAAAACAATCAATGGTAATTTCTGTGGTTTTACTAAATAAGATTCTATTTATAGCTTTGGTGTTGAAATCAAAGTAATGTAAAATCTTGAACTAAGTTTTCAGTATTGGAATTACTTTCTCTGCATATTGGTCTCTTAATCCACTTCGAGTGAGTTCCAGTGATGGAAAATTTTTCAAATTAGTCAAGTTCTCTCTGGCATGTTGCTTTTTAATTTTTTTTAATGGAAGGAAATGTCTAGTTATTGGACCAGTAACCGCACCTGTCTTGGAAGTAGCTGATATTACTTTTCTATCTGTAATCTGCAGTGAGATAATTCTAGATTTCAGGAAAAATGCTGCAGAAATCTATTTCTTATTTAATTTCCACTGTTCCTTCGAACGGCAGTTTGCAGAATGCATCTGGGTGTACAGCTAATGACCCATGAGCAATAAGCAACTGTTTAAGTAAAATGCACTAGGAAAAAGCTTTTACCAAACAGCATTTTAATATTTTAAATAGATTTTCCATTGCAGGCTCTTTGTAACTGGATTAGTTCTCTGATGTGTTCTGACAGAGCTGTTGTTAGGGATACTCCATTAACTTTGTCTGTCATCTTATTTTCCCCAGTATCCGGCATAACACCCTTATATTTCATAATTTGTATTGCTATCAGTGCTGATTTGTAAATGTGCAAATTATAATTAACAACGGCCACTACTTCTAATAAATATTAAATCATTCTTGCAGCCTGTATTTTCCACAGCAGATGGAGCCCTGTGGTATGCAAATAGACTTGCCTTAAGTAGTCAGCAGTTTTTACCAAAATTTTGGCTTTAAAAATGCTTTCTTTTTTTGTTTGCTTTATGTTTTCTTTTGCATTTAGGTTAATATTTATTCACTGCAGATTCTCTTTCTCCCCATAAGAATTTCATGGACTATTACATTCTAGCACTGAGGTTTTGTTTCACTTCATTAATAGCTCCTTAATCATATAGCTTGCTTGTAAAGTACAAATGCTTGTTATTTGTACTTATGCTGCAGTATTGCATAAGAGGCATTTAGTTATATTTTAATATGTATAGCAGAAGCAAAAATGCTGGGTACACCAACATAGTTTTTAATATGAAAACCAATTTACGTGCACAGTTTTTTCCCCAGAATAAGCAAAAGCATTTATGGTTTTATGTTGTGTCTTAAGCATTCCATTAAATGTCATCAGCTGATTCAGGAAAATGTATTGCAAAATTACTAGAGAACTGTAAAATGTGTAAATGTAATGAATGCTCAGGGCATAGAAAGAATTGAAAGTCCAACATATATCAGGTAACAATAAAACAGCAAGAAACATCGATAGAACATTACATTTTTCTAATGTGTAGTACCTTAAGCATGAAACGCTTATTTTTGGTGTTTACTGCTGTGCTGTTTTATTAAAGAACACTGATCCAGAGTTAACATAGCCCTTCTAATACCGAGAGGCATCTGAAAGGCAAGCAGCATCATTCAGGAAATGGTTTCACTATCCACTCGAGCAATTGCAAATGAAGGTTTTTCAAATGATTGAATATGAGATTGTATCCTAAATAAGGGCAACCCATTTTTTCCCCACATTTTTAAATGGACACAGGAACATAGAGCTCAAGGACATTAACTGCCACATTAACCAAAGAGTAATGAAAACTTCTCTGAATGAACATCTCAGTGAGCTGAAATGGCCTCAGCAATATAGAAATGAATTGTAACAAGTTAGGGTCTTGTCTTCCTGCTGGTTTAGTAGGAGCTGGAATTAGTATGCTAAGTGGGATCAGCAGCAGTAAGCAACTGGACTGGAGGATCCGGGAATCCCTGAATGCATATTCCTAGTGTGATACCTCTCATAACACTGAGGTACCATTTAGTCACAGATATTGAACTGAAGTTTAATATATTAAACTGAAGCTGTGAGTAATGTGGAATAGAATTCTGGGATGTTATGCCAGCTCATCTGAGCGTGAGCAGCTATGGCCACTCAGATCCTACCCAAGGTACTTTTTAGGTGTATTCCATAGCAGGAGAAATTCAGATAGCAGGGCAGGACCTGATGCCAACTATATGGGAACAGTTTTGTATCAGCGTTGCTATTAATGGTAAGAAGTGTGATTTGAAGGATGCTACTGGGACCAAAAAGAGAGGTAAGTTTTTAAAAGTGAGCCGCAACGCACTGAGCAAGCAGAGCAGGCTTGCCATAGGTGAGCTTTTGTTCAGCATCTGCACCATGCCATGCAGGGGAGCATAGACAGACATTTAAACCAATGGAAGTACCAGGAGCAGTCTGCTTGTGGCAGCCTGGAACTGTGGGTTGACCTACATGTTAACCAACTGATTCATTGTCTACAGAACTTGAGCCTGAGGGAATGGCAATTTCACCAGTAGCCTTCAGCCTGTCCTTTCCCAGAAATCTGCTTTTACATACAGAGGATAGTCTTGATGAGTTTGATGGTTTTATGTAAATTCTACTGCAGAGAGAGGTTCAAGGAGGCAGAAATTGGACCGCTTTATTGAAATGAAGAGGGTCCATGTATATGTAAGTATTACAGAAAGTTGAATTTCAGCAAAAGTTCAGTCACAGTCAGGGTAATATTGGATGTGACTAGTGTATTCAATGAAATATCTGAAGCATTTTCTTGTGAAAGGCACTTCATAGGAACTTACATGAGCTTTCAAAGAATGTTTACTCCAGAAACTGTTGTGCTGTGCCTAGGAAATAGTTATATCCTTGTCTTTATCTCTTTAGTACACTGCCTCTGCTGTTCCTCACATGCACAGCATGGAACCAATCCCTCCCCTTGCTTTGAATTGAAGTACTGCTTGGTAGTTCTACACTCTCTGCACAGCCTTGCCCCTTGGCTTTTGGCATCAACCCTGCTCTTTGAGTCCACCTCTTTAGAGTAATTTACTCGATCAGGTAACTGGGCACAGCTACACTTCAGCACATCAACTCTTGTAAAATAGGCCTGATGATTTTTATGTGTGCAGGACCCTTGACACTGATGATTTGGTGCCTTTTGGTGTAATATATAACAGAAGAAGGTGTTGGGCTGTACACAGATGCAGTTGTCCTGCATGCTCCCTTCCCTCTGAAGCCAGAGTCGAGGTATGCAGTACCTCTGAAAATCTGAGCTGTGGCGGGTAATGAAAGAATTTATAGGCAATGGAACATCTCTTAATATCAGATGAAAAGAAGATGTCAGAGAAGAGACCCTACTTTCTTGAGGTTCAGGAATGCAGTTGAGTCAAAGCCATTAGACCGCTCCTATTTAGAGTCAGAGGAAATGCTCTCTGGAGAAACTAAGGAAACATGAGTGTATTTCAGTCATTGATATCCCACTTAAGCTTTATTTAAAGTCTGTCTAAGGAGGAACTAATATTTTGTCTGTGAAACTGTACTATTTTTCATCCTGGAGTAGCTAGTTAGGAGTAATTTAATTATGTTGAACAATTTAAATGGCTATATTTCTTCATTCCTTTCATGAAACCTTATTGTTCTCAATATGGGAGATTTGGATGTTATAAATTCTCAGGAAGCACTCTTTAAATATCAATTTGTGTATCTGTGAGGCTTAAAATAAAAGCCCTGGTAAGGGCTGTGCATCAATACCCTTGAAATCATTCAGTGCTTTTGGGGGATTAATCAGTTATGTTGGCTAGGCAATGTACAGGAGTTCACAAGGAAGAGAAGGAGAAGCAGGACTCCTAAGCACCCATTTCCCCTGTCCCCCAGTCTTGAAGTGTTGCTCATTCTTGGCTGTACAGTGATTGGAAGAACTTAGAAAAAGCCTAGAAAAATTGGGAAAGATCTTAGTAGTTGTGGGTAATAGTGGTGAATGTCAGAGAAAATTGTAACTCTGCATGGCCAGTTCCACACCTGAGATTCATGGTCTCAGTTAGGAGCCTCAAGAACTCAACATTAGATTTGTTTGCAGCTGGACACTAAAGGATCATGTCTGCAGTCTGTCATACTGTGCCTCCGCCTCTTTGTCTATTCTTACTGTAATGTAAGATTTTTGCTTTTCCACACAGAAAAAAATAGTGGCAGAGTTTTGGCTTTCTTCTACCCTGCAAGGCGACTTCATTTGTTAATCTTCTGTCTCTAAACTGATACGTATGGAAAAGGAGGGCAGGCTGTAGATTTCCAGCTGTTTGTTGAGTGCATATGGAGGCAGCCTTGCTGTACCTTTGCGTGACCTACAAAATGGGATATCTGGGGGGAAAATGTTAGTGGCACAGTATTTAGAATTCTGTGACTCAGAGTAGACCAGAACAGATCTAAATATGAATGTCTTATTTTTTTTTTAACTTCACATCTAAATCTAATACAATTGAAATGAAGACCTGCTGAAAGAGGGTATAGCACAAAAGCACTTCACTGGACCACATCTTATGGCTATAAGACATCTAACATGCGGTCTGGGATTCTGATATTCAAGGCTGAATCGTGATTTCTTTAGTAATTAGTAGTTTACTAATACTTCAGTAGTATAAAAACCTGGAACATGACATAAAGGTACTATTTTAAAAGGGGCCATTTCATAGTAGTGTGGAATTTTACACCTGATAGTAGTCCAGTGAATATGAACTTTAAATTGTCACATTTCCCTTAGAAGTAAAAAGTGGCAGTTAAATGCCTAAGCAAAGTGCATACATAATATTAGTCATGTAAAATGTCCTGAAGAGTAGACAAACTCTTCATTGCTTTCATGTTGATTAAAACTATGGATTTGTTCTAAGTGATAATGGTAATGAAGTGCGTTAAGATCCAGAAGACTTTACAAGGACAGAACCTCATTATTCCTTACTTTGGACGTACTGTTTATAAGTTTCCAAAGCAGCCTAGATTTTGATCAGGAATATTTCAAATTTGAGAATCTCATCTCTACTTAAAAGAGCATGGTTGATGCATCTGTGGTAAATTTCATCATACAGTGCTTTTGTTTAATTAGATTGTAAACTCTCAATGACTTCCGGAGAGTAAATTTTCTTGAGAGGGGAATTAGAAAACATTAGATGAGGTAGAGGGCTTGAGAATACTTGTCCAGAAGAGATTGATAAGAACATAACTAGGACAGCTGTGAGCTGTGCTTTAAAATTCTAAATGATGCTAGTAAGTGATTTTCAATTCTGATTTTAAATAGTCTCCAAAATTGTCTTCTACCAAAGCTTCTTTGAATTAAATTTTGTTCTGTAATCAGGACCACTATATTTGAAGCCTTCTGCAGCTCATTACATACAAGGAAAGGGTGAGAGTTGGGTTTGCTCTGCTCTCAGAGGAGAAGGCTATGGAAGTATCCTATTGCTGTCTACAGCTACCTCATGGGAGGATCTAAAAGAGACAGAGATTCTTCTTGGAGAGATGCAGTGGCAGGATGGGAGGCAGGAGATAGAAGTTAGGATATAAAACATTTTCATTAAATATGAGGATGTCAGTTATTTTTCCCCATGATAGTGATCACACACTAGAAAAAGTTACCCTTGCTTCCTTGTGGATATTTAGATCTCAAGTGAGCCTTGTCTTTTTGACTCTTGCTTTGAGCAGGGGGTGTATGAAATGATCTTCTGTGATTTCCAACACAAAAGTTATTTTCTGGTTCTACTCTTTGCTGTATTTGGAGTTTCAAGAGAGCGCATTGGTGCACTCAAACTCTTTCAAGACTCAGTTTTGCAAATTCTCTTTCCATTCTTTTAGACATGGGCCAGCACTTAGGGATCAGCTGAGGTGTGTGGGTTGTGCAGGCATTGGTTCTGTAAACACTCTAGAAGACAGACTGCCATACTAAGGCCAAGTCTTAAGACTATATGATAATCTGGAGAATAGTGGAAGATGAGGGATGGAAAATGGGAGTAGGCTCTCTAAGCAGCACAGACATCACTGATGCCCCTGGGTCTGGCAACCCCTTCCGAAGCAAGAGGAGCCTTGGTGACAGTTCTGCCCCTTCTGGAGACTTTCTGGCCATGCAAAGCAGGAGGCAGGTGCAGTATTCACAGGGATACAGTAAGCAGATTGGAATGTCAGGAGCTCTCCTGGAAGTTGTGTAGAGGGAAAGGCCTTTCTTAAAGGCCTCTGGGAAGAGCATTTCATTTCCTCTTATGAGAGTAAGGTTTCCTCTCTGGTAACCAATGTAGTTTGTAAGAGCCATAATTATCTTCAGTGAGTGTTCATCTCGTGTACCCAGCTGAGATAACTCACAAACAGCTCAGCCACAAAATTGAAATGGGGTTGATTTATCTTTTAATTCTATTGGTGATGTCCAGGTCGCAACTAGAATCTCAATTTTCTGCTGATGAGAAAAGACTTGGGTTGTGCAGATGGTAACACCAACGGAGAGACCCAGCGATTCCCAGAGCAGGAAAGATGATAAGAAAGGAGACCTGGAAACCTGGAAGTACGAGTAACAATAGGTTAGAAGTACTAGACAGAACCTACTCAACCTCAAGAAATCAGAAGTCCAGCTGTGATGATAACTCAGCAAACTCTTCTCCAAACCTTCTCCAGCTTTATTCCAAAACATTGTGCTAGTTTTTCAGGTCTTCTGTACGTATAGGAATGGGGATGTTTACCCCTAAGCTCTTTGGTTGTACCTCCTGTGTTTTTTGTTGCTCTTTGAATGAGTAAATCACAACCTGATTTACTGTGTTGTGCAATAGTGCTGAAGCTTTTGAATGATGTTTCATTGAAGCATAAGGTAACTTACTGCCTGTTGTCCAGTGGAGCAAAGATTAGCACTTCAGGTCCTCAAGCCACCATAAAATGTGATTATAAATATATTCAAGATGTCCACTTCAGAGTTATAAAACTGCATGACTGAAATACCTGTAATTTTGTGTAATTTTGTAAGGCATTTTAATTAAGACAACATCAGTTTACACTTCCTTTACCCTTGGAAGAACTGACATCTGATGAAAAGGCAGACGTTGGGAGATAAAAAGATTTCTGGAGGGTGGCAGGGTTAACTTCTTGATTCAGATATTGGAAGGGCCAGCTGGATCTGCTGCTGCCCTCTTAACAGTGAAGGTTTGGGTGATGATGTGGTAATCAATGATAACCATGGCTGTAGTGACCATGATTTAGTGGAGTTCAATAGACTGAGAGAAATGAGGAAGGAGAGTGCCAGAGTGAAGAGACTCTGGACCTCAGGAGAGTCAGCTTTGATTAATGAAAGTAGTGGCCAGATCCCATATGATGCAACTCTGAAGTGGAGACATGCCCAGGAAAGGTGACACATTTTAAGGACAGTATCATGCAAGCACAACAGCACCCATCCCAAAGCTCAGAACAAGTGGATGTGTTGGCTAAG
Organism: Donacobius atricapilla; assembly: GCA_013397315.1. Taxonomy (NCBI): domain Eukaryota; kingdom Metazoa; phylum Chordata; class Aves; order Passeriformes; family Mimidae; genus Donacobius; species Donacobius atricapilla. Next base: position 66,504 of record WBMY01003225.1, on the reverse strand, counting down.
CAGGGAAGTAATGGCGGAGGTCCAAAGTCCAGATGTTCCTCTGGTAAACCCCTGGAGATGTCTGCATGAGTGTTTTTTAAAAGAATACCCCTTAGATTATTCTGATATAGTGGAAAATAAGAGTCTAACTATATGGAAGGATCTGTCCCAGCTCTTTGGTCTCTGGTCCATTTCTGAAGATTCTGTAGAGATATTTGGCGCTGTCCATCTGAACTGCTTTAGTTTCTCTGACAATGTCTCTGTAACATACCAGTCTATGTTATTCCTTAATTTGGTTTGTTTACTAAGAGCTATGCATCTGTACCATGAAATACTAGGTAATGTGAAAATGACTGAGAAGACACAGGCTGTGTTTCTTCCACCATGGTAGGAAGAACTACAACAATATGGTGCTGATAAAAAGTCCTGCTGCTGTGCAGAGTTCTTAGACATGCACAACTGCATTTTCATTGTTTTAAACCCTCTGTTTTTTAAACCTTTGTAATGTAATTTTCTAACTATTGAAAGTTAGTTGCGCTTGTTTTAGCCTTGACTGCTTGATGCTGCTGGTATTATCAGCTAAGCAACTTGCACTGTTAGCTTCCTGGCATTAGGGAGAGATAAAGAGTAGGGTGCAAATCCTGTAGGCCAAATACCTTCTGATGGTGCTGTTCAAGCTGAATCCTCAGTGCTTTGCTATAACAATCAGGATTTGGCCCTACTTGTCCTTGGTATTAATCTTGTCTTCTACCCACTAGGCATTACATGAGATGTAAATGATTTGTTTCCGTTCATCAAATTCACAAGGTATGCCTATATCTGTGAAACAGATTTTTTAAAAAATATAGCAGAGTTCATAATCTGTATAAAAAAAAGGAAAAGCATCCATGTATTAGACCATCAAGAGTCAAAAGCATAATTTGAAATGATAAACGTATCCATTTTAAGTTACACATTACTTTGCATAGTTAATATCACTATAATTAGTCATAGTTCCTGTAATTTATTGAAAAAGATGCTCAGCCCCTCTAGTGTACTACAGTGATGAATGTTGGAAGTGCAACTTTGGAAGCAGGAATCAAGAAAATTAGTAACAGTTGGAGAATTAGCATGTAAATCAATAATATCCTTTCTCTTGCATCTTGAAAACTGAGGGCATACATCACACGCTACATAACGAAAGGGAGGGCAGCAGTTAGAATTGTAACTTCTTTTTACACTACTAGGTCTGCTTTAACTGCCAGAGCTGTTTAAAATAATTTCAAACGTTAGAGTAAATCTCTAGTAAATATTTAAACTAAGTATAACTAGTCACAAATAAATTAAGCTGATTTTATGCATTCTCTCTAATTAGAAGGGCACAGCATTTGTTGAAACGTGATTAGTATTATTCATTAAGCAAAAAATTCTCATTTGTATCTTATTATCACTATTCTGCATAAACCAACACAATTTGTCATGAACTCCCTCATTTGCTGTATCCTCAAATAGCAGATTATGCTTATTTTTCATTTGGACAGTGGAAAATAAAGCCAGGTGTTTGGCAGCACCAGAGTGTTCAGGTGTAACTGTGCCAGTGATGGTACATTACTAGCAGCGTGGATGAAGAATGAGGCATGGAGAATCTTGGGACTGAGGTGCCTTGAGGCCCATCCCTTTAGAGTGGTCCTGCTGATGAGACAGGTGGTGTTGCATAGGACTGAAAAAAGAGAAAGTTTTTTGTAAACTCAGCCTTTCACCTTCAAGTGGAAATGAGAGGTACTGCTGTAATACTTGGATGTGTCTGTAACTAAAGTCTCTATGGTAGACACTTTTGTAGTAAAGTTTTCTAAAGCTGAAAAAACGTCCATTGCTGTGCAGAGGTCTCTGTCACTGTCTGAAAAGAATCGCCACAATATTGCATGGGCAGTATTACGTATTTATATACATAAATATTTACATGTGACCTTGATTGTAGTATATTATGCTGATTAACTAATTCACCGTCTGCATATTCTTCCCCTTCCATCCTTCCTCTAGTCTCTTTTTAAGCTTCGAAGAACATCCCTTTACATGTGTCATATTTAATTCTGCCCCCATTCACATGCATGTAAACCATCAGTAATACTGCGGGACTCAGTGGTGCTGAGTCGGTGTAGGGTGGTTTGGAACAGTGTAGGTGGCTTTCTACATCAGCTCACTGGGGTTGTGGATTAAAAATTAAGTGAACCCTGAATGGGCATCACAAGGTTTGGTTTCTTCTGACTTTGTCACTAACTATCATGGGGTTTCTTTTGTGTCTTTAAGCTGGGATTCCAGTGGTGATGGTATCCAAAGGGATATATTCACCAACAATGGTAAGGGCAAAAAGTACTGAAAATTTGTAAGGCATTGTTATTTCTACACTGGATAGATGAGAATATTAAAGGAATTGTCTACGTCTTAGAACTGTGTTTCCTACAGCATGTGTTTCACATCTGTAGGAATTTGGTTGTCAGGCAGTGGGGTAAATTGTTTTAGGGCCGTTGATAAATACATGTAGGGATCAAGAACACTTTTGGCTATATAGACAGCTAGATCCAGCCTCTCTGGATGGCAGATTCTTTGAATTTTTCACTGTTTTCTTAAGGTTAGATGGTCTTAGTGGCCCAGGAAGTTCTAGATAGCACAGTAAATGGTACCCCTCCCAGTAAATGGTAGCATGGCAACCATACTAAGACTGTGCACTTATTCTTTACAGTTCCCTTTATTGCCTTTGGCAATAAAGTTGCTTCTTTATCAAAATGGACTCTCACAAAAATTTACATTGAATTTGATGTCTGGTCTTACATCTGAAGCAAGAAAACAATGAGACAGCCTCGTCTATGTTGTGATACATAAATCTATTGACATTCTTGCAAGAAGTATGACATGAAATTTTCATTCCAAGATAAAAGCAGAGGAAAAGTTATTTCCATCATAACCCAGTAGCAGTGAAGAGTCCTATGCAGAGCAATAGTGAAAACGAGGGATTTTGTATATGGTCATGCTAAAATTATGGAAGTGTAGTTCCAGACACAAACCCTACATCTTGACACTTGACAATTCATTAATATTGTATTTGTTTGCCATTGCTCATGTGTATCTTGTCTGTGAGTTTCTATGACTAGTTTGTTCCATTTTACTGAATATGTACTTGTGAATTACAAATCCAAACTATGAATAGCCTAAATAGCTAGTAAGAGAAACAATTACATTTTCTTTCTCTCTAACATGCAATTTTAATTTTCATAATTCTATAAAAACATATCCCCCACAATGCAGGTCTGCCAGGAGGCCTGAAATCTGCAGGCTATGGCCTCTCAGGCTGTTTTCCAGTGACTCATTTTTAATTTTATAGAATCATTATCTCTAGCGAGTAAATTAACAACAGCCTATAGTGCACACACACTGTCATCCATCTGCTTAAGGCTCTTGTTATTTGACACCAGTCTTGTATCTATAGACTTCATCTGGTATTCAAAAGCTATCAACCCTGCCTCCAAGACAGCCCACCTTCTGGCTCCAGGCGAGAAGAGTGACTCTCCATTTCCAAGTCTAATGAACACATAGCTAGCAGCAGCTTTTCCATTAAGGATCTAGTCTTCTTAGAAAACAGTGTTGGAATTACTTGGATCCAGAACTGCATGGAACCGTGTTCCTTAGGCAACCTGACTTCTGCCAAGCAGAATATCAGTGTTACCTCCCACTTGCAGTGTGTTGGACATCAGTGTTTATTCCACAGCATTTTGAGGAGTGGAGTGTATTAACAGATGAAATTCTTTATATTATCTTTCAAATTATGAACACCATTTCTAGGGAGTTTTGAAAAATGCATGTAATACCAAAAAAATCTCATGACTGGTATGAATCCCCCAAATGAGAGAAAGCCATGTACATTAATATATCCAACCATTTTATGGTTGGAGAGAAGCACTATTTCACAGTTGCTAATTTTTGTTTTATTCCTAATTTGGCTGCAAATGAGGTAAGTTGTATTTTTGCACATGATTTCTATGTAAACTGGTGTCTTCTGTGAAGAAGTGGTAAGGATTTAACAGAGAATTGTGTCAAACTTCAGTCATCACAGAATAGAAGAAGTTGACAACACCTACTGCTCAGTCAAAGTCAGGGAACTTATTCCAAGGGTAGTTGAAGAAAAGGGGCTTGTGTTCTAGACACAAAGGACTTTTTTTTTAAATTAGATTTTCTTTTCCAGATTATGTTGGATGGAGTTATCATGGACATGTGAGAAGAATTGACATGAGTCATAGGAAGTTGTAGTTAGGGATGAAACCCAGGTGATACCTGCATTTTAAAAAAATCCGGGAAGGCAGGGAAGATAGTTTATCCTGATATTTTCCCTCTGCCCACAAGCTTGGAAAGTTCCATCTGTTTGTGATATTTTGGTCTGATAATCTATGCAGTGAAAAATTTATCTGCCTTGATGGGGTTTGTTTTCACCGAGTACCTCACAAAAAGCCTCTTTTATTCATGTGTTCTGTGTCCTTCCACAGGGATGTGGTGTCATGGGACTTGCAAGAATTAGAGCTCTGAAAGACATGTGATCAACGGTAGTAACTCCGCTTTTGCTGACTGTGGCAAGTGCCCATACTAATTTAACACTCAAGTAATTATGCTTTAACTTATGACAGACCCAGAATGATATTCACATATGTTCAGCTGAGAGAGAACCAAGAGGGTTAAGAAAATCAGGCTATTCTGAACCTTGATGTGAGAACAGTGTAGTTGGATTTCTGTGGACTCCTGCTGATGACCTGTGTCACACTTCACAAATATAAGGTCTTAACTCTCGACTATCAGTCATTACTTTTCACTGAGTCATCTTTGAGAGAATCAGTCTTTGACTGGTATTTGTGAGACTTTTTAACTTCCTTTTCAATAGAAAGGATCAGGTTGTTTTGAGGAATATGGTGACTGTTTCACTAAAATAATATTAACTATATATATTATTTAATAACATTGTCAGTTACGTGAACCATTTTCTTGTAATTTTTATGGAGAATACAAGCAGTATCTTCAAAATACCTTTTTAAAAGGTTCTTAAAAATTCTTCTATGTGCATCTTGTATCAAACTGCCCTAGATTAATAAAAATATGAGAATATATTTGATTGTTATTTACTTGTTTTTATTTCTGTTGGGTATTGTTTTATCAAATGTTTAACTTCATTACATAGGGAGATAATTTAAAATAAATAGTCCCTTATGCTTAGTCTTTGTAATATGTGACGACAGCATCAAATTAGAAGAGAAATGGCCGTTGATTTCTACTCTTAAAGAAAATAAGATTCATATGTAAACAATTTAAAATAAATTGCTAATTTGCTTCCAATTATATAGTATATAAAGCATTAGTAATGGAAGCAAATTAGGCCTGATTTTTATTTATACATTATCAATTGGGAAAATTGGCCCTTCACCAAATGAAGCCTTTCTTCTACAAGCATTTGGTTAATTCCTTACCTTTAGGCATCTAATTAATCCTCCCAAAGTCAGGGAGACAAATTCTGTGATTGTCATTTAACAGCCATAACTGTCTGCAGGTTTGGAGGTCAAACAGAAACTCAAACTCAGGCTGGAAAGCATACAGGGAAAATGCCATAGGGTGTGAATGCAACACTGGGATTGCAGTGCACTGTGCAGTATTTCCTTGCCAAATTCACTGTGAATTTGGCAGACTTGGCTTTTGGTTGTGAAGGCCAAATACCTTTCCAGTATCTTTCTCTAGGCAAGCAAGCAGGTGTCTATATCTTCATTTTAGAAAGGCAGGTAGTGGTTTGCTGAAGGCTGCAAACCCAAGAACCTGTTACTGGAATGAAGGTTAGGACAGAGAAGCTCTTGGTTCCTGGTTCTGCAGTCGGTTCACAGCAAAATGCCATTCTGCAAGAAAATTTGTGGAAATAGGTACATAAATTACAACTATAAACATGTAGCTTATAATAAATATGTAGCAGTATATATTCACTGGTAGACAATGAGTGTTAGAGGAATAATCACTAATCCTGTCTGATGGTGTGCAAGACTCCTTGTGGTGCTTTAGAAATAATAATCCATTCTGTAAAAGATTCTTATACTGGATCGTTCTTGCTACACAGGGACTGCATCCCCATACAGAATTAAGCATGCAGCACCCGATCTTCCGTGGGATCTTTCATTTATTGTTTGTGTTACTTGTTGTCAGTTCTTTCAGCAGGATGAGTTTATCAGAGTGGGTAATGGACAGACACTGTATTCTGCTTTTCAATTTAGAAATGAACAAATTATATTTCTAATTGTTAAAAGTGGACTATGGATGAAAGATAAATTCTAAGTTTCTATTTTTGTGGGTCAGTATTGCTTATGTAGATAATAACACATTCTTCTTCTTCTTGTTATTATTATTAATAATAATTTATTTCTTCCATGGTATGAAATGCAGCTGGTTTTGATTCTTTTTTAAATTAGAGACACTTCCCAGACAAGGCATTGATGTCATCCACTAGCTTTGCCACTTGGTTTTGTAGGGCTCTGACAGTGCAGGGTAAGTAGTGAAAGGATTCTGCTGCAGAGGCCACTAAGGCTGCGAACAGAATTTAGTGGATGATGTATCCCAAAGGATAAAGGTGTGAATGAATAGCAGTTGTACTCGGTATACAAAAAAGACTGGAAGTAGCTTTTGGTAGTGAGACAGCTTTTTAGATATTCCATCACAAAGTATTCTAAATCCATTTCCAGCATGCTACCTTTGCATATGTGGATTTTTCTTTATTGAAAACATTTTATGGCCATTCAAGTACCTTGTAGAAGAAGAGAACTTAAAAAAATAGGGTATCTTCAACCCCATCTTTTATAATCAAATCTGCTTCAGTCTAGCTGAAAATTGTACCTGCAAATTGTTCTATGTAACAGCCTATGTTGATTTTTTCCCAGCTGTCTGTATGGGTAAGTGCAGCAATAGTCATGAGGTATATTGTCAAAAGGTGGTGAAATCTTTGTAGAGATTATAAAGTACAGCATTGGATTTTAAGGACTCAATGTAAGAAGTACCTTTGCTAGTCCATTATTTTTTTAGTTGTTGGCCAAATTGTCTTGTTGGAAAAGAGTGCTTTAAAAATGAACCTGTGGAACAGGCAGCTGTAACTTTATAAATAGCAAAGTATTTATTCAGTATTTGTATAGTAAGATATTCAGTAAATAATAATATTCGGTTAATAAAACTGAATATTAGTTACCAAATTTTAAAATAATCCTAAGAAAAAGACTTGAAAAGATGTCCTGTTAATGAAATAAACACTGTAGGAGAAATACTTTTTATGAAAAAAATGAACAATAGACAATTTCAAGGTAATGTAAAAACTTCCATCTCAACCTCTGTCCCTTTCATTCTTTCCCCGTAACTCATGGTCTGTGCACTCTGAAATTTTTTGCTCTTCTACATCTCACAAGCTGATGGTAAAAATCTCCATGTGTAAACTCCTTTCTTATCCTTCATATACATTTCAGAAACATCGACAAAGAAACACTCATTCCTTTTCAAACTGGATGTTTCTTCCTGCCTCAACCACCTTCCAAAGCTGCTGTGACTGTCAATTTTTGCCTATTTATAGGATTAGAAGTTTGGTGATACATCCATTGCATTCCTTCTGAAAAATATTTCAAAATTATCTTCTTGAATTCAGATACAATCCCTGAGTAAACGACATGTTTAGAGACATAGGTCAGAGATGAAACTGTACTTTGGCTCTTAACTGTTCCCTTCGAGTAAGAGCTCGTGTGAGATTCACACAGACTTGGACAATAAGTGACTTAAGATCTGTAGATTGTTCACCCATTCTCTAAGAAATAACTTTGTTTTCAGCATAGATGTGCCTGTGTTTCAGGCATTTTTAGGTGTTTGGACTCAAGTAAATAAAAATCTAAAGCTACAGGTGTCTATCTATAGCTTATTAAGGTATTTTCAGGTTTTCCTTATCAAAAATTCAAATTAGTTTCTTTTGATTATGTTTGAAATGCTGCAGTAGTAGGGTGGAGGACACTGAAGTAGACCTTCTCTACCTGAAGCTTTATCCTTGTTCTGGCAGACAATCTGTGCCCTTCAATCTCTTATTTTGGATCCTTTTTTGTCCATTTCTATGCTGGAATCTTTAATAATTTTTGTAATCTGCAATATGTAGCTGAGTAGTGAAACAAGACAGAGAAAACACTATTTGGAAACAATGGCTGGGTGCCCTCAATTTCTCTGATGTTCAGGACCATATATCTGTATTTTAATCAGCTGGCTGTAAATGAAGAAGCATGCCATTGTATGATTAATGAAAAGTGCCGGGTTTAGTTATGGTAATATATGTATGTAAGAGATTTAAACTCTTGTGTGTAGCTATTCAAGTTGGCTAATAACATCAGCAGCATTGCACTGAGATCGGACTGGCTGTATGACCCTCAGCAAAAGGAAATGTACTTTTATTCAGGGGGGCTACAATGGGACCCCGAAGTGAAGAGAACACAATTTAACTTTAAACATCATGCTATGTTTCCAGTTAACCATTACGTTGTCATTTCCATAAACCCAAATGTTTTGATAGGAAACACAATTGCTGTAGACAGAAAAGGAGTCAGACTGTACACAGATCAGTTCAATAAGCAGGAGTTCTAGATGTGTTAGAAGGCAGTGGCTTCCCAACTCTTGGGACAAATTGCAGTTTGATCGACTGCCAGTAAGTGAGATCATGCTCGTATCTTTTTTATTTGTTTATTTTTAATTTGTTAGCATAGACTGTGCTCATTAAAGTGAGGAACTCCACACTTCTTTTAGCCAAGTGTTACCATATTCTATATAATGAATTTAGTACACTTCTATCCTTTGCAGTCATTCATCTAATTTTCCGTGGAATTGCATTAAATACTTCATTATTCAAGTATTTTCCCAATCTGTACTATTTATATTGCTGGTACAAACCTGCATTTGATTACACTCATGTAGTAGATGCTTTGTCCTTTTTATGTGGACATGAACTTTTTGCCCTTTTTTTTTGTTTTGCTTTGACATTTAAGTGAAATGATTGACCAGGTAAATGAATTAAGGTTATTCTCTGCATTTCAGGATTTATAATGACTTCAATGAATTTTAATTACTGTAGAACTTTGCAGCTTTATGTTGTTTTCTGGTCTTACCATAAAGTAAAAAATACTTTAATTATCTTTGTTTAGCAAAAGAAGTAAATTTTTTCTTTGTTTCTTATTTGTTAATAGTGATATAGCCCTTGTTTTTCTTTTTCAAATTTTGGTGAATTGATTACTGAGTTTATTAGGGAAGCACTGGGAAGATCTGTTCTTCTCTGTGGCAGATAGCTACCAGTGGCTTAATGCTTTGGCCACAAGGCTCAGCAATATCAGATTGCTGAGGCCTGTGACAGTTAAAATACCCAGATTGCCTATGTGAATGTTTTCACTTTGGAAAATGTAAACTTTTAGCATTAATGCTGCCATTACCAGAATGTTGCTGGCATTGCTCCTGTGTTGGAAGATAACTACTGGACTCATTCCTGACATGTAACGCTTCTTTTTTCCAGGGAGGTGGGTGGACGAACACAGAGCTCAGTGCTGAACTACTGAAGTTGGGTAAGTTCTGTTGCCTTCATTGATCCTGCGTGGCTTCAAAATATGGACAGAGTTGATGGAGAAAGCATCTGTGTAGTTCACATTACTGGAGAAATTTGTTTATTATGCTTTTCACTGTGATTGTTCCTATTCTTGTGTGCCTGGTAAACAGTTTGATTTTTGATTGCTTTTTAGGCTTTTCAGGTGACCTACATGGAACTTCTTTTGATCTCTACTGACTAAGGTGTTTTCAAGTTATTTCACGCTTTGCCAGTCTGTAAAAATATAGAAAATTCACCTGAGCTTGGAGGACTATCCAGGTGCTATGAATCACCTAACACTTCATAATAAATGCATTTCCCAGATATAAACTAAGGAATCTGTTGGGAGTCCTGGTGTATCTTCTACCTAGATGGAGAGCTAATGCTGTGGACCTGGCCTATAACAAATGGAAAGAAAAAAGATGACAGTGATCCAGGGATCATTTCTTCACCTAGTCAAATACACATTTCCCACCTTTCCGTCCTTCATCCTTCATGGTTCTTCCTCTGTGTTGAAGACGATCCTATGCAGTGCCCCAAAAGCACTATTTTCCCTTAATCAAGTGCTGCACTTTCTTCTTCCAGGCCGTGCAGGAGCGTTATGGTTGGAGCTATGGTGGACTGCCAGCTCCACTTGCTGTGTGGAGGGGGAGGAAGTTCACACAAGTACCGTCCTTTTCAAGGCTTTCATTCCTTACAGAATGTATTAACAAGTCTGAAAACAGCTGCATTTGCTCCTGCTGTAAGAATGGTAGATCCAACAAAGTGTAACCATCCCTTCCCATGCCATGAGTTTCAATCTAACTAAATAATTACAGTTCCTGCTTTAGACTCCATCAAGAAGGAAAGTTAAAGAGAAAATCAGAAAATTTTAGAAAGTTATGAAATTAGAGAAAACCCAGTAGACTGTCAACTGGACTTTCAGTACTCCTTATTTATAACAGCAATGAAATTGCAAAGAATTCGGTAGAATACTAGAATACTTGAACTCCCATGAAAGATGTTATGCACTGCATATATTGTTGAGTTAATGTGGTGAAATACCTGTTTAAATCAGCTTTTTCTGTAGTTTCCTTGTCATACATCTTAATGTCAGCGACATCTGCAGTGGAATTTCAATGCGGATCAGTGCAGATTATCACCAGTTAATAAAGAGTCAAAAGCATATTTTAGGTAGCACGATTTCTTCAGTTTATTTCTATTGTTAATCTACTCATATGTTTTCAATAAAACCTTACATCAAATACATACATGTACATACAAAGGTATGTACAGCATGATATATGAAGGTTACTGGGTTTGGCATAGCATTTGGTTGTCCAAGATCAAATCCTACAGTTTGGTCTCCTTTTCTGATCTGAGCTCCAAATATTCCTTGTTTATTTAGCAGTGCTGTAAAGAAGGATTTGAGCTCTCATTTTGACAAAGATATTGCAAGAGAAGTACTCTTAACTTTATATGCATCCCTATAATCATCAAGAAAAATAGGAAATTATTCAATTCAGAGGATTATTCCTTAAACATTGTTCTCAGACTGAGTAGACATCATAGGGGAATCTTTCCTCTTAACAGTATGATTTTATGTCATAAAAAACCCCACAAAATATCAATAATTTCAACTGGAAGTTTTTGGATGTACTATAGCCTCACTAAGCATGAAATGTAGTTTTCAGAACAATCTCAGAGATGTCCAGAAATCAAAAAAGAAGAAAAGGAAACCATATTCCCCAGCCCCAGGGCAATTTTGAAAATACAATTCTAGTTATTATTGGATCTTATTATCTATACAAGGCTTCTGCCTTACCTTTGTTACCACAAGAAATACTTTTTCTGAGAGTACTGTTTCTGAAGATAATATTTGTCCCTGATTGATTGCCTTTGAGATGATGACACTTCTCATTTTACGGAAATATTATAGCACTTTGAACACTGAGCTTCAGAAAAGCTCTAGGGATGAACAAAGAGCTGTAAGGACCCCAGGACTAACACTACAAGTTAGGTAACATTTAACAGGGGCAAGATGGCCTGTCTCAGTCTCTGCAAGTGTTCCCCACAAGGCTATTAGCTTTGCTGGGGTCTGAGGAGCAGATCAGCCTTTGCTAGCAGCCCTGCAGCCATGCTAGAAGCAGGCCTGGCAGTTTACAGTTCAGATAGCACCAGCTTTGTTTTCTCTGTGAGCCCGTGCAAACACTTCGGTTGAATATTGTAGCGACAAACAATTTGCTAGTTTCAGGGAAGTGCTTTTGGGATCAGAGTTCTTTGCAGTAATTTGTTGGTCCAAACTACCTTATAATCAAGGTTTTTAATCAGTGTACCTTTCCCCTGATACCCAATTATAATTAGTTTCTTAGTAATATAAGAATTACTAGTAAAATCGGTATTCATTGCATCTTCAGTGTATATACTTGTAGTTTCTGGTATCTTCTGTTACTTGTGTGTGAACAAATGGTGTATTCGGCCTTAGGGCAGCACAATGCCCCTGAGTGCAGCTGCCCCAATGCACACTACGAGCACGTGTGTAGGGCATCCAGCTCTCCCAGGAGTCACAGGTGACACACACCTATGTGTTCCTCAGAGACATCCTGGCATCACAATGCAACATCCTCCTGATTTAATGGCCATTTTGCTACATTCCACATGCCCAAAATAGGAAAGGAAAAGAACAACCAGACTCTGTGTTGTTTTGTTTGCAAGCGTTTATCTCTGCCAGGGCACAGAAGCAGTGAGAGCTCAGTGGACTATTAGTGAGTGCTGAGTAGTCTGAATGTTTAGTAACTCAGTGTGAAATCAGAAGCAGCATTGCATAAGCATTGACAATATGGAGCAAAATGAACTTAGATTAAAAAATAAACAGGATCGGGCTGTTTCTTGCATACAGTAGGCCTAGGCATTTCAGAGATGAACATAAGCAGATTTCTGAGGTTCTGAATGCAAATCTAGGTGGAACCATTTGAGTTTACAAAATAAATAAATAAAATATCCCCAAATGAAGCCTAGGTTGAAGGACTGAACATGCCAGTAGCAAGTTCTGCTTCAGACTTCGAGAGATAAAGTACATTAGTGTGTATCAGTTATAGTTTAATTTATTCAGTGTCATTGCTATATCACAACCTTCTGTTTGATTTTCTTATAAACTAATAATTTCCTGAATGAACTAATACTGCCATAGCCACTAGTACCGCTGCCTTGTAGAAGTTTTTTATTGTTGTGTATGCAACTAAATTGAAATATCTTTCACTTGAAATATTGACTTTAATATCTCATTTGAAAAATTCATGAAGCCTTTGATGTTAAATCCATACTCAATTTAGCCAAATGCCATTAGAATATGCAATATGCCTGAATACAGAGAGCATTATTGTCTGTGTTTCTGCAGAAGAATTACATTTTATGACTGTAACGTCAGGATCTTTTTTGGATTTGTTCATGAAGAAAAGAAAGAGAAAGGCAGCACATTAGAAGCAAAATGAAAAGTGGTATTGATTAGGCTCTCATTTACCCTCTCTTTGCTTGAATCCCTAAATGCATGGAAATAAGGGTTGTGCCACAGCAAGTAACAATGCTCTGTAATGAATGGAACAATCTTTAGAAAATTAGTGTAAACACGTACGATAGTGCACAGATGTTGCTCCTAGTAACTGTCATACATTTATTTTACATCTCCATTTACATACATCCCTTTATTTCCTAATAGTATCATAATAGAAACCTGACAATAGTTAATGATTTCATAAAACATGGAATGTAAAGCTGACAGAGAGGTAGAACATTAATTGAAACCTATAGCTATGGTACATTAGAATTACATCTCCTAAATGACTCCTGATAAAAATATCCCTCTTCTACAGAGAAAGACAAAGACAGGTAAAAAACTAGGCTTTCAACAAATTAATTTTTTTTTCCAGTAAAACAGACTGGCAAATGTTGCAAAATCTCCTGAGTGCTAATAGAATCGTATTTGCCTTTAGTAATTTATGGGCACTTTTCCTCCAGCTATCGATCACAGTTGAAAAAAGTAAACTGCATTAACATTTTAGGCAATAATGGCTCCAGAAAATGTTTGATTTTTATCACTACCAAAACTGATGTCATGAAACTGGTTCTTCAGCAGAAGAGGGAGAACTGAGTGACCAGCCTGTAGTGTGTTTATGCAAGTGCCCAGATCTGACTGAACCAACTGGATGGTCACTAATGTTTTGAGCTTGTTACACCATCCTAAAGCAGAAGAAGTGAGCTGATGGCCCAAGTGAGGAGGCTGCTGCGCGGCAGCGGCGAGGCGCCCCGAGTGCCTCGGGGTCTCTGCGGGCTCTCGGGAGCGCTGAAGGGACGGGAGCAGAGCTGCTCTCTGCCCCATGTCCCGGCCAGCGCCCGGGACACGAGCTGCCTCCCCTTCCTTCCCCGGCTGCCCGCCGAGCCCATCGCCTCCGCCGCGGGACAACCGCCGCCGCTTGAAGCAAGTTCCTGCTGGAAAAACAGCACGTTCTAAAATTTCCGAAGGGAAACTGGGCCTCAGCAAGACTATGTAGATGTATATTGAAGTGGACCGTGCAAAAGGCCAGACTAAGGGAGCTGAAGGCTCTGTGAATAAATACAGAGCATTAGTGCCTGGGATTTTATGCTTGGAATTGGGGGAAACTGTTTGGCCAGTGATGATGGCTCATGTCAGATAGTCCTGAATGCTCTATAAATGTCTGTTCCACAGGGTGGTAGCTGGACTTGAATTTCTGCAGAATATTTATATATTATGAGAGGAAACAGCTTCATTTCAATAGTTAATACTTTCAAAATGCCAATTTTTGGTGATAATAGCTGAACTTACCTCTTTATTATTGGGAAGTAATGCTGTAAGATAGATTGACTTTGAAAGTGAAATCAGGTTTGAAGTTTTAGATTTTATGTTAGATTTCTGGTTTTACCATAGGCCTTTATCATTTGCAGAAATCTGTGATCTACAAAAGTGAGTTTAATGAAAATTTCTTCTTACATTAGTGTTATTGTAGATGACAACATAGCACAATAGATTGATACTTGGTTTCTGTATAATTAATTTTGACAACAAAGAACACATGGAATTAGTGCACAAACTGAAACTGCAATCTTTCTGATTCCTTTCATTGCTCAGGTTTTTCCATACTTTTATGTCTTTGGAGCAATGAAATTATATTGCTGTTTGGTCATATGTTAAATTAATTGTGACAACTTAAAATAGATGTTAAAGCAAGCATCCTACAAATTAATTAACAATTAATTAGTACAGTTTATAATTTTTCATAAGAAGAAGAATCTTGTATATTCTGAGTACAAATGAAAATTAAATATTTCCCCATCCTGGAAGAAATTTGTGAGTTGAAGATCATGTAAATAAAATGATCTGTATTATGTAGAATCAAATTAATATCCTTGCTTGTGTTTTAAACAAATGTGCAAACATTTCTCGGAGATGTCACACCCTAGTGCTTTTTCTTCAATGAAAATAAGAACATCAGAACCTCTGTGCCTCAGAAGATTATTTTTTACATTATGCTAAAAAAAATGAAGTAGTCTGAAGTATATATTAGGATGTAGCATATAGTTTATGTGTACCACTGAATCTGATACAAGTGAATAAAAACTTATTAGAGAAATTCATTTGCCATGCCTGAAGCCTTTACAGTGAACAGTTTTACAGATCTCATTTTTCAGATCTGAATTTTATTTCAGAAGCTTTGCATTATGCTGACTAATGAAGAATTGTGAGAAAGAACACAAAAGTTGTATCAAAAAGAAGGTAACTTCCAACTGCAATTTAGAAATATCGCACAAATCAGCATGTGGCTATACACCTGTGTGTATCAAACATGAAAACAAATTGCATCCTTTTTTTGGATCACCTAGTCAATGGTGTTGAATTTCTGACTTTTAGTTTCAACCAGGTAAGCTATGGTGGCCTGTTCAGCCCATGTTATTAAAGAAATTGGTTCACCTATTTGATTTCATGTCATTGTAGTTCCAGCCATTCATTTATTCAATAAACAGTTTGGTATGTTCTGAGAAATAATGAATATTGATTAAAAAATCAATCACTTATTAAGAAACAGGGAAATTGTTTATCCAATCAATTTTAATTTTTGATTTGTTATTTATATTTTCTAATTTAATCCACCCCTCCCTTAGGCTCCCAAACTACCAAGGAAATCAGGAGGAAGGGCAGTGTGATACTGGCAGCAGCTGTGCAAAGAACACAAAACCTAATGCATTCATTTCAGATTAGACTGGTGGAAATAGGCCATAATAAAGGAGACTGTGATTGAGAACTCTGGCTACATTACCTCATGCACCTTTGGCTATTGCACTGAAACTTTAACTTTTAATATGATTTATGAGGCTCTCTGTTTCCTACCTATTACATCACTTAACTCTGACACTGTCAAAACACAATAGTTACAAAAATATTGCGGGTTTCATCTAAGCTGGCAGAGATTGTGAGCGTGGAGGCTGAATGCACAAGGCACTGAGAAAGACCTGTACAAGTGCTCTGGAGCATTTATCCATTCTCTTGATGAGACCTAAGCTGTGAGGAGAGGTGCTGGATATCTCTTTTTGCAGGAGAATGGACAGACCAACTGATCCATTTCATCTGAATGTGTGCACTGATCCTAGTTTCATTGGTCATTACACTGATGAAGAAAGCTGCCTTGATACATACAGGCAATAAACAAATACTCCTCCATCCCTGAGTAGTTTAGTCTCTTCAGGATTTTCGTTTAGAAGCTGGAAAAAATTTGTCCTAGTTCTGCCTTTGAATTTGCCTGAGTGAGGAATCTTCCCTCCCCACCATCATGCGTGACCAAATGTAGTTCTCCTTTTTAATAAAGCTGAGGTGTGCTAGTCTCTTCATATTTAAAGCTGGTATTAACTGTGCTTTGCTTACCTGATGTTCTCTCATACCTAACTTCATGTCAGAATACTATTTTTTAAGAACTATGGAAATACACTTGTCTCATGGATCCAGTTCTACTCTCTGATGATATAGCGGCAGATAGCAATAAAATTTTTTTTGGCTGACACCAGTTGAGAAGAGTTTGCAAGCATTCAGAAGATTAACGTTAGAATTCTAAAGATCTTGTTAAGTATTGGGGGGAAAAAACCCCAGGGTTTAATTACACGATGCATGGTCAGGACTTTTGGATTTAAAATCTGGGAGAAAATTACTCCTTCAAGTGTTAGACCTGAGATTCAATACTGTGTCTGAGTTTTGGTCAAAATAAAGACTTGTGAGACAGAACAAACAAGCCCCCTTGAAACTCCTGGATTTACCTAGCTAAGAAAAGACTCAGGGGGGAATAATGTAAGTTCTAAATGATTGCTATGAATTGGATAGTGACCAGTTGTTCCCGATGTTCACTAAGTGCAGGGCAAGATGTTCTTCCTGTGTGTAGGAAAAGAGATTTGTATTACAGAACAGGAAAGAAGCAAGCTTTCATTCTGTGATTGGAGGATGGGAGCAGCTATTTTAGGAGGCTGTGTAATTGTCATAATCTTTAAGAAACAGGTTATACAGAAATCTATGGGTCATTTCTTATTTATATTAGACCCTTCTTCAAAGTGCAAAGCTGCTCTGGTTGGCCTACTGAGCTTTTCCTCCTTTCCCTGCTAGCATTCCTTGATTAATTTAACTGTTGATTACTTCTCCCAGATTAAGTCGCTGAATAAGAAATGGTTAAATATTTTGGAGACTAGAAATTACTACGACTACTCATCATTTTTTGTTTCAATAATTTCATCACATTCCTGTATTTGGGGGCAGATGTATACATGGCATTAATGGACAGATCTGAGTATCTGATGAGGGAAATTAGGTGTAATGACAGTTTGGTACAAAGTGAGTTAGACTCAGGTGTTTCTGTGTGTTTATCATCAGAGTAATGGTGTGAAAAGCTGGATGGAACTCCCAGCCATTATTCCATGAAAGCTTTATCTCCTGTAGATGCGATCATGGCAAAAAAAGGTAATCAATATTGCTTCTTCCAAAAGTTTCATCTGATGTCATCTCTGAGTAATCATTAAATATTCAGGAAGAGTAAGACAGTACTGAATTGCCTCACACATCTGAAAAATGAACTGCATTCAGTGTAATACACTGAAAGAGACCACAGGAGTGTTGCACAGCACCTTGACTTTCCAAAGAATAGACATTTCTATAGGTGATCATGAAAATAGATGTAGAGATGAAATTTCTTCTTTCTTCCAAGTTCACAGAAGATTTTGATTAACTTGGATCAGCAGTAAGCTTTCTTTAAAGGTAAAGCCCAAACACTATGTATTTGCCAGTTCATGGCTAGTTAAATTTACTTGCATGGCATTGCCACAAAAGAAATGTAACAGCCTGCAGTACCGTGTCTGCTGTGTTTGTGTTAAATGAAGCCATGAGTTTGAAATGCAAGTCTTGTAGAAAAGGAATGATGGTTAATTTTTTGGGGCAATTGTTCTTTTGAAAGACTTACTTACATGTTCATGCCTCTCTGTCATGACTCTGCCAGTAGTTCTGGAGGGCTTTTTCCTTCAAAGACTCCCCTGTGCAATGCAGAATAGTCCTGGTGCAGCCACTCCTGAGTTTAAGCAGAGGCCTGTTCTGTTTAGAGCATCAGATTAAGGCCTAGTGTAGCTAACTGATGTTGTGATGATTTTGAGTAATTTTAAGGAGTTATTTGTGTAAATTCTTCATGAAAATGTGTAGAGCAAGTAAGAAAGTACATTTGTTGTTAGTGAACAGCCTTGATTCATTAGGGCCCTGTGTGTCAGTCTCTATGTACTAAAGGAATCTAGATGCCTCAATGTGTGTTATGACTGGTTGTGAATTGTTCTGGTTTGCCATATTTTCTGCATTATTCTAATCTTCTTGGTATGAATGGAATTGCATCCCCTTTTGCTTGACAGCAAAGACAAACATCAAGCTGTCCAGAAGACAGAGTGCCATTTTATTCCTCTTTTGAAATTCTTGATGGGATGGGCACAACATCAACAAACACTCAAGGAAAAAACCTCCTGACCCTCCAATTATTCTTTCTGACATTTTTATAATAATTTCCTTTTCAAGAAATACTGAGTCCTTTGTATCAGAAAATAAAATAATAAAAAAAAAAACCCAAACAAAACCAAACACCAACCTAACAAAAAACCCCAAAACAACCAAAAACTTTATTTAATTGTTATTTGGTCAAAACTTGAATTCTACACTAGTCCTAATTTAAATTAGATTAGTGCTCTGAATGTTATCTTTTCCCTACTACAATTCTTAAATTTTAAGCAAAGCATGTTATACTAGAATCATTATGTTAAAATGGATGTTTATGATTGTTTTAAACCAAATGGTTTGAACCAGCTTTATTCCCAGTCTAGCATTAAATAGCATGCACACTGTTGCTGTGTAATTGTGGCTACACATTTTAGAATGTTCCTTATGTGTACAAAATGGAGAAAAATCATATTACCATGTTATTCAACATGAAAAACTATTAAAGCCTGCAATTCAAATATGCCTTTTTGAGACTATTGAATTAACAGAGTTAGATTAAAATATGAATGAACTTGTTAAGTAATATTTTATTTTCAAAACTCATTTCCTCTTTATATTATTTATACAGTTGGCATGTTTGACCAAGAGAACTCATATATTGTCCTCAATAGGGTAAATATCCTCTATGATTACTCCTTTAATTGCCAGAGCCATCTTTCTCCTTTCAAATAAAGCCGTATTTAAGAAAATAAGTCTATTATTTTTTCTCCAAGCACTGTGCTGTATCCATAAGATGAGCCTGTCCTTCCTGTTTCTGTGTGAAATCATAAAGCTTGTAGTCTGTGCCTACAGTAACTTTTTGCAAGCACAGTGTGTTAAACCACCCTCTCCCTCCGTGCCTGCGCCCTGTTAGGCAGGAGGTTGCCAGGCTTTACTGACACCTGCTAGCACCAAACTGTGCACGATGGATTCTTTGGAGTTCATGGCTGAGTATTCTGATAACAAGATAAAAATAATGCATGGTGTTAAAAACATCAGAGACTCAACTGAAACAGATGGAAAGGATAGTGTTTATTCACATTCCGAGGCACAAAACTGCGTATGTTCACGACACACTTTGGGTGCTTAATAAGCTCAAGTCCCAGTGAATTGGTTCTTGACAGTTATGAATGGTAGACTGGCTGCATTAAAGCAATGAGGGAGCTAACAGCAGGTTTGCAACTGAGTTTGAATAAATCATCAACCAAACATACAACGGCATTGTAACAGTAGGCCAAAACCTCTCCAGCCATGTGATTGCTAGTTGCCAGGAGACCATGAATCTTGGGCATTCTGAAAATATTGAAATAATTTTAGCCGTCTCAAATTTATAGAATCTCTGGAAAAATAAAATACATTTAAATATATGACAATATAACTACTTTGTCAGGGTACATGTAAAGCTTTTAGACAAAATATGGCTTTTTAACTAAAACAGGGTTTTTTGCATATTGATTTGCTTTCTTTTGTATGATTTATAATGCATTTAGAAAGAATATTTGCAAAATGTGATGTAGCATTTAAAATCTTGACTGTTGTAATTCCGTACCTCTAACGAACACATACAGAGTTATAGTTGGCCTCTTAGGTGTCCATCCAGCCATCCCTTTTTCTTACGTGGGTAACTTTACACTTTAAAGGGGTCCAGTGGAGGTCAAATGCACCACTTTTGTGTTCAAAATTAACTACATGAACAAGCCTTTAAAAGCTGAGATTTTATACTCTGTTTGCAATTATGTTTCCTGCAAAAAATTATGTCAGCAGTAGAAGCATTGCATCAAATCCAGTCTTTTTTGTCCCCTTCTTCAGAAGGAATTTTGACAGATGTGCATTAGTGCTATCCACAGAGGCAATGTATAAGGGATAGGCCTCATGTACAGTGGGATTTTTAGGCTGTCTTCTAGTTTTGTGGGTTGGATGTTGAACTTGATTGAATTGGATTACACAGATATTTAGTCTGATGTGGTGGAGGTGAGAGTTCAGAATGACTCTTCATAGGCTGCTCACCTGGTTCACAAGGCATCTCCTGCAAGAGCAGCAATTAGTGCTCACCACCAGAACTTGCTGCACAATTTGGGATGAGTGTGGGAGACCTCAGAAACTGTTCAGAGCAGCTGAAAGATGGAGTTTTCTCTTTCTAGTTCTGCCATGAATTTTCTTTGTACAACTTTAGGCAGTTTATTAGTTTTCTTGGTAATAGGGAAGACTTCCCTTTCTCACAAGAGTCAGGAGAAAGTTATTCGCTGATTGTAAGGCTGTTGTATTTTTTGATTGTAAGGCCACAATTAGTTGTCAACTTACACTAAAAGAAATAACAGGAAAAAAATCTGATGATGTATGAAGTATAAATTCATGATGTATTTAAATTCTGCCTTAAATAGATGTAACGAATATACCAGTGATATTCCTTTTGTAAACCAAAATACACAGACATAAGAATTTCTTTCAACACCATATGTTTTTGCAAGAGTTCAATCAACTGATTTTTTTGATTTTTTATAAGAATTCCCTTTGTGTAAGACAGCAATATCATGAAATAGGCACTAGGCAAAGTTTGGGAGAGGGAAATGGAGGGAGTGAAAACTAAGGGCATGTGAAGAACAGTCACTATCCAGCAACAGCAGCAAAACAGTTTCAATTTTCTGGATTATTAATTCAAATTCACACGCACATGCCAGTTAAAATTAAAGGCCTTTTTTTATGGCTCTAGTTTAAATTAAAGATTATATTCTGCTCCACAAGTCTGAATTAAATAGCTTATTTTGCACACCAAGCTCTCATTTTAAAGCTAATAAAGAAAAGACATAGCATGTACGTGCAAGCTTAAGACAGGAAGGGTCTAAATTACTACACCTGTTTCACTTGGGAGCTACTTTATTAGTGTTACAAAACTTGGCTTTCAATTTGGCAGTCAGAAGCACATTTAGAACAAGCATTTCTTTGTTTTGACAGAAAGGCTATGGTAAATGAATGACGTTTGAGCGAGGTGCGAAATGTGAAGGTACAAAATTAACTGGTAAGATAATTACTGTTCTAATTCTGCATAAACAAGCATTTTGAAAATCATTAATAGTTCAGGGAAATAATGTTAGTGATTAAATAAGGTGGTTTGCATCACTGAGCACAACTAAGCTGCTTTAATTACATTTGAAAGCAAAGGAAAGTAGCTAATTAAAATTAGCACAGGGTTCCTGAATGACCAGCATTGCATTGTTGCCCTAACCTGTTTAATTGCTTGTTTATTAATAATATGTCTTTATTTCCCCCTCTTCTGCATTTAGCAAAATTATTAAAAAAGCTAAAATGTGTAAAGAGAATCTATATATACTTATCAGAATACGCAATGCAGATGTTACCCAGGGAATTACTTCCAAGGCAAGCCAACATAATTCAAAAGTTGTAACTTTTCTTCTCGTTAATAATGTTTTCTTCCTGAGTCACATTCCTATGTCAATCACGTCCATGGACAAGAAAAATGGTCTTTGGCACAATTGCTGAACTGCAGCATTTTGTAGCTTTATTTGCTTTATTTTTAAAATCGCTTGAATCACTAGCTAAAATATAGGTAATAAATCTAAGAGTAATCAATAATAATTTATGGAAAACATGAGCAAAAATGTAATCTAAATTAGAAGAAAGCTCTGTATTGTCTCAGTCTTTTTTAAACACAACTTGTGCTACATTTACCAGCTGCAATAGGTAGGTCTGTTCTGAGAAAAGACCAAACTCAGTATCTCAAGCTTTTCAGCATATTTGTCCTTCAATTAAGGAACATCTGTATTAGACATCTGACTTTCTCTTCCTAGTCTCTCATGTGTTGTTTTAAGTTATACTTTATTAGCATAAACCTATAGGAAATATTTAGGAGAGGTGTTAGTCTACACACTTGAAGCAAATATACAGTGTAATACAATGAAGACAACTAAAAATAGAGTAAAATGCTAATTTATTTTTTTCATATTTAGCCATAATCAAGTCAAGTTAAAGCAGACATGATGTTTTCCACGTTGATTTAGTATTTATAGTGTACCTCTGATGTGAAAAGCTCAGATGCATAATAATTTACATACATATACATTTTAAACAGTAAAAATTCATAAAAATGTGAAGTTCTATATGGAAAGGTAGCAGATCCCCATGAAAGCAGGTTAAATCATGGGAATTATGCTTATGGAACTGATAAGCAATTAAAATAAGGAGTTAATTTTAACTTCATGAATAGTAGAGAATATTCAGCAGACAGTACATACATTATTTTATAGGTGCATATTTTTATGAACAAAGAGGAGGGTTGTGCTCTGTATTATAGGATGGTAAAGAAAGATCCAAGTCACAGATTTAAATGAGATTTTTCTGCTTCAAGTCTACACAAAATATGTGATCAACATTTTGAGCCGTAGCACATGGCACCAATAACTGAAGGTTGTAGAGAGATAGTATTGGTGGATAGTGGTACAGTATCACCATTCAAGTGATTGTTGTGTCAAAGGGGTGCATGACAACTTTGTTAGTAATCAGTGTGGTATATAATAATGGTGGCATTTCTTTGTGTTCTGGCAATGGATAAATAGAATTTTGGTATTCCTTTTTAATTGCAAGATTCCCTGGCTTTCTGTTAGGTCATGGTCATCACAGTTATGATTAAAATCTTTCATTAACCTTCCCACAGCCTATTTCTTTGAATTAATAGTCGTAAAATTGTAAAAGCCACAAGCCCCTCACTATATAAAGAGACTAACAACGTTTATCAGATATTATTCTCTTAAGTGATGTAAATTATTCCTCTTCCTATTTATCACAATACTATAAGCATTGTTATTCATGTAGGGTTCTGGTAAAAGTGTTCTGATAGATTTAAGTTGCAACCGTTTAAGATTTTGCAGCCCACAAAAGATCTGCTCTCCCCCTCTTTTGTGAGCCCCTACTGCCGAGCTGGGATAGGCCCCCTGCCGCCTGCCACGGTCCACAGCAGCATTTTCAGCCTGCAGAGGAGGCTGGGCCTGCCTTCATGTACAGGAGCCTATTGCACCACATCTCTGCTGCCCGCCTGAGCTGACAAGGATGGCAGTGAGAGCACGGGAAGCTTTGCTCCTCCACCTGCCAGAGCCTCACTGTAGTTCAGCACTCCTCGCCCAGTACATGGCTTACCCACCTGCTGCTAATGGGAACACATTTTCTCCTCCTTGACACAAGGTGCTTTTTTCTTAGTTTTCAGAGTATTGATATGACATGTAAATGATATTGCTGATAGAAATTTTTAAGATGAGTGGTGAATGAAATTGTGGAAGTAGTTTTCTCTTTCCTATGTCTTTTTGCTAGTTTTAGTATAACCTGAAAAAGTTTTCTGCTTTGGGGAGTTTGTGATATTTAAGTATCTAAATAGGCCAAAATCCTTTGATTGTTCAACTCTGAAATATCCTGGAGTTGTAGTTGTAAATGCTCTTAATCCTATTTATAGAAATAATTCCACTCACTTGCTCAAGGCACAGAGGAAATGGTGACTTGAACTAGGGTCTAGTTCCATCCACATCTAATGCTGATACTACTGGCCAATACTGTCTTTCTTCCTCTGCAACCCTGGGCTTCTTGATTTCCTTTTGTCCTCAGTGAGGACATGAGAGCATACTACAGCAAAAAGTGAGCCCTTTATAGAATAATTTATTCCTGACAAGTTCTAGCACTAGAAACACATTGCGACTGAATTTTATTGATATGGAGAAAGGGCCAATCCTAAAATGTGATGAGACCCTGCAGGAGGTTACAACCAGTCAGATGTTTGCTCACAACCTAATAGAGGCAGAGAAATAAATACTCTCAGCAACAAGATGTTACTGACTGATCTAGTGACAGACTTGCTTCTGGTATTTAGTGAGGTAAGCAAAATACTTCCAGCATATACTGGAAGCCTTGTATGGTACAACATGACTGCCAGGTGCTTGTAGCCTTCTATTTTGTGGAGACTGAGATTTACAGGGGAACAGAGATTTGACTGTACTTCATGCATTTATAATGCCAATTTAAAATTAGAATGAAAACCAACTCCTATAGTTATAACTGTAAACAATTAAGGATACTAATTTGTGTGGCATCTACCTTTACTTGGCATTAATGAAGAACATGATCATCTTATAAAACATCCCAACAGGGGAGTCACAAGAACTTAGTTGAGAGCATTGTCAGTAACTGTGATCTAATTAACTGTGGCGTTTCACTGTGTTATGGCAGTAATGGTACAGCAATGTGTTGAGGGGGCCTAATTGTTAAAACTGCCATTCTCTTGCCCCTTTCCTTCATCATGGTCACTGCAATCATGATTGAAACCTGTCATTAACCTTCCTCAATTTACTTCATTGCTTCGAGCTAACAGCATTAAAACATGAGACATACAATGTGTGTGCCATTTTACGAAGTGAAGTGCCTCACCTCTCTGCTCTCTATAGTTGGGAAAAAGGTACAACACTTACTGGCCTGTTGAAAGCATGTTTAAAGGCATGATTCTGAGCACTCTGAAGAGGCAGGCTTGCAAGGTAAATAGTGGGGGTTTGCCCCTTTTACAACAGAGATAAGCACTGGCAAACTGAGTTTTGTGCTCCTGAAGGGTGTGAAACTAGCGAAACATTGTGCCACATACACTAAAGCTAGGTGAGAGATGAAAAAAAATTAATTGGAGCGCACAACATCATGAAGAGGTGGAAAACCCAGTTCTGATGGGATAAGCAAGTACTGTGTCATTCTAACACCAACAAATGACAAAAAACACCTTGCAAAGGTAGGCTGTCTGCAGCCAGGGACCTGAAGAGAAGCAGAAATTTGGAGAGAGATTAGCAAAATCCTGAATATCAGTTTTTATAGTAAATAGAGGTCAAATAAACAAATGTCCTTCTTTATCAACTAGTTTAGACTGGTCAGATGTCAGTAGAGATAGTGGCCTCTCTTGTGGTCTTCATTGCTCCTTGTGGTAAAAACCATTCTAGGTCACATAGCTGATAATTTGAGTGCACCTGTCAGCAAAGTGTGAGCATAAATAATCTACCAGTGGCCGACTTTTGCCAGTATTCTTAACACCTTTAATCCAGACTTCAGGTCTTGCAAAGGAGCAGTGATGATTATGTAGCAGATGATTCATCACCAGCTGGGCGAGGGAGGTGATTGTACTTCTCTGCTCTGCACTGCTGCATCCGCACCTTGAGTTCTGGGGGCAGTCTTGGGCATCACGATAAAAGAAGACATTAGGCTATTAGAGAGTGTCCAAAAGAGGGAAGCAGAGACGGGGAAGGGCCTTGAGGGGAAGCCGTGTGAGGGGCGGCTGAGGGCACTGGCTCTGCTCAGCCTGGAGGAGACTGAGGGCAGACCTCACTGCAGTCACAGCTTCCTCCTGAGGGGAGAGGAGCGGCAGGCACTGATCTCTGCTCGCTGGCAGCACCCCAGGGAGTGGCACAAAGCTGAGTCAGGGCACGTTTAGGTTGGGTATCAGGAGAAGCTTCTTCACCCAGAGGGTGGCTGGCACTGGAGCAGCTCCCCAGGGCAGCGGTCACAGCACCAGCCTGACAGGTTCAAGAAGCGTTTGGACAATGCTCTCAGGCGTGTGATGGGATTCTTGAGGCTGCCCTGTGCAGAGCCAGTTGGACTTTGATGATCCTTGTGGGTTCCTTCCAGCTCAGGATGATCTATGATTCTGTGATTCTACTTGTTTCCAGAAAATGCGAAGCAAAAATCCAGAGTTTTGTATTTTTTAGTCTTTAGTAGTTTGGCAATATAGTGCAGGCTCAAAATACAGTAATATATAATATATTCTGAAACAATGCTGCAACTGTATTTCAAATAAATATAATCTGCTTCTGATCTAGAGGGAAAAAAGCACATAAATAAAATAGCCCAGTACAATCCCACTTAAGTATGGCGAAGGTGACAGTGAAAAACAAGAATCTGTAAGTCTTTTGGACATGGTGGCTAATTAATATAAAGCATACGGTTATAATACAAAGTCAGGAGTGGATTGTGTATGAATACCCAGGTTAAAACAATCCTTTTTAACAGCCAGCTTTAAACAGCCAGCAATCTATACCTGCCTCTCCTTCTCACAGACACAAACAGGGCCCTATCAACCTGTGATTTCAGGACTGCAGAAATAAGAGGAAATATTGGGCATCCAGTACTAGAAAGAACTAGAAAGAACAGCATGTATTCTAGGTAAGGCAAGGGAGTATGAATCACTTGTGGAATTCTGTTCCTTAGTTTGGCAACCAAGTCAATTCTCAGGTCTTCCCAAGCTGAGACTTAATGACATAATAAAAAAATCTCATCCTCTGACTCATGATCTTAATGTGTTCCATTTGTAACTTGAACAAAATAAGCTGAGGGTGAAAAAAAAGTCATATCCTCATTTCAAGGAGGAACTGATAAACTGTTTGCAGTATGTAGGCATAACAAGTTCATGCATTGCTATTTTTACAACATAAGGTTGTGAGATTCAAATCAGGCTGCATCATCTAATAAGTTTCCTTTCAGTGAAGTGGAGAGACTCTAACAAAACAAACATGAATGAATTTTGAGACTTTGATGCTCATAACTTTCTCTCATTTGAATGTGATGGGGGAAATGGAAAAATGATGACTTTATTTGGTCTGGATTTTATTCACAGAGAAAAGAATTTAAACCCCCAAATATTATGGAAACTGACACACTTATAACAACTGTGCCCTGTTTCTACCACAACTGTATTTTACAGGGATTATCTGTGAACGGTAAGAAATCAGTGCATACATGTGATTGTATCACTTGACTTTCACTGGATTTGGAAAGCCAAATCAAAAAATGTCCAATCTAAACAAATTAAAGACAATTTGAGGATAGTACTTAGAATGTCAGTCAGAAGAAAAGAACAAGTCATTGAGAAATATAAATCGATCAAAATTTAAAAGTTTGTCATCTAGAAGGTACAACAGTTGCCAATGCAATCTGCATAAATGACTGGAGAAAAGTTAGTGCTCTAATAAGTAACATCAGTAGAACTGCTTTGATAGGGAATCAAAGAATGAGAGAAGTACCATCTGAGCAGGGTAACTGGTAGGCTCAAATGAGAAAAACCATAGGAAACCCTGCCATTTTTGGTGACTTCTCACTTAATGGATTGAGTGTACAGCAGGCACAGAAACAGCAAGCACATGTTGTGTGATTTGTGTATCAGAGCCTAGTTGATAATTTCTATATTAAAATTTGAGTTACTTTTTGTGTTCTAGATGTTGACAGTTTGTGTCTGAGAGGTGCTTTTAATCACTGTTTTCTCTGTAGTCTGTTGCCTAGCACTTATGCCTAATCTTACACTTTTGGAGATTGTTGGTTGAGCTCCTATAGTATTAAGCAATTACTAGCAATGTCTCAGAGCTGTACTAAGTTGTTTTAATTAACATCGTATATGTCAAATACATTTGTGACAGTCAATTTTTGTTGCCATCTGCCTAAAAGTAAATATTTTTGTATACAGCCTACCAACCCATCTTAAAATCCAATTAAAAAGGAATTATTAAGCATTTGAGCCTATCAGCCCTTTTAGATTTTCTACTTGTTTCTGTAACAGTAGCAGGAACAGAAAACTTGGGGTTTTTTTCCATAGAACTATAGTGGCATGTGTTGGACATGTCTGTTCTGAAATCACCTGGCTTTGGGGCGTTAAGAAGGACCTTTAACATTGTTATTTGTGTTTAATTTTACATAGCATTGAAATGTTACCTTGCCCTAAGCTGTGGAAGTCACTGCTATCCTATCCAGTAGCACTTTTTAGCACCCTGTCCTTGACTTCATAATCCTCAAATGCCAAGCTTGGAAATCTGCTTCTGGCAGAACAAGATCTCTTCATCTTTGGGGTCACGTTCCAGGCTTTTGTTCAGTCACAACTTTGGTTTGGATTTATCTTCAGTATGTCTACTTGAATATTCAAAAAATCATCAGCTAGTCTAATTTGTTTTTTTTAAAGTCATGTAAAAGACTGATTTGCTTTGACAGGTGGATCAGAAACAGAATTGTAGCTATTTTATCTGGACCTAATTAAACAACCTTCATTACTGGCAGGTATGTGTTCATGATGACGAGAAATTAGCTTGATTGGAATTAAAACTCAAAATATAAGGCTTTGAATTGACTTGTTTTTAAAAAATACATGGTTTAAAAATATATCTGTGAAGTACATTTTTAAATGTGGCAAGTGCGTGTCTAAATTTTAAATCATGCCCAATTCCACTTTGTATTTTATGTTAATGACACTTGTCACAGGTATTCATGAGGATATTGCCGACACATATAAAATGGCACCACACTAGTTCAGTATTACGAGACTTTAATAAAACATTAGGAACAGTCCTTTTTTCTTCTTGTGGGCACAGAAATTCTGCAGTATTTTGTGTGGTGTATTTGGGTGAATTTCAGTCACGCAATGAGGCCAGCATGCGACAGGTGCAGTGCTTATGCCCTTGGAAAGGGGTTTAGTGGATCTTAAAGAAGTGCATGTATGTTGGTCCTGTTTGCCTTCAAAGGGCCCAGTTACTTCCAACTGGTAAAATAAACTCTATGTTGAATTAAGGGGACATTTGTCTCACTGCCATTGCATTTCCAGCCTGTGGAATAGTTGTCACACCTCTTCAGTGTCACTGGCATGGCATGCTAGTGTCATTAAATCCTATGATAAGTTTTCTTTGTCCAGTTTGCCTTCTCCTGTGGTGAATCCAGGCATAACTTTTTAGTAAAGTCTTCCAGTAACCCTGACTGTTCATCCAGTCCAATATGCTGCCTGAGGGTTTCAACACCTACCTTAAAATAACCCAAGCGTACACATGCAGATGAAATACTGGGTTGCATATTGCACTGTTAAGGACTTCTATATCACAATTTTCTATGGCTGCTCTGATTATGGAGAGTTTAGTGCGAGGCATCTTGAAAGAGATTTTTCAGAGTAACTGAAGGAACTACTCTGAGGAACTACTAAGCAGCTGGTTTAACAGCCTTTGGTGTGGATATTACATAGCTGTAAAGAAGTGAGTATCACAGAGAAAAAGCCGACTAAATAAATACAGCTTTCTTTCAAGTAAAAATGATAGAGGAATAATATTACGTATTCCAAATGGAAAAATATATGTTTATCTCAGTTTCTGAACCTAAAATGCTGCAAGGTATTTTAAAAAGTCCAAATGATATTTCTGTGAGTCATTTTCTATTCTTCCTATAGATAACAGGTGTAAAAAATCCTATATTAGAAAGGCAGCTTCTTGGGACAGGATATCTAGTACAGTTCCATCTATTCTGGTTATTGTCAACACTGATATAAGAATAGAATATTCTGCCTTTCAGCATCAGATGGTGGCATCTGTAAGACAAGTAAGGACTGCATTTTGATAATTATACCCTTTAAACTGTGTCATATAGGGGATGCAGCACTCATGATAGTTACATGAACATGAAATATAATTTGTCCTTCTGAAGGACAAAAATACATAGATGCAAATCCTCAGGTTCTCTTTAGTTAAGGAGAGGCATAAAACATGACCACAGAATCTAATGCTAGTTTTATGAATCCATAGTGCAGTTCTGCTAAATAAAATCAGATCTATTTTATCAGTTTAGGATGTAACCATTACCAATTTAACAACTGGTGATGTGTTTGGACCTTGGAATTTCCACAATATGTCTAATTTAATGTCCCAGGATGGGAGTACATAATAATGGAACAGATTACGTTTTAAATCAGATGAAAACAACTAAAACATAGGAACTGCTTTCTCAGTCAATGGCTACACTGTCAGAATAGCCCTCAATGAGCTGAAATTTCTGCTCTCTTTTCTGCCTCTTTGCCAAGAAGAGCTTTTTACTTGTGTGAATGCACATATTAGTTAGTTTCAAAACTGTTGAGTAGGTTCTGTTAACACAATAATTTTTCTGTGTAGTTTCTTATGCTTGAAACTAAGACAAAAGATCTTTGTAGGGCTATCTGTAGCGCCGTGTAAAAACTGCAAACTATTTCTCCTCAGAGGGCTTTTGGACTGGGGAAGTCCAGCAACTGCCATCGGTAAAAATTATCTGTGGATAAAATATCACTTTGGAACATGTTTCTGTAAGGCACTATCAACAAATGCAAAATGAGACTTGGCAACAATGTCCTGATCTAAGCAAGAGCCTTGGGTTTTGTTTTTGTCTCTGTTGCTGGATGAGTCAGGGAGTTTGTGCAGCCTGTGTGTTCTGTCTGATACAAATGGGAGTGCTACCTGCTTGCTTTTGTAATGTGCTTTGAGATCTGTATGAGTGCACTAAGGATCATTTTCACACAGTGACAGTAAGAAGCAACAACACCTACTCTGCAATGCACAGTTTTTCCCATAGTTTATTGGAAAGGTAATGTGCCTGCACATCCTTGCTGAGCTGTGAAGAAAAGTATTTCACATAACATTTTACTAGGTTAACTTACACGCCTGGTCTTTGTGCAATCACAGATACCTGTTTACAAAACTCCTGTGTGTTAATTGTATTCTCTATCACACTGGTCAGTGCCTGTGAACCTTATTCAGTAATGGCTTGTGCACTAGTTAGAGGGGAGTTCATTTAGGAAGGGACGGGAAACAAACCAACAAAGAGTGTTCATATCATTACTTTCATCTCTCCGCTATTTCTTTTCCCATATGCATTTGGCTAACTGTACCAGGCTATGATCAATGTGCAGACCATGAAAACAGACAAAACCAGCTGAAAAAGCAGGTTTCCTCTTTAAGAAAAAGGAAAAACTTTCCAATTGATTTAGTGCTTCATAAATTAGCCTAGGGACACCTTTAAATTGTGTTCTTATTATGCATACAGGATTCTACTCACCTAATAATTTTGCTATTCAATTAAAAAAGGATGTTTTGAATAGCAACCAAACATGCCATAAAAATATACTATCCACATTCTGCAAAGAGTGAAAATGTAAATGAATGGATAGAAAATGTCCCCAGTATGATTTCTTTCTTGTTGACTTTCCAATTTAATTTTTCATGGGAAAAAAAGATGTACTGGGAAATAGAATGCATGATCTACAAGTAGGAGTTTAGGAAGTCATTATATACCCATTAGTTATGTGCATTTGTTAAATCTGTCTAGAAAAATTAAGGGAGCTAAAATTTTATGTATTTATTTCTATCTGGTGTACCTTGTATATCTTGTATGCCATTCAGCATTTAAGGTACGCAAATTAACTGATCGTATCAAAGAGCAGAAGCCTTGAACAGGGAAGGATATACCCACTGAAGAAACTCTCCTGAGATTCTATAGCTGTGGTCCCTGGGTGAACTTGGGATATTATCCATTTTTCATTTAATGATCAAAGTCTTTTATGACTATCTTTGAAAAACTATAGGAAGTCTAAACAACTTTCTCAGTATTTTTGTTCAAGCTCTAGGAAATCCTTCAGGCTGCCTGGAAAGAAGCACTGAATCTGTCTGTAGTTTCAGTGTTTGGCCCGTGCACAGTCCTAAGGGCCTTTACTATGGCTATAACACCAGATATTCATTCCCAAGGCACACGATGGTGAGAATATTTATTTACTTAGATATTATCTTAATCAAAGCAAAGCCACAAGAGCTCCTTAGACTGCATATCTTGGCCTGAGTCTATCCAGTAAGAGCCCTAGGGTTTTTAGTAAGTATCTAAAACCCTCTTACATTAACCAGTTCTCCCAGTTTAGATTTACAAATATTCATGGCAGATGTCAGGATTTGCATCCTAAATTTTTACTGGTCAAAAAAGTAGTACAAATAGATGGAACGAATAATAGATTTTGATTTTTATTCCTTTCCCATAGGAAAGGGAATTGGAGACTTCTGCCACTAATGCTCTTTGCTTTCAGTGTGTCTGCTTTTTATTATTGTAGAATCCAAATGAGCACAAGGAAATGGAAAGCAATGGACAAGTAAGCATTTGTTTGTCCCACCCCACTTTGTTCCCTCTGACATGGTGAAATATACACTCAGGAGGGCTAGAACTAAGTTTCTTTTAGAATAATGCTCCAAAGATCCTATGTAAGGATGCCTCAGTCTTACCTTGCTCATCTGTCTAAAGATTTGGTAAAAAGGGTTTTCTGAGCATAGATGTGAAAATCTCAGTTGGGAAATAAAGAATCAATGAGGTTCCAGAGACTGCAGCACAGGTTCTGTCACACACTGCCACTTCCAGGCCCCTGTCCCTGCAGGCTAGAAAGAATCAAATGAAAGTGGCCATGATAATGAGGCTGATGTCATAACAACAGGGAGCTATTGCCGAAGATGGAAACAGTCTCCAAATGTTACACATATTCCAGTGGGAATAAAGTGATTATATGCTTTCTGTGTGTGTTATCAGTAGCAGTAAGGATCTGGTTCAAAACCCAAAAGATTCCTCTGGAAATCAGCAAATACATCAATCTGAGCTTCCTCTAAAGAGGGGAAAGAACACAGCATTACTTAAAAGAACCCTTGAAAGAAAGAAGTTTTTCTTCTGACAGGTACTGCTTTAGCTTATGTGAATAGTAGATTGAAAAACTACCCTGTACTCCTAGAATTGCATTCTTTGGACTTCTGCACATTTTTTAAAGCTGCCACAGTAGAAGGAGACGATGGCAAATGATCAACAAATTATTGTGGATACCCTATTTCCTGCATACTCATGCTTTCCTTTTATGCATTTCTTGTGCAGTTCATCTATGATTGATTAAGGCAGGAAGTTTAGAAGTTTCAACCCTGGTTTGTAGGTTTTATGGCATCTAAAGGAAAGTGCTCCCTATCCTCTTCATTCCTAAAGTTTCCGTGCATCTCTGGGGTGCCACTGCCTTTGGCTGGGATGGCCAGTGTGGGTATGCAGCTGACAGCCTTGCTCTTGTTATGCAGAGAGTGTCTTGCTGTTGTTGCTGCTCCTTCTGTGCCTCCCTCCTGATGCTTCTTCTGCTTTGCTCTTATGTCTTGTGGCCCCAGTAAATGGCTGCTGTGTGGTATGATCAGAATGATACAGGGGGAACTTGGTGTGCAATAATGAATAATTAGGTTTCTTAGGGGTTGTTCTGGCTGCCAGCCTGAACACACCCTCCTCTTTCTTTGTCCCAAAGAATGTTTGGACAATTTAAAGAGAGTAGAGCGGCCTCAATGAGCCCTGCTGAGAAAGACTTGCCTCTGAGGATGTTATCATTTGAGGGCCCTGGGAGGAGGGAGACCTGAGTTCAGTCATTGCTGCAAATCACACAGGGGATTGGACAGCATGTCTGAAGTATTACAGCAATGTCTAGATTTCCTAGGCCGAGTGGCAGCAGCACAGAACCTCCAGCTTGCTGTGTGGGCTGGGCAGTGCTGTACAGACA
This sequence comes from Donacobius atricapilla, assembly GCA_013397315.1. Classification (NCBI taxonomy): domain Eukaryota; kingdom Metazoa; phylum Chordata; class Aves; order Passeriformes; family Mimidae; genus Donacobius; species Donacobius atricapilla. The sequence continues at coordinate 32,511 of WBMY01003225.1, read as the reverse complement.
GATACCTGGTGAACTCTTCTGAGGTGATGGACGGCTGTCTTATTTTTGAAGGCTGTTGCATCAAGGTGTGGATCAGTCATCAAACTGCTTCACATGGCCATGTTTAAGCAGTTTCCAGCCTTGCTACCGGTAGAAATTTGGGGGCTTTTGTGAAGGTATTGCAACAGAACAGTGATTTTCAAGAATCCCAGTGGTACTTAGAGAATGTATTTAAGCATCTAAATTGCTTTTATGCTCAGACTGTCATTCCAAGAAGGAAGTAAGAGCTTCCTGGTTTTACCTGATGTCTACCTGAAAGCTCTGTAATGCTCCTCAAGAGGTCTCATCACTAAGAGATGCAGAAGTGAAAGGAATACAATTTTCCTGCTTCTACCTCTTTTTGTAAGGTCTAAGCTGGCTGTGCGATGCAGACCAAAGGATTTCTCTGAATTAATTCCTCCCTCAAGTCCTATAGCTGTGACAAAGCAAGAAGGATTTTAGGATGGCATGCAAACCATTCTCTTTTGCACTGTGATGCTCAGTTACCAGAGGCACTGAAGACAGGATTCCAATAATGCAAATCCTCTCTGAAAATGAAGGACTCTGATGAAGGTACATCAGCTGTATGCATTAGGTTTACAGTGATATTTTTAGGATGTGGAATTAAAAAAAAAAAATTGGGAGTGTTTTCCAAAGATAATTGACTATTTAGCAATCAAGGAATAAGAATGTCTTCTGCCATCATAAAGACACATGACGTATTGCTGGCACCTGGCGTAACAGGAATCAGGGAATTCAGAATGCTGGTTGGAATCCTACATAAAATACTTCATATCTAGTGACATGACCTCCTGAAACAGCAGTCTGAGCTGCAAAGTGCCTTGTAGGTCTTATTTTTTTCTGCCAGGGCATCAGAATTAACTCTTCTAAAATTCAATAGAAGGCAGGAAATGAAAAAAAAAAAAAGGAAAAGGTATGAATTTCTGCAGTTGTAAGAATAAACTCCATCAGACAGCAGTGAATTTTACCTTTTTTGCATATGTAGAAAGCAATTTGGTCTTTTGATTGTACACAACACAAGGGAGAGTCTCTAGACAGAGATGATATGAGGTAAGTACATATGGTATGAACCCTGTGGTTGGAGCCTCAGGGGTGCCAGAGTAGCATTCAGACACTTGGAAGAGGCCAAACTTTTCCAGTAGAATATTTGATGTCATTCAGTCACTGACTAACACATAATGACTCCCAAGGCACAAAGAATATTAGCTGTTTGTTTCAGTTCATTGGACTAGTTCTGAGAGAACTTTTCATGTGACGGTTTGAAAGTAGACATGACTAAACTAAAAAATAATCTCTTCCCTTGCATTTGGTGCAGCTATAGCCCTAATTTCCTTCTCCTGTAATACAACCAATCCAAATAATTGTGCTGAATATTGAAGAAGTCTACCTCCGGAGCCACATGTAACTAATTTGCATCCCAAATACCTGACTAAGTCTTTGCAGGTAATTGGTAGTTTTGTAATCTGCCTATTCATTTCTTCATTTCTAGCTATCTCTAGTTAATAATCAATAGTATTTTTTTCTAATGAAGAAATGGCATTGGCATCCTGGCCTTTGTGCAGTGTTTAAATAACATTGATCGTTATCATTATCATATGTCCTTGATACACTGTATAAGGGCAAGAATATCAGTCTTACAGTACAGGGACACTTAATAAACTGGGATAAATAATTGTGATTGGTCAAAGAGGTATTCACGGTTTTCTGGGCAAAGATGTGTGGGAGAGAATTAATAAAATGTTGTATATTAGTTCTGTCTCCAAATCTAAATGGAAGGCAGTCTCTCTAAAGATATATGAAAGATGCATGAAGACACATGAAAGCTCTCTATATCATGGAGTCAAGCTGGAGACGGGTTATGTTTCTCCTCATTGTATTGAACATCTCCAAAGTAAAGATCTTTCTTACTCTGTAGTTGGATACTCCCACTGGTCATTTCTCCTTTCTGTGAGGAAGGTGAACCCTAACCAGTTTTAGTGAGGGAGGAAGTCTGTGGCTAGCACATCAAATATAGTAACACAGTTTTCTTTTTTTTTTTTTTCAATTTTACTCTTTTTGTTACTTTCCTCCCACTGTCAGTAGAGCTTCAAAATTTGTAGGTATTGCAGGAGCCCCCTTTTTCCTGAGAGAAAGCAAAATATTAATTGTGTCCTCTTGGACTCTTTAAGTAGAACTTGAGAACCATTTTTCATCAATGGCATACTACAGGCCAGAGCACAGTCTATATTTGGATCTCTTGACTAAGGTACAATGTCTAATTTAAAAAAAATAATGGTACTGTAGATCTTATTTTACTATTCTTCCATAATAATAAGATCTTTTTTTTGCTTCCAGAATTTATATTCTGCTATTAAATAAGGAAAATCTTTTGTACAGTAGGTGTAAAATTACATCCCTGTCAAACCATTATTTAAAAAGAAAAAAATCAGAGGTCCCATGCTAAGATTAAAAATCAGAAATGAATTACATTTAAAATGTCTACTGCAAGATGATGGTACCTGCCAACAAGTCTTCCACACCAACCTACAGAAACCTTGAGTTTGTTTGGTGTTGCGGGCTTCTGACATTTCTGTGTTTTGACTGTCAATTCAAAAGCAAGGGTTATGGAAATTGCATTAAAACGAGGGCTTCTCATTTTTTTTGGAAGAGGTTATGGGAATTCGTGCCTTAGCTCTGAAACATAAACACAGTCACCACGTACCATTTGCTTTGTATCTATAAATACACTCATGTTCATGGAGGCAGAGGGATTTATACAACATTTTTTTTCCTGTGGCTACAGAGACACGTTTATAGTTATTCCCAGCTGCATTCTATCAGCACAGGTTGTGTCCCCCAGGGTAAGCAGAGTGTGGGTCCAACGCGGCCCGTGCACAGCACGAGGCACTGTGCGTGAGGGGCAGACCATGGCAGCCTGGCCATGCCCAGGACATGCTGCTTTTGGAGATCCCTCAACCACGGTGTAACATTTTAAATCTATGTTCACTCATTTCTATGTGTACATAAAATACAGCTTGCTCTTTCAAAATATTAAAGTATTTTTCATTAAGCATGCACCAGAGCATATTGTGTGTGAGCTGAGTTAGGCTTATGGTAGCCTGCATACGTGCCTGCATACGTGTGTCTCCACATGCATGTGGTGTTCCCCTGCAGAAAAGAGTTACAGTAGCTCTCTGGTATGGTCCTTTGTTGTTTGTCATAAGAGGGACAGATTCCTAAATAACTGTCACTAGATTATTTTAAGACTCCCAAATATTCCATTTGTAGCTTAAATATTTTATGAAAGTTTGCACATGTGGAAAGTGTTTAAAGTATAAGACATTGGAGCCTTTCCTTCAGAAACCATTTTTGTTTTCAGAAGTGAATAAATAACAAGACTCTTAGCACTTTGTTCTGAGTCTTCTCAGTGCTATTTGTAAGTGGAGTTAGAGCAGCTATTATTATCTTTATAAATATTTGGCAGTGCGTGGCCTTGATATGCAATCGTGTCTGTTCAAAGAATGTCTAGCGAACAAAGAACTGGTCTCAGGGCATGAATGTTATCCTGAAGCAACTAAAGGATACAAGCCTTGTCACTTCTTGTCTCATTTTCATTAAGAAAATAATGTGGTTTAGCTTTAGGGGGGTGGTGATGAATCAACCATGTGACTAAAGGCAGGTGGCCATCTTAAAGCTCTTGTCCTTAGTAAAAATGAGAATTAAAAGGAGGGGATGGCAGAGTGAGGGAGTGGGGGAGGAGTTCAGCTCCATAAAATGTTCAGTCACTGGGCTGCCATGAAGTAAATATTTTTACAAATATATTATTTACTACAAGGGAAGGTTTTCCCAGAGAGGCAGATAAATGTGCTTGCTATGGGAGCTTTATGGCCACTACAGGCCCAACTGTCATTCCTTCGGTACTTCCTGTCAGTCCGACTAAACTCTGTCATCCTTCAACCCAGTTTAAATTAACAGGTAATTTGTAAATGTCACTTCAGGTTAGGCCGCTCATTTTGTTTCTACTCTACCAATGCAAAGTCTAGGACTAATTTTTCTTGTCTTCTTTTAATAGGATTTTCATTTATAAATAGAATTATGTTCTGAAAATAAATTACAGTAAGTGATGCACAGAACTGGTAGCAGCAGCACTTTCATAGAATTTCAAGCACCTACATCAGAAGAGATTAATAAAAACACTTCAAAGGCTAAATTCTATTTAAGCAGAAGACAGCTTTTGGTTAATATTTAATCTGAGTAACTGAGATCTTGGTTGAAAATATGATTTTTTAATATCTAAATTAATTTGCAAAACAAAACCATTAATTTTGCCTGAGAGCTTTCATAATGCAAAAGTTTCAGTAATTTATTTGAAAAAAAAAGTAATTCTTTAGTAAAAGTCCCTATTTTAATATGGAATTTATTTCTAATGCAATATATTATATTTGATCAGCAATACTGCTTTAAGTCTATACTTTCTTAATGATTGCTAATGTGCTGCATTGAATGAGAAAGAGAATGAGACTTTTCATGAGACTTTTTAGTTTGTAAAGAAGATTGCTTTTAGGTTCAGTATAAACAAATAGACACCACCCGTTTCTTAAAGGTAGTATACAACTGAAAGAAGTACAATTTCACTATAATATAGGCACGCATGATAGGAGCTGGTGTAATGGTTTTCATTCAATGGCTTTTGAAGTGTTGTAGTTACAGCACATGCTTTTCTTGTTCACCTCCTGGCAACGTCATACCCAAGTGAGCTGGGGGCTGTTTGCAGAGTGAGAATCCTGTGCCTTCCTTCTGCTTTCTCGTTGTAGAAGCCATTTCCTTTTACTCCCACTTCTCAAGGAAACCTTGCATCTTTCCAGCAGAAAGGGAGACTCAGTTCATGTGTCTAAGCGAATCTCAACACCTTCTGTTCCTTGTAGAAGTTGTCTAGGCTTGGCAGAGGCTTGACTGCCCCTCATAGCAAAAGGCATTGGCTGATCCCCTCTGTTGGCTTCAGTAGTAGCCAAACTCAGCTGTGGGGAGTGCAGCCCATATCCAGCCCCTTTCTTTCAGTAACCTCTCCCCATGTTCATGCTCTTCTGCTGTCATCCCATTCATGTCTATTCTGCACTCTCAGCCCTGTTACTGTATTTTTCCTCTCACCATTTACATTAAAACATTTATCTGGACTTTCGTGACTCTTTTCTTTCTTGTTGATGTTTGTGATTTCTTCTAGCAAGTCCCTTTTGATAGTGTCAACACCCAAAGTGTTCTGCAGTAGTTGCAACAGATCTTTTGAAGGAGGTGGCCAAGATACCTGGAAGACAAAGGGGTTCACTGCGCATGGTGAAGCAGTGGCAAGGATTCCTTTCAGTAACATAGTGAGCAGAAATTCAAGAACCATAGCAAAAACTTTTGGCACTGAGCCACCACTGATGAGTGATTACGTTGGCTGCTGTTCTGGTCATTAACATATAAGGGATATCAACATGGGAGATTGCAACATAGTGTGGCACAAGTAAACTAACACTCCCTTAAAGTGTTGGATCCTTTGAGTTGGCTGCAGTGCAACTGTGCCTTAAGCCTCCACTCAGACAACATCTGTATTATTTAAAATCTCATGTCTGGATCCTAGGTAAACCTGTAAGTCCATCGTAAATCTATTTAGACTGTTATTGTAAAGGTTACTTCAGGTGTTTTTAAAATTACATTTTTAGTGACATTAGCAGTATTACAGTCCAGTACAAAATACTGAAAAAGCAATTTTCATTGTGTATTACTACTGACCTATTATAAGAAACATAACTTTTCTATGTAAATATTAATTGTTTTGTTTCAACCTTAAAGATCTTTACTTACTGAATGTTAAATTAGCATCCATGCAAGAAGATCTAGGACTTGAAAAGAGAGCCATGATATATTAAACACTAACTGAAGTTCCTCCACCCTGATTCATGATAATTAGAAGGAATGCATGTCTTGTTGGAATGTCACTCTTTTTTTTTCTTGTGCTTTAGTGGATTTTAGCTGTAAAAGCAGCATCAGTCCAATTTTCCACATAAGTTACCTTAACATGTTTTCACATACTGATCAGCTCAGACTTGTTACTTTTCCCCACTGTGTAACATCCAAAACATTTTGTGGTGAAGCAGAAGTAAGCTTGGATCTTCTCTGTATGGCTAAAGTGAATCAATAGAAAGGAGAATGATGAAACTTAGGAAACTGACCTTTATGTGAACCAACTGCTGGTGTTCATGAAATTTGAACTAAGAATCAGTTTTAGCAAGACTGTGAAAGAGCTAATATTCTGAAATGCTGACAAAAAGGAATCCACTGTGAAATGAATGCCTGTCTGCCTGTCTGACTATCAAAATTAAAGCAGAGAAGTAGAAATTTATTGCCACCTGTCCCAGAGACAAATATGTGAGATAGATGTGCACTGTTTTCTCCAGGATGACATCTGGAGGAGTGTGGTGGGTTGACCTTGGCTAGATGCCAGATGCCCTCCAAGCCACTCTATCACTCCCCTCCTCAGTAGGACAGGGTGGAGGAAAATAAGAAAGGAGAAAATAAGATGGAAAAAACCCCTCCCATGCCAACATAAAGGTAGTTTAATAAAGCAAGAGAAAGGCCATGTGCAGAAGCAGAGGAAAACAAAAGATTTATTCTCTACTTTCAATCAGCAGGTGATGTCCAGGCACTTCCCAGGAAGCAGGGCTTCAGTACACAGTGTTTGCTCCAGAAGTAAAATATCATAACGGGTGCCACCCCAGTTTTTCTCTCTTAGCTTCCATCACTTTTATTGCTGAGCAGACTTCCTATGATACAGAAAATCCCTTTGGTCAGCTGTCCTGCCTGTATCTGCTCCCGAGATCTTGCCCACCTCCTGCCTGCTGGTGAGGTGGGAATGTTGCAGAGGCAGCTCTGATGCTGTGCCAGGACTGCTCAGCAGTAGGCAGAACACTGGTGTGTTATCAACACCTTTCTAGCTACCCGTGCAAAGCTCAGCACCGGGAGGGCTGCTATGGGGAAAAAAACTGTCTCTTTCTCAGCCAGACCTAATACAAGGAGCACTTACTGACTATCAAAGTTACTGCAAAAAGAATTGCTCTGTCAGTTGCCCTAATTCCACTTCAATACATGGAGATTCTTACAGTAATTAACTGAACAGAACTTCGGGTGATTATTTGAGATGTTTGTGGTCAGTGTACATCAAAAATTCACAGAAATAAAGTAAGATAAATGTTTCTCTTTTAATCAGAATATTTTTTTCCCATTTTTGTCTCACTTCTACTTGACTTGAGAGGGTCAAATATGTATGCACTTAACATTCATTGCAGGGAGAAAGCTTTATGGAGGCCTGTTTGTGAGGACATTCCAACAGCCATTGGATGTCATGTGCAGTATTTCTAATTGTACACAAATATTGAATCTTTGTTAGCTGCAATCCTCCAATTTAAAGACATGAGATTAAGCAAAAATTTTAAACATTATCCTTGTAATTTAACTCATTTAATATATTACATTTTTTGTGTCTGAATTTTTCTTTCTGTGAAAAAAATTATAGATGGATATGTCTCTTAATGAAGATTTGACTGTTCCCAACAATCACATCATGCGACCTTGGCAGTTGCTTTTCACATGTGGTTCCCTTTTGCAAAATCAGATCTCAGTTTATGAGTTGCAATTTGTTGGCTGGCCCCTAACTAAGAGCCAGAGTTGAAGGTGGTGTTTTTACCTGGAAAGGAATGACATCTACTACCACAGCATCCATCTAGCTGTATCTTGGGGCATATAGAGGGCCACACCACATACTAATCTCTATGCAAATCAATGGTTGTGATATCTGAATTTGGGTTTTTTTAAGCACAGCATAGAACAATGTGTTGTAGTGACTGTTTTCTATATATAAATAAACCTTCTATATGATATATCAATCCTTTAAATATAAATTACTTTTAATTTCATCTCATGCTTCAGAGTACTTACCCCGTTTTCCAACACTGATTTTTAGCACGTTAGTTTCTGGGATCCCAAGAGAATCCTTCTGGGCTGTTTTAAATCATGCTTGAAGGAAGCAGTTATTCCACACTAAGTAAAACATAGGCTGAGATTCTCTCAAGTTTGCTCTCTAGTCTCAGGGAGATTTGAGGCGTTATGTTTAGCAAATAGCAAACAGTTGAGACAGATGAGGGCAATCTTCCTCAAAGCTGTTGCGTTAGACTGAGACAAGGCTGCATCCATGTACAAATGAAAAGTTTATCTTTGCAAGCAGCAGTGCTATAGTTTGACTATTTTTCAATTAAAAGTTGGATTCCATAGTGCGCTGAATCTGTCACAGTGAAAAATGTAGGCTGATTGTTAATGATACTGCTCTATAATTATTGCTATTATACAGTCCAGATACTTCATGAGGGCATGATCCCCTGATTCTATTTGGTTTTGTACAGACCGCAAAAGAAGCAATTCCTGAGCTGTAAGGTTGGTAAGCTAAGTATAAGACTCATGCAAGTAGATGCAAGAAGCTTTTCTGTTGTGGCATTTGGCATTGCTGAAACTAATCTGTCACAGTGAGAGCTGCCCCCTTTTAGCCTTAACATTGCATGCTCATTCTCATGTTTTGACATGTCAGGTGTTGAATGACTAAGAGTGAGCTTTTTTATTAAAGAAGATTGTTTTCAATGTTAAAAAAAGCTCTTTTAAAATATTTTCTTAAATTTATAGAGGGTTTAATAAAAAATTTCAACACATGATTATTAAAATATATTGCCTTCTTTAAAACAGAAAAATTAAAAAATCCTCCACAATATACTTTTAATGTAATTTTAGAGTGAAATAATTACTTGGAGGTGCCTGTGGTATGAAATTCAGAACCTTTTTCCCAGGGATATATAATCATGGATTGAAGAGAACAAGAAATTGGTGTAGACAGGTGCTCTCCCACAGCATCACCCCCCCTTAGTGGACTGATGATAAGTGAATACTTGTAGCTGGAGACAAAACTCAAGTTTCAATGTTTCTTCTCTGGCCAGATGGCTCATTAGGTTGTAAAACATATATCTTTGTCTGGCCATCTATCTATTTGCCAGAAACACATATTTGGCACTCTTACTGCCTTAACCACAACCTAGACAGCAAAGACCCATTAGAAGATCCATTTTAGATGCTAGTTGAAATATTTAGAATGAAAAATTCCATTTTATTTTAGAATTTTGCTGGGGTTTTTTTCTGCTGTTCAAGAGAATAAAATGAGGGAAACACAGTGCTTTGTCTGTATTCACTACTCTAAGTTCTTGTGCTCCTGAGAATCACTGGAGCTCCCATGCAAGAGCAAGGACTTGCCATTTGGCAGCAGTGATAAGCATGTCAGGGCATGGCTTTTGCTGTTGTCAGGGAGGAAGTGTGAAAGTTTGGCTAACTAATCAGCTGCTATTAAAAATTCAGACAGTTTTTGCTTGTTTGCTCCAGTGAGAGTTTCTAGAGTTTGGCAGCTGAATTTGTCCATTTTGTGGATTTTTAAATTTCTTTTTTCTCTGGCAAGATTTACTCTCTTGCTTCTGGATTGCATCATGGAGTGTGGGGGCTGCACCCCTAGAGTGCACCAATATTCCTTTTTCTTTCCTTCCCCAGAGCTGCTGAAGCAGAGCAGACTTTTCCTCTAGTGGTGCTGCCAGCACCAAAATGTCCTGGAACACTTAGGCACTTAAAAACCAAAACTTAGAGTGATAATTAACCTTCTGGTTATCTCAGTGACCACCTTCTATATCCTGAGACCTCACTTCATTTCAATATGAAGAGGGTAGGAAATGTAATTTGCAAAATTGTGTATGGGAACTGGTAGGAAAAGGCTGGAATGATGAGGCTGAGGTGGAGAACAGTAAATACAAGGAAGATTCCCAAGAGACAAGGACAGAAAATGCAAATCAGTAAAGAAGGCTGGCAACTGATAGTTGTCCTGGAGAACTGGATCCTAATCTTATGTGTGTTTAGATGGAGAAGTCTTTTATAAAAAAATCAGATTAACTGAAGCCTACAGTAAAAGTGAAACTCCCATGTTTCTCTTTGGCTGGAGAAGCCTGGAGGCAGAGAAGGCCCGGAGGAAGAGCAGAGGTGAGATGGCTCCGCTGTGGGCTGTTTCCAGCCTGAGACACACTAGGTTTTGCACGTGGTAGTTCTTCTGTGTTTGAATGGCATTTCTGCTAACAGGGACTTGTGTCCTCCAAGGACAACAGATCCTCCAAAGTGGAGGACCATTCCTGAGCCTGTGCAGAGAAGCCTAGGCCTGCTGCTTGTCTGTGTGGGCAGGAAGGGAAGGGGAGAAAACGGCGGCTGTCTCCTGCAGCAGGAGCTGCCAGCCCTGGCGTGCCCGTACGAAAGAAAGGCTCTCCCGGCAGCGTGCCAGGTGCCGGGGCTGTGCGGCGCCCCCGGGGCCGGAGCGCGGGGCCCGGCGGGGCTCGGGGAGGGGCGGCTCAGCACGGGCCGGGCGGTCCGGAGCTCAGCCCTGCCCGCAGAACCGCGCACCTCAGAGCCGGGGCCGGAGCGCGGGGCTCGGGGAGGGGCGGCTCAGCACGGGCCGGGCGGTCCGGAGCTCAGCCCTGCCCGCAGAACCGCGCACCTCAGAGCCGGGGCCGGAGCCAGAGCAGCCTGCCGGCCTCAGCGCGGCTCCTGCAGGGAAGGAGTGCCAAGCTGGGGGTTTGTAAATTAGTCATTCCCTGCTTGTCTGCATGGGCATATCTTCTATCTTTAATGAAAATATGAGTTGTTAAACTGCTGCTTTGCAAGTGGGAGAATTAGGTTTCTTGTTTTAGCCCCAGAAAACTTAGTGTAATTACCTCTCGGTTAGTTTTGATGGCTTGAGTTTTTGTTGTAATTCCCATTAATTTAAACCCAACCCTTGCTGCTGCCAATGGCAACAGGATTACACTGGTGTCAGCTGACCCAGAAGAAGTGTGTTTTCATTACCCCACAGAGGTATGCTCTGATTTAGTGAAGTGCTTCATAACCACAATAGGTCAATAGGAAGTACACTTGAACAAATACAGTGTTGCATGATGCTGAATAGTAAGGAGAAACAGTGTTAGGCATCTCAGAAGAACCCAGGATGAACAGATATTTTTAACCTTATTAGCTCTGTGCCTCAGCTTCCCACTTGTAGAATGGTTTAGAATTAAATGAACGTAAGGATTGTTCTGAAAATAAATTCATTAATGTTTGAGAATTATTCAGATACTATGCCATGGAGTGCAATAGACTATCCCACAAGTAAATGAAAATTCTCTGTTCTGTAAAATACATTTTGAAGTGAGTATGAACTGAGGAAGATGGAGGATCACTCTCTGACAGTCAGAATAACAAAAATACTGAAGATCTGCCCTGTTCCTTTGTTGAGCACCATCTACCTCGGTTGTGGACTGAAGTGATTATTTCCTGGGGGAAAAATTAGTAATGTAATCACATAATTTAAATCCATATTGCAAATCCTGAATTTAAGGGAATGAATTAAGACTATATGAGTGTTAAGTCCTACCTCAGTTGCTGTCGTGAGCCACCTTTTTCCCCAAATTCTTTAACTTTGCAACAGCACTGCATCTTTAAGCTAATGGGGTTTTTTTATATAACAATATAAATTTATCTGTCTATCTATCTATTTGTATATTCATCAAAGTCAAGTAACCAATTGATTTAATTCCATGAGGAGTCCTTACAGCACATCTGGGTATTGAAATAGCTTAAAGAAATCTGAAGCAGCCTATGAAAAAAAAAAAAAAAGATAAAAATTAAAAGTAAAATCAGTTAAATTTGATAGTTGGAGGTAATTTTCTGTATCACACCTGGGAATTCAGAGGTGGAACAGACATTACTGCTAGTAGTAGATGTCTGGCCTAAACCTCTACATTGCACTGTATATCTTTACAAATCTAAATATATGAAGTGCACTAGAGTACTTCTCAAAGTCTTCTGGTACAAAAGTGACTTTTTATCCTATGTTGTTGTGGAAAGTCTGGGCTTTATTGGCTGTGCACCCAACATCCATCAGGGAGGAATAAACACCATAAAATGATTGTAATTTTTTTCCAAACTGCTCTTAGTTTGCAACAGGACATTACATATTCTCTTTGCACTATGAAATGCTTCTACAGACACAAGCTTTGAGGCCACATGGTTGAATCCAAGAATCATCCTCCATCCCTGGAGCAGAGACATCCCCACGAACCTCCATCCTTTGCCTGGTAGCAGCTGTGGGGTGGAATGGGTAAAAGTACTTTTTAGGTAGCGGCACAGATGGTGTTTCCTAACCAAACCTTGCATTCTCTCCAGGGTAAATGGGGGGGGAAGGTGACCACCACATCATGGCCACTTTTATGCCAGAGTAGTCAAAGTGGCTTCCCTTGGGGTGTCGACCTGAATAACCTACTCTTAAAGACAAACAGATTAATAAAGCAAGGGCATGAGCCCTTAGTAGGCAAATTATCTATCCATCTGACCCAGGTAGTTTCACATAAAGAGAGATGAGAGGCACCATTAGACAGGACAGCCAATATTTCATTTCTATCCTGGTATTCCTGAGTGGGTTTTAAAGGAAATTAGAGACAAAAGTATTGGACTATATTTCTCTGGTTTAGTTATGTTAAGGCACTGCAATGCAGTTATATTTTGGATTTTGTATGTGACTTTGCTGATTTGTGCTGTTTTATTGTTATTAAAAGTATTTTAGTTATGTTGATAATTAAGTCAGATTAGGCTGTGAAGACTTCCTGACACATAATAAACCCTTTTACCATTTTTGATATTAGAACAGAAAATTAAAGAGATTCTATTTCTGAAATAGTGAAAGAGAGTCTTATCTTTCCAAAGTCTATGTTGATTCAAAACAGCTCATGGAAGTAATGCAAGTAGAGCACAGCACAACTGAGGAAATGCTGGAAATGGAACATGATATTCATTGGCTTATGTTCCTCAGCAGCACCTGTGGAGTGGCCATAAATGTGCTCGGGAGGAAGGCAAAGCTTGAACTCACTCAACTGCCCCTGTGTCTTTCTCAGTAGGATTTAGCTAATCAATACATATGTAGATGAAAGAATTTTGGCAACTTCACCAAAACCATGATCTGCTTGATTTCACCGATCATTTGAAGTAAGCAGACTTCAACATCATTTATGTTGAGAGCTGTTTGTGCAGCAGCTACTTGTGAAAAATGTGCCATTTGCTTAGAAAACCACCACAGTTCAAGACTAAAAATACCATACAGTATTAGTTGATTTGTTCAGGGAGCTTTTCTTTCAAAATTGTTGCTAGTTCATGCTCAGAAGATATATGCTAACTGGTCTGGTCTCCTGAAACACAAATATCTAGCTGGGAAGAAAAAACTTGTATCAGCTGGGCAGATATAATTAAAGTTTCAGGCTTACTTCATACCCAGGTGGAGACTTTGAGGGACTTAAGGGAATTTAGTGCTAATCCAAACCTAGTATCTCCCAACTGACGACATGATGGGCAGCATGGAACTGTAATTGGAAGGGCATTGGAGGGGGACCTGGAGAGATTATAGAGGAGCGAGAAGAGAGGATTAGACAAGCACAGGAATAAGTACAGCAACTTCAGAAAATTACCTAATGCAATGCAGTCCTTGTGTCTTTGTGATATTCAGAATCCTAGGCTTGTCAGAGAATACAATACCGCACACCTTTCAGTTCTGTTGTAGAAATCTGCATCTGAGAATGCCAACTGTCAGAGCCTTTACAAGCTAAAGGAAGCCGCTTAGGAAGGTGTAGGCAGTTCAGCTGACAGTGCCTCCTGTTAATCCTACCATGTATTAGAATCATTTATCCTTATCTCGAGATCTGTCAAAACAGGCCAAGTGATCAAACTTCAGGATGCTCATCTGTGCATCATGTGGCACATGGCCTCAAAGACATGGGGCTCTGTGATCTGCCAGCATCCACAGATCTTGCTTAATGTTCACACAGATTCTTTGAAAGGATTTTTTGGGAAGGTTCCCTTTAATTGAAATGGTATCTTCCCCTGTCTTAGAATTCCTCTCTACCACGTCATATAATCATATATTCCAACAAGTGCTGAGGAGCTACTGCTAGGGATTAAGTCAAACCTTCCAAGCATGTGAATCCTCCCTTTATGACTTTGCCTCCATCTCATTTTCCTTATGTTGCTTTCACATTATCTTCATCTCTTCCAATACTGCTTTACTTTTCTTTACTTTTATTGGTGCTTTTCTCCTTGATCCTGTCCCCTCAAATCATTTATTTCCTGTCTTTGATTTGGAATGGATCTATATGGTTTTCTCTTACTGCCACTCTTCTTGCCTCTACCCGATGATTAACAGTCTCTTCTAGGCGCACAGCGAGTACAATTTGGCATGCAGCAGAGCACTAGTCTCAAGGAGCAGACACTGCCCAGAGGAACAGCATGGGACATGCAATGAAACCAGATGAAATCCAATATGACCACCTGAGATCCAAGTCAGAAAAGGCAGATTTTTAAATTAAATATTGCATTGCAAGGTGAGGGAAAGAAGCTAATGAAGTCTGTTCCCTTGGAATAAAGGGTATAACATATTTTTTCTTATTTTGCTATTACTATAATTTTTTAAAGTAGTTGCAGATGAAAGATGGTGTTGCTCTAGTTGATCCAAGAAGACAGATAGAAACTTAGGATTGTCTCTTAGCTCCAATTAGGGAAGAAATTGAGATGAGTAATTCTGTGAAGTAATCTTTTTTTGTTGATAAAATCCTATTCTGCTTCTATATAGGAAACATCAGCCAGCCAGAAACAGTTCCTCCGTTCTTATCACCAAACTCCATGTGGCAGCATTGCCAGGACAGCCTCTAGACTTCTTTGACCTTACACAAACTTGTAAGGCTTGCTTTCTGCTCATTGCTTACATGCCTCCATCATGCTTTCAAGGAAGATTCAGCAAAAGCAGTCTTTTAGATCAATTTATTTTCTGAAGTCGTCTTTTTTTGTTTGGTTGGTTGGTTTGGTTTGGATTTTTTCTTGTTGCTTATTTTTTTTCTTTCTTCTCTTACAGCCATGCTCTGAATCTTTCAGATGACTTAGGTAAGCATAAAAAGACTAACAATGTTCTACTTGTTTTGCCTTTAAGTGCTGCCTACATTTTATGGATATGTCTCTGTCTCAGCTACACCTTCAATACACTGATTTTTTAAAATCTTTTGCAGTGATAGAACCCAAATTTTATCAGGAAAGATGCAGTTTCCACCCCAATCCTGTTGAGTAGTCCTGTGTTTAGGAAAGATTCCTAGGCCTGGAGTGATGGGTTTTTTTCATCAGTGTTGTCACATTGTACTATGGGGAATGACGTAATAGCTTGGCTAATTAAATTCTAGTAATATGCACTTACATGGCTGATCAGTACTAAAGCTATTCATTTTATAACATTTTAATCTTTAAAATGCTAGAAAAGCTATTTGAAATGAGTGGCTTACTGTAAATGAATGGACAGAGACCACAGTCAATAAGTAAAGTGCTCATTCACCAAAGTGCTCTAGCAAGGTTATATTTTGTTAAGGATTTTGAAGCTGGACATAGTGTTGAATTGAAGCCCATCATCTGTTTCTGTCATTTATTTAGATTTGCTAAATGACCTGAAAAGAGATTCAAATGCCAGCAAAAGGGGTTGGGCAGAAGGACTACCAGGCTAGTTCTCAGCTCTCCTATTGATGTGTTTTGGATGCCACTGAAGGCAAAATGCATCACATTATGGGACCTGCACCTTACATCAAAACCTTGCCTTAGTTTTCTGGTGCTTTGAATGTGAACTGATACAGTGTATGACATGGGCCTTGTGTTGCCCCATATGAAGATGGAATGTAACCCAAGTACGCACTTAGATTATGCTGGTAGTGCTTGGAAGAGCAACAGTTTGGCTTGAACTCTTTGTCCACAAGTTTCCTGCAAAGGAAACAAGCATAGTGACACTTCAGAGAGGAATACACAAGATAAGACATGAGTCAGCCCACAGCATGTAACTTTTCAGGTAATGTTTATTAAATATTATCTGTGTTTCAAAGCAGGGCACTGGAACAACATAGAAATTACTTCAAAGCTTCAGTGATAATTTTTGTGTTATATTTTAACAATGTGTTTTATCACTATAGCTCGCTGTAGATTTGCTTCAAATATTAAACAGATTCTGGCTATAGTAGTTAGCTGAATTGTTTGTGGGATCAAAATCAAACTAAACGTTCAGAAAAATTTCAGCAAGAGATTCCAGTTAATGAAAGCACCATTTGTGATGTGCTAAAACATGTATACACATAGGTATTGCCCCATTTATCAGACATGAGAGCTAATTACCTCATCCACTGCTATATTTCTTCCATCCTCTGCATTTCAATTCCCAATATTAACACATAGGTGGTCAAGCTGACCATTGAATAGCCTACATGAGCATGAATGCATTAAATAATTTAATGTTAGAAGAGTTTATTAAACTGCCACATTCTAATCAGCATGCGTACCTGCCTTCATTAATCTTGCACTGGTCCATGGTGTGTCTCCACAGCCGACATAGAGTGTGCTAATGTTAATAGGAGCTCTTAACAAACAGGATCAGTTAATCAAGGAAAATTTACTATTAGCCACATGACCATGCATACTGAAATCTAATTACAATCATGTTTAACCTCTTCATTACTGTATTCATCCAAATATTTTTTGTTATCGCTTGTGATACAAAACTGAGGCATGATTATACTTATTTGAACAGGAAATACTTACATCAACACACATTTATTAAGATGGGAGATTTTCTTTTTGCCATGTTTTCAGTGTATAATGTTACATGGATTATATTTATTGCCAAAAGTAAGAAACCTAGTACCTCTTTTTCTCACCCAAAACCTGGCTACAGAAATAATTGCTAGAACAGAATGTTGAAAAATAATCTTCACTATTCTGGATTAATTCAGGTAGAATTTAGCACTTGGTAAATTGTCAGTTAGCCCTGGATGTGGTTGATATAATTGAGAATATACAGGGGATTTAGCAGCCAATATGTTTTAATTTCTTAAGTAGCGCCCTTCTTTCTGATATCAATTGAACTATATTATTTTATACTTGGCTATTTCCATTAGATCCTAGACTGTGATAAGCAATTGTGCTCCATCAGAGGCCATGATTCTTTGAGTTAGTTCACAGAATGTGAAAGGGACCTCTAGTGACTTAATTCTTGATATAAAAATGGTAAATGGAGATAATTCTGGTTTAGAGTTATATATTCATATTCATATTTATATTTGGTTTTATTTTTATTTTATTTTATTATTTTTTAAATGTTCTTTTTCTGTATGCAGAGTAGACAGTAATAGTTCAGGACAGAGAAGGTCAAGTGTGATTCTTTAATTAGGAATTTGCACAATATTTTGGGTGGAAAAGTAACATATTTTAAACAACAGTAGAAGTTAGAATTCTAAATTGTATGGAACTGATGAGAGGGTTGTTTGCATGGGGAGTGTATTGGCTGAGAAACACCATATCGCTGCACCTCTGGTGCATGGTAGGAAGCTGGAATTGGATCCTAGCCTTGCTGACTTCTGGGTATGGATGAGCACCAGCCTTGGGGACACTACTGAGCCCTGCATCAATCTCTATCACCATATGGTCTTTGCCATCACACCTCTGTCTTCTGTTCTTCCTCACCCCTTCTCCGTTCTTCCTCCTTCTCCTCCACTCTGCTGTTTAACTCAGTAATTTCTTCAAAGGAGATGAAGTCCTGGAATGGTTTCGTCTGTGGGAAATCAGTTTGTTAGCAATCTGCTTTTTGGTGTACACTGCTCCATACCAGTGGTAAATATAGGGGTTTTGGTGAGCTAGGTAAGTCAGCCCAAGAGAGGGGCTCCCTTCCTAGAGCTGAGTCTAGGAAGGGAGAAGAACATGCTAAGGCAGATTTTTTCTCCCCCTCCTACTGTTCTAACACTCCGTTTTTTCTCTACTTATTGTCTTTGTTACATATGCATTTTCTTCCTTTCAGTCCTATTGTTGCATCTTTTGTCCTCTTGCTTTCAGTTTCTTTTTGTATTTCTGTTTCTGTGTTATATTTCTCTTGGACTATTCTTCTTACCTTACTAGCACCCTTAATGCAAGGTATGCTAAAGCACTCCTTTGAGGGTGCATGCGTGTTTGGGGTGTTTTGCACCTGTTCTCTAGAAGACTTCTCTATTGCAAATAGGCTCTTTTTTCTCTCTTCTCTTTTCTCTTTTCTTTTTTCTTTTCTTTTCTTTTCTTTTTTCTTTTCTTTTCTTTTCTTTTCTTTTTTCTTTTCTTTTCTTTTCTTTTCTTTTTTTTTCTTTTCTTTTCTTTTCTTTTCTTTTCTTTTCTTTTCTTTTCTTTTCTTTTCTTTTCTTTTCTTTTCTTTTCTTTTCTTTTCTTTTCTTTTCTTTTGCAATTATAAGCTAACATTGCTTAATGTTCTTGACAGATGGCCATCACCACCATCATGCCATTCATAAAGCTGGGACAATCAATTAGCAGTTAAGAACAAGGACTGTGTCTCCCTATCCTGTCCTGTCCTGTCCTATCATCTTGTAGTATCATTCTCTGTACTGCTATTTCAGCTTCATTCTTGATATAAACTGAGGAACTTAATGAATTTAATTTTTATGGGTGCCAAAGAGCAGATGAGGCTCCATGCTTGCTCTGGCACAAAAGCTTCTCTCTGCTAAACCATGCCCTTTTCCAGGTATGCATTGCATTTGGAATTAAGGTGTGGCTGTCACCCAGTTGGCTGCCATTTGCTGCAATCAGGTACTCTGAAGGCATCATTCACAGTAGTTGCTGAATTTTGGGGAAAGTGCTGCATTTTCACTTGCAGAGAAACTGTAGGATGAAGAGAATTTGACTATCGCTAATGGCACGTAGTGATGCGAGACAGAAGGCAACGTAGCTGATACAGTTACCCCACTGTTTCCTTCAGCATAGCCAGTATTCTGAAAAATAACATTTAGGGACTGTATTAGTATCTGGTGTACTGAACTAATACAATAGCACTGTCAGAACTAAACAGCAGAATAAATAACACAACAGAATGAGAACAAGATCTCATTCTTCATTAGTAGAATATCGTTCCTCTGCACTGCTTTCCTTTTGTACTTCTTCTGCCTTCGATTGCAATTGCTGTAAAAATCTGTCCACAAAGGAGAATGCTGATAACTTGCTAAATGTACAAATCCAGCATGATAGAAGAATTTAATGCAATAGTATATGACTCAGATATAATGTAGTTTGGAAATGTCATATGATAATCCTACATAAAACCCTATTCATCAAAAGGCTTCTGCTGTCAGGTCATGATGATGCTTTGATTATTTTAAACATTATTTACACTAGATAGAGTTAGAAGGCATATTCTATGCATGATTCAAGATGAAAAGTAATCCTCTAAAAGAGAGGGTGTATTCTTTGTACAGATATTAATTTTGATCATAGGAAAGGGGGGAGAAGTACTAATAAAATTGGTCAGGACATAACAGTATTTTGAAATTACTCTTAAAAAGCGAATAGATGTATAACGTGAAAGTATTTTTAAAAATTTAACATCACATTAAAGTATCTGCCTGAGTTCTGTGACTGGGAAATTGTAAGCTAAAGGAGATATGACATTTGCTGTAATGAAATAAGGGTGGCTAGAAAAAATGTCTGAAAAGGCTCTAGACTGAAGAAAAGAAGGGCAATTCAGCAAGATTTGTAGCATCATACATCGTGACGGTACTGAGCTTATAGCAGCTGTTTAACATAGGAAATGTGAGTTTATCAGTACAACTGAAGAAACAAAACCAAAAGAGGGTAGAGATGACCCTGAGTTGTGGTACTGTGTGTGCTGACCACTGCTGGAAGGGACAGGTTGTCTATAGCAAGCAGTGTAGGGAGAGNGCCTTGGTGTGCTCTGCATTGCATTTTGAATAACAAGTTTTTCTTCTAACACCTCCCTGGAAGGAACAGGTAATGTGCTGTCCTATAGATTCACTATGCATTTGTTTGGATTCAGCCAGGCTCTGTGGATTGTTGGTTTCCACAGGAAAACTAAAATAGCTGATGTAATTTCCCCTTACTTTTAAAACATCTCTTGAGATTTAGTGTTTCCCTCTATCCCTGACTTAACAAGCAGAATTCTACCTACCTAGGCTGATAAATATTGATGTTGTATTGATGATGCTGAAATTGTATTTTGCCATAAGGATTTTAAGTAAATGTTCTTAATGTAAAACTTCAATTTATAATCTATATATCAGGAGAAAGTGATTAATTAAAATCATAAGCTTTTTCTTAATTATGTATAGGAGTTCCAACAGTCTACTGCCATATTTTACTGAACTATAACACTAAAAAGCGTTTTCCACTTAATATTGATGTGTTTTTATTATCATGTTTGCTGAATTCCCTCCACACATCAAATAGGAGGGAAAATAAAATGGGGCATAAACATTTTTAGAAAATTAATGCTATAGGGAATTTGCTGAAGGAG
Source organism: Donacobius atricapilla (assembly GCA_013397315.1). Taxonomy (NCBI): domain Eukaryota; kingdom Metazoa; phylum Chordata; class Aves; order Passeriformes; family Mimidae; genus Donacobius; species Donacobius atricapilla. The sequence continues at coordinate 12,008 of WBMY01003225.1, read as the reverse complement.
CTGGAAGGCCAGATTAAAACATTTTCCAGACCTGCTGAGAGCTTATCTTAAAACATGACCAAGATAATTGTTTTATTTTCCTCTCCTGAAACATCTGGAATAAGTTCCTAAAGAGATAAGAAGGGTATGCACGAAGTGCAACTGTAGCATAGTGTTACACTCCACATAGCTTTTCATTTAATGTGTTTCAACTACCACCTGGCCAAACAGAGATGAAAATATAGAGAAACATGTTCAAGCTCGAAGAATTGTTCAATCTTTTGCTATTCCCTACCACTCCTCACAGGATTTGTCTCCTGCTTCTTTTTCTCAAGGGCTAAATGTTGCAGGGAATCACAGTTTCTAGTCAGCGGAGTAACCACAACAAAGCTCTTCTGGAAATGAAAGCTACATCCAGACTCTTTTGCTTTTATCTGTAAATGAAACACACTCTAAGCCTGTATCTGTTGTAGGCTGTAATATCTAGGGGAGTTAGGCACCCTTTTATAAATCTCATCTTGGAAATCCCATCTGAGGAGAATGACTTCCTTATTCTTTATGATTATATGGCATTAGCAGATAAAAGTGTTTTCACTGGGATAACTTATTTGTAGCTGAGATTTCCCTTAATGAGAATGAACTCAGTTTTCTACACTGCCTGTGATTTACACACTGAAGATATAAGTGGATACAGCTTGAATGCACAGAAATACTTGTATTCAAATTGTAGTAAGTTTTAGTATAGACAATGGTAAACAGTGACATGCTAAGGAAGTGCTTTTCAAACAGAAAGCTGTATTGTGCCTTTTGCAACAGCACAAGGATCCAGCGCTGTCCATACCAGATACCTCTGGAAGCAGCAGTGGGATACCGTGCTGGGTAGCTCATGAACATCTCCAGGCATTCCTTCCAGGAAAAGTATATGAATGAGAATGATGCCAAACTTGCATAACTGCTTGTGTTAATTCTTAAAAAAAGGAAAAAAGGGAATAATTATCCAGTTGTAGCGAATATGTGTGCGACACAGAGAGATAACTCACAGCTTCCTGATACCTGCATAAATTTTGGTAGCAATTAATATAATAGGGTTGTGCATACCAATGCCACTTTTTGAGCAGTTCTGTTAGAATTGCCTTTACTTGGCTAAAATTTAAAATTAAAGCTGGACTATTCCTGATTGGGTGATCTACTTCCTTTGTATGTCAGGAGTCTGACTTCTGCTCCTTCAAAGAGAAAGACATGCCAGCAACAGTAAAATGTCTTGTGTCCAGTAGGAAATTACAGAAAGACAAAGTATGCCTTTAGCGCTGAAATGCTATCTAAAATTTGCATGTGGCCAGACATTTGACTTCTTGCTTTGCTGACCTTTTTGTTTTTTACTTGTTTTCAGGTAATTCCAAAATGAATCTCATCTCATCTCATCTCTCCTTTCCCAAGAATTGCAAGTGAGTGAAAAAACCATAATATTTTAAACTATTAGTTAAATAGTTGCATTAAATTTAATAGTTAAAATATTAAAATAACCTATTCCTTTTAGGTGACCAACTTGTCTATTAGAAAGAAAAAAAAGAGAAGGAAAATATGGAGATAAGCCACACAGGAGTTACCAAGAGTAACAAATGTTCATACTAATGTGTTTCAGAGAGCCAAAGACAGATATTTAAATCCTGTTTCAGATCATGTGTTCTACAGATCACAAAGACAGGAAAGCTCTACCTTGACTCAGGGTTTTCCTGAAAGCTAATTCCTGGATCCAAGTAGAGTTTTGACATGATTATAATTCAATCAGATGATAATGGTCCCATCTGGCAATAGAATAGCAAGTCAGATGAGACTGATGATGACATTTTACCTTCTCCAAATTCCTCACTCAAGACCTCAAAGGACCTATAAATTTGATATCCAGCTCTTCCTCCTCACTTCCTCACAGAACAGCAAATTTTCAGTCCTTTTCCCTATTTTTGCTGAGACTATTCCTACATTTCATCTCCTGAAGTATGTTGTAAAATCTTACTAATTTCCTCACTCCTCATAATCCAGTAACTTTTCCCACCTTAATTTGGCAATGTGATGGCTTCTTATATGTGTTTTGACTTTTAAAGTGTTGCCTTTACTTAATTCTTAGTAGCTTTCAGTAGAGAAGGAGTTAAGTATGCCTGTGTCTATCCCATTTCTGCACCCTTTCCACAGGAATGAGGAAAGCAAGACAAAGGTTGCTATGCTTTTTAGATACTGATGCAGACTTTCTCAGAGGTAGCCTGAATGCCATTACTTGTGCTGTTTAGACTGGCATTTGCTATCAGAATACATTAGTACCATGCGCTTAATTAAAGTAAACAGTGATTAAAAGTCTGATGATGCTTCCTAATTCAATACCAAGGTCTGTACTCACAAGACGAGACTGAGACTGCAGTTTTCTGAGGAGTGAGATTTGGATGTGAAATTTCTTGTCTGTGCCATTTGCTTCTTTTTGCCCATTTGGTTATTCCCATACCTTTGTTGCAAGGGAGCTGTAAGCCTTGGGAGGAGATAGTAAAGGAGAGAGGGTTAATCCAAGCCACTTTGCTGTTTCCTTTCCTTCTAAACAACTACCAGTCTGAACAGTCTGTGTGTGCCTACAGAAATGGGGGAAGGCAGAAGGAGCATGTTAGGGAAGGGCCAGGAACCTTCTGAACTGACTTCACCCCTGACAAAACTGATACCATGAAAAGATAGTATGAGGTAGAAAAGAATGCAGTGTTTGTGGTCTTGTGTTGCTGGAGATACAAGCAGCTTATCTCGCTATAGGCACATTCAGTGTAGGATTCTTGTGTTGTTGCTTGTCCACCCAAATGATAGACTTCTGAAGATAAAAACTTCATCAATCTGTAGTGCTCTGGAAATTTCCCTAACAATTTTTCAACAAGCTCTCCTAAGCTTTATTTTTGGTGTGCTGGCAGCAACAAACATTGCAGCAGGTTTTTCTGTCTGACACCTCTCACTCGTCCTGATCACTATATTTATCGACACACAGATTTGTTTTTTCAAGTCTCAACTTCAATCATACTCATTCTCTCCTCCGTGAAGATTATTTGGCACTAATCTGGGTTTGGTTTGGTTTGGGTTTTTGTTTTAATGACGCTTCAACAGAGATCATTGAGTTTTGAAAACATAAACATCCCTTCCAGCCTATCCAGAAAAGTGCATTGGAACCTAACAGAATAATGCTCCATCTTGTAGGGTCCTTTGATGGATAAACAAAAGATATACTCAGTTGATACTTTGCTGGAACTTATCTTTACGTCTAACATCCTTCCTTTGACAGATTTTGTCATCTTCACTTTACTGAATGATATTTTATTCCTCCAGTCTTTCTGTACATCGTAACAGAGAGCAGTGTGTGTGTATGCATGAAAGAATCTGAACCACAGTGCTGTTGGTTTGTTGCTGCCAATATTGTTGGGGTCTTTTTTCTCTGTTTATTGGCTATTTAGTCAATATAAACTCATAGATTTTTAATTTTTTAAAGACATTATATACTTCTAATCCTACTTAGATTATATGTACATTGTATTATGAAACTTGATTTTTTTCCTGAGGAAAATATTATAAAGATATTTTTCATGTTGAGCCAGCAGCTTTGAATTACTGAAAAAAAATTAGGGGCATTTCTTCATTCAGCCTGTAGTCCTATATCACTGTATCTAAGAGTCTAGATAGGGAAGGAGGCATTTGAAATTGATTGGGAGATTCTCTTCTTTCTAAAGAGTTTTTGGGAAGGGGGAGGAGAAGTGCTTAGGCTGTGAGGTTGCAAGTTCCATATTCTTACTCCTTCAGCATTAGGAGATTGCTATAAAGATTGCCTTCCCTGTGCTTGGTCTTGTTCCCACACTCCTGCTGTTGACACCATCACCTGCCTACTCCCAGACTCCCCCTTATCTGCAGCAAAATGCAAATCTTGTTCAAATTATGATAGCTATCTCACACCAAGTAATAGCTATTTTGTTGCAAACCATCAGTCATGTATCCCTTGTGCCTGGTGTTGTCACCAGATACAAAGAATAGGCAGGTCAAATCAGCTCTCTTAAAACTGAGCCATTGGGTCAAGCCTAACACTGAAGGCCTGGGTTCAGTAAACGTTGAAGCTAAGTTGAAGTTTTCCCACTTTGAAACCCTCATTCTGTGTGTGCAACAGAGAGGATTTGATGGAAAATAGAGAAGTGTAGAAATCCCTCAGCGTATGTTAGATCCATCCATAGAATCTTCTCAATAGTATAAAGAGGCTCACTGGAGAGAGCAGGTTTTAGGTTCATGCAACTTGTAGTTGCCAAAGTCTGTTTTCAGCCTTTTATTTTTTTTACTCTCCTCACAGTTTGTTTCCCTGTGCAGCCAGTTTTGAGTCTTGCAATTTTATGTCTGCTCTCAGCATTGCTGATAGGGAGGTGGACACAAAGGGTGTGCAAAGGAAAGTCTTCCAGTAGCATCCTCCCAAAGAGAACTTCAGCCATTCTGGGAAAATACTTTGTGCAAACAAGGAATATCTGTGTTTGCTTGACACTGGTCAATGTGGAGTAAAGTAGAGGCCTTTAGAGCTTGAAGCCATAGGGCCAGTACTTTCCATCTACCAATGGTTGGTTTCTGCTTCTTTATGTTGGGTATATATATATATAGCCAATGTGGCTTCATTTCAGTACTTTGTAATGACAAAAGCACCATCTGAATTATTATTTTAAAATCATCAGATCTAAATTTACACCCATAAATGTAAGGGAAAAAAACATTGCTTCCTGCAGACAGGAATCTATTTCTCATTTGTTAATGGCTCATTCAATATCAGTTGATCCATTTAGCTGCAATGTGTTGTTTAGTTCATAAGGATTTTGAAAGAATGCTGTTATCATGCAGTCTTTTAAAATAATGCCAATCATAATACTCCATTAGCTAAAGAAGAATGCCATGATTAGATCTATTCCTACCCAAAGACAACCAGCCATGTTGATAAATGGGTGTGATCTCCTTGCTAAGTAGTTGTTCAGATTTGCCTTGACTCAGTAGTCTCAGTAGTAAGTGGACTGGTAATTTGGCTTCTCTCCATTTTCTGACTATCTTGACCTCTACACCTTTTTTTCACATTATGGAGTGAGCATGGTATTTTCCACACACTAAGTAATACAGACAATAACTGTATGTGCCTATCTAAAACTGGGAGATGTTAAGGATTTTTAATATATATAATTTTATTACTTTCTTCCACTATGCGTCAAAGTTCCATGTAGAGTGCCTGTTTTTACTTAGCTTTTTTTTTCCTTTTTATTACCCAGAACTTTTCAACCTTGTGTGATCTCTTTAAAATTCCCTTTAGAATACATAATTGTACTCGATCAATTTGTTAAAGGCTTTTGAAGTGTTAAAAAAGCTACATTAAAATTATTTTCTTTCAGGTTTTATGTTAATGAATATAGGTGCTATTCAAAGCAAAGTCAGTGTGTCAAGGGAACTTTAACTAAAGTTATTCATACATAAACTAAAAAGGGAAACATCTTTAGTGGAGGAACATACATTTAATGAGTAAGTGCAGCACACAATTCCTCCTTTCAAAACTGTCAGTTCATATTGAACCTCCATTCTAGATATCTTACAATTACTTTGTCAACAGAAGGTAGAGTAGTGATGGATGATACATTGGTTCTTGAAACCAAACTTTCTGTGAGTTACTTAGGCTGAAACTAAGTGCTTTTACATTCCAGTCTTATTGATGATAGTGGTTTTATATTTATCACCCTGTCATTTCAGTTGACTGTATCAGCCTCTTCAGTGCCGGAATATGGACACTAATGGAGGTGTGTCCTTAGTGCTCTAAAGGGTCACAGACTCATTCCACTAACACGTTCACAGCCCTGTTATAAGCTCAGAAATCATTTTGCCATTTTAAACAGTAATCTGCGGCTGTAGGTGTATGAGGCCTGGGAAAAACATTTTCCTACCGGTCTTTTTAGACCATGCTACCTGTTTGACATTGAATAGGCTTCTTTCAACTTTCACTAATAATAATGTTACTGTTTTGCAACCTGCCCTATAATAATCAGAATTCTACCAGGGCCTTGGGAGTCCAAGATCAGATTGCAGCATTTATTTATAAGAAATTCTGTCAAGAATCAATAATAGTCTTGGGTCTCAAGTTCCTTCTTTAATAATACTTTGATATGATTTGTCACAAGCTAGCCCACAGTATCCACCAGATTTTATTACTTAGCTTGCAGCACAGTCTCTCATCTTTGAGTCATGAGATCAGCCATGGGGAGACCTTTAAAAAGCTATATTCTTTACTGTTTGGTTATTACAGAAAGTCTATATTACTCAATAATATCTTTTATAAGGTGTGCTGTCACATCTTCACATAGATGTTTAACCTCGATGTAGATATACTGAATGCCTGGAGGCCATTTTAGTGACATGGACATTGTTTTTCATGATTGGATGCCAAATGTATCAACAAAAACAACAGAAGTTGGGCCTTATTTTCACAGCTTGGTAGTTCTGACTGAATCTCATACAAACTGTCGATAGCAACTAAGATTTTATTTAGAGTGTAGAGTGTAACATTTTTATTACTTGAAAGTAGCAGGAATTCTGTGAAAGCAATTTAGATTACTTTCCACTGTAATATCTGTTCCTAAGTTTCTACTGTGTATCTCAATAAACAAGATCCTACTGTGTCACTCGCATATTGTGGTTCTAAATATATAAGATTTCCCTCAGACCAGAAATTCAGATAGTTTCAGTTGGCATTTATTTATACAGATGGTTTACAAAATGAATTATATCTATTCTTGACTTAAGGCACAATATGCTAGGTTCAATGAAATTTTCAGTAAAGTTTGTTTAAAAGTGCTTTGAGTCAGTAGTGTCTAACCAACTTGTGAAATTCAGATGCTCATTGTCCATTTTTTGTGAAAGTAGGAACTAAGAAATCCAGGGGAAGATGGGGATTTGCTCCATGTATCTTGGGTGTCATTAGAGTCATGCATGACTAGTACCAGTAAAACAAATTACAGACAAACACCTTTTCATATATCATGGGATTTTTTTTGAAATATGAATTTAGGAAAAAATTCCTTTAATTTTAAATGCTTTTATTATTAAAGTTTTCTATTAATAATAGGAATGAGCTATGTGTATGAATTTGAAGGTTCTTTCAATTTGCTATATAACCATGTTGTTTAGAAGATTAGGAAGCCTCTAAATTAGGGCATTGGTGAAAATTGAGGGTTTTTTCTCGGACTAGCCAAAGGACAAAACAAGAATAGTAACATGCATATTTTTCAATACTGCTCATAGTGAGAATCTTAGAAATAAGTAGGTGTGATCATTTAATTTTAAAATATGCTATCTCCCTGGTTTATAATTGTTTTAAGCCTGTCCCGGTAAAACTTGAAAAGCAGGTAGGTCTTTGGGAAAGTCAGTCCTCATGTATAATAAAGCTACACAGCCTGTTTTAGCTCAGAGCTAAGAATACAAAACTATTAATAGATCCATAGAGGGTTGTAATACAGATATTAAAACCAAAAATAATTCTAAGTTATTTATTAACAATGCATAGTAAATGTTGAATTACAGAAAGACAATCTTGAATTGATTCTAGAAATTTCCAATGCTTTGTTTTGGAAATGTAACATTTTCATGAACTGAAGTAACTTCAAGATTGAAAATGCACATTTTTCAAAGACTTTTACCCGTGAAAAGCTACTAAGATTCTTCCCTTAATAAGAATTTATTTGATAAGTGGAGATATTTCCTTCCTTTGCATGTTAACCTAAAACAAAGAGTTTAGTTGCAGATGCAGTCTAAAATGTAGTAGTCCCATAATATCTGAAATACAGTATTAATTTTGCAAATTTTTCGGGTTTTTTCAGGATCCTTGGAAAGCAAGTCCTCAGGAAATATAGCAATGTGTATTATTCATTTGTAATGTTAATTTCTAGCCACCCGAGTCAATTCGTTTTGAAGCATTTAAAAGATTGTTGTCCAATTATGTCTGTGATGTTTGATTTATATTCAATGGGTGAACTAGAAATATGAAAAGATACCTTTTCTAATAGACAGTTTGAAAAAGTTAATGTATCTGGTACTGCCAGGGAGTTCATGTATTTGTATGCACAACACACATGCACGTGTACACACATGTATATGCACATGAATATACCTAAATAATTAGTGAAGCAATTGTATTTCCCTTTTGTAGTTTTGGAGCCATATGTACCATAGTCTAACTTTCAAATATCTGAATAATCTACCTGCAGATAGCATTGAGTTAGAAAATATATATAAAAAAACATCAAAAAAGAAGCCTGGAGTAGCTTATGGGAAAACCTGAAATGGTATAAATTAGATCTGGACTTGAACACTTCTTATGTAAAATAAAGCAGAAAAGGAATTGGGAAAGCTGTGAATCTTAGGGAGAAAAAAATACTTAGAAATGGGCATTAAAGTATTAAAAATAGAAACAGAGAGGTAGTAGAAATGTGTCTTCTGGCCTGAATTTCATAGGCTAACCTGTAGTGTAGCTTTATGAGGAAAAAGAGACCATGTTAGCCCTAGACATGCCTTTTCTAGCTTGACCTTAAACCCACAAGTTGAATCTATTTCGTCAGAACAATTCATTCAGCCTATACACTGCTACATCCTACTACATCCCCCTCCCTGAGGAGCCTAAGGAAATATGACCATCACATGACCAAAATGAAGATGTGGCCGGTCTTAAAACCTGATTTATACCTGCCACATCCCTGCCTAGCAGGTGTTTGGTTTTTTTAGTAGCCCTCTCTGTACATGTGTCGAGAGAAAGGCCATCCAGCCGGCCCTCGGTGCCAGCAGAAAAGGGTGTGTTACTGGATGCATCTACAAAGCCTCCCCTTCCCAACAGGAAAAGACTGTTCTTCTCTAACTTGCTCTGCCAAACTCATGGTTTTCGTTTCCTCAGGTTTCCAGCAGTGTACTGACTATCTCTCTAACAAGAGCATGACATGTGCCTACTTTTTGCATCATTAGTAAGCAGGAAGGAAAAGAATAAAGAATGCACCAGTTACAGCTTTTTAATTTTATAAATGCATAGTGGACATGTGCATACTTTTTATAACTAGTAGCAGAGGCAGTCTCTTCAAGATCCTTCATTGTTACTGGTTCTGGATCCCCTTACCAAGATACAAAACTAATCAGACTACCTCAGATCCTGCCTGAGTATTTTTTCCTTTACTTCCTTGCTATTTTTTTTTTCCTTGTGATTTAGCAGTCAATCCTAAGAAGCCATTGGCTATTTTCATAGTCAGTTAGCTGTAACATAATAACAGGTTCTGTAAAACCCCTCAAAATTCAAAGCAAAACAACATGCATGGATACTAATTGTATGAGCTTGATGATTCTGTGAAATGTATTGTTTACAGGCATCATTAGTTTTATTGGTAGCAGGCCAGCTGTGGCAGAGATCTATTTAGCTTGTGATAGGAAAGCAAAGGAAAGTGTTAACTTGGGTTTTGATCTTATCAGCTTCAATCACTTCCATAAATCTGTGTTCTAGAAATGCATCTAAGTTTGTCCCAACTTTCCTGGGAAGCCCATATTTCCCTCTAGTCCCATCAAAGTTCACTTTATTAACCCAGGAGTTATAGGTTTCAGCAGAAATAAATTCTTTTAGCAGCAACAAAATGTACTTGTCAGGATTTCCACCAGATTCTCTGGAAATCTCATTCTTTTGTGTAGGAGCCACATTTTGTATGCTTACCTCTGGCAGCTGCTCTTCTGCAGTACATTTGCCGTCTCCTGCGCCCACTTCTACACCAGTAATACTCAGGTATTCATCAGCTTGTGTTTGTATTCCCATCACCTCACTTAAGCATACAATTCACAGGGGCCAAAAGAAATGATTGCCGGTTTTTTTTGAACAGAATAAGGACAAAAAAAAAACCAGCAGAGAAAAATACAGGTCCTATACTGCTGAACATTTGCAAGAGTATTGAATGTTAAGGGAGAAAACAAAATTGGATTTACTATAGAGGAGAAATACTAAATCCTGCATACTCATCCTTGGCTTTCAGTTGAGCAGAATAAACAGTCTTGGTTTAGATAATGGCTTGTTTGCAGATCTGTTCTGGTTATGCCTTGTGGAAGTATTCAAATTCTCTTGCTTAGAAGTATAAAAATGCCTTTGAAAGGGAGATCTTCCTGAGCAATCTTCTGATTTGCTTCTTAAGCGAATTTACCTGATATGGCCAGATCTGTTAACTGATCTTTTTGATGTTTTCTTAGGAGGGTGTCTATGTTATGTTTATAAATGTTGCATGTATATCTCTGTAATCCTGGTAAGGCTTCTAAAAGGCTATTTCAGAGTTAAAACAGCTGTTCTGGCCTTGGATCAGAAGAACAGCATCAGTTCACAGGTTTTGAAAATCTTGGTAACAAACAGTGGCTCATAGCTTTTGAATATTTACTTTGTCTTACCTGAACCAGGAGCTTCTTGATGAGAAGATGAGTCTTTGGCCAGGATTGCAAGGAGACACTTTGAAATTAAGAAGTTGAAAGGAATTAGAAGGTAATCCTTTGTGGAACATCTGATTCCTAACAGAACAAAGCAGGGGAGCGAAAGAAACCACCAAAACAAGGAAACCTAATTTGAGCTGTTCAGTCTCCTGAAACTAAGTGTAGCTGTGTCTTGAGTATTCTTAAGTTTCTAGAACCTCTTTTTTTTCTTATTATGATATTCTTGTAGCTAATTCCATTTCTTCCACTGAACATCATGACATCATCATGGTCACAGGGGGAATGGATGGGCACATCTACACTGCACTGTGCTGTAGAAAGCAATATAGCTGCAGCAGCATGGGGCTGTATACTTCCAGGGCTGAATTCCCTCCAGAATATAAGAGAACTCATTTAAATTTAGCTCCAGGATCTATATATTGCTTCACACTGTTCTATGAGAGAAGATGAACCTGGCACACCCTGCTGGGATTAACATGGTTGATAATCAGGCATTTCAGTAACGGTGCCAGCTCAATCTCAGAGTTTCATTGTAGGAGCTAGAAGATTTGTGAGTTCAAGTTGTAAAGAAATGAGGCTGGAAAGAAGTGAGAAGAGCTTCATCTCTGAGCTACAATTGTGAGTCCTTGGGAAGTAAATTCAATGCACTGACTTTGACCTGAAATGAAGATTATTCTTGTGCTTACTGTGACTCTGCTCCGTGATGATCTTGCATTTGTTCACCATACAGAGAAACATGGCAATTCCTAATTCCTCCTGAAAGGAAATCACTGTATTAGAATGCTAGAAGTGCAGCACTGGAATGTGCATTTCCAGTAACTCATTCATTAGCACTGAATATCCAAAGAAGGAACATGCTCACTGCACGCTGACAGACTCAGACCATTTGGCAGGTTCTGAGGTTTTTCAGAGGTTGGCATTGTGACATGGGCTGAGCTTTTAACCTTGCCCACAACATTAATAAAATTTAAACTGAAAGAATACATACTCCAAGCAGGGCATGTTCCCAAGTTTGTGCCAAGGTCTAAGCCGTGCTGTACCTCAGGACTCTGAGCTCTCAAATGCTTATTAATTTTCCCCTGTAATTCCTAATAAAATTGTATTGCCGCATGAAAGCAACAAGGGCCTCTCTGATAATTTACCCTCTGCAAGTTCAAATCCATGTTACTGAAACAAACTGTCTGCCTTACATTTCAAAAGTAATGAATTCAAATTCTGTTGGGATTGAAATTTTATTAGAAATTCTGCATATCTTCTCTTCTTATTATTTATGGGTCAAATGGATCATTGTATTGATTGATCAACACTTAATTTGTTATTATCCATAAGTACATAGCAAATAATGAAAATACCCTGTCACTTTGTTAAAGAATCATCAAAAGTGATGGTAATAAGATACTTTTCTTATTAATTTTTTGCATATGTAGATGAACCTTGTATACCTCTGGAGCCTTGGCTGACCACTCAAACATCTGGCAGGAAAAGCTGAGTAGTAAAATAAGTCATATATATATATA